>OY992876.1:442845383-443207883 GCA_963921405.1 Cepaea hortensis
GCCATTGTCTTGTAACCTGTCAATACTGTTGTAAGAATGTCAAGAGTGTTGGGCATGTGACATCACAGTGCAGACAAACACAGTGATGTCATTAGGACAGTTTACAGATGGCCACCCCACTGTTGACATGCACCAAAGAGGAGCAGCGTTCTGTTAATGGCTTTTTATCAGTGAAGGAGTGAAACCTATAGAAATTCATCGGCGAATGAAGGTCCAGTATGGTGATGCATGCCTGTCAGTCTAGCAAGTGTATGAGTGGAGTAGGAAGTTCAAAATGGCAGACTGTTCATGACTGGGTCAGGCACATCTAGTAGTGACCCCCAGATAATTTTTTCTACAGGAATCAAAGCATTTTATCAGCACTTGAAGACTTGTAATGAACACAGTGGTGACTATATCGAAAAATAATAATTTGTTCTTTACTTTATCAGAATATATTCACTCACAAAAAAAAAATATCAAAGGTTTTCACTTGAAGCCCCCTTGTACTTAAGCTACCAGGGTTGTCTCTGCCATGGGGTCAAGCCATATGCCTCATGCTATGAAGATCTTAGGATCATTTTTGGACTGTCATTCAGTTCACAAGTGCATTTTCCCCCAGAGATCCTGGGGGTCATCACTGGGGCTAAGGAGTTCATGCTCTGTGAAACGCTTTAGGCTTTGCTGAGCCATGCTGAATAGAACCTGGTACCCCCGGGAAGGTTAACCCGGTCAACAAATGCCCGCAGAAGTCGGATGTGTCGGCCTAACGGCGCAAGAACGCAGCTCTGCTGTAAATAGGCACAACGCAATTATGTCAGAAAAAAAAACTCCGGATGAACGCAGAAGAAGAATAAGAAGAACCTGGTACAATGGAGTCAATCCTCTTGTCTTTAACATCCTTTTTCTTAAGTTGCTAGAGTGACAAAGTACTTTATTAGAGGTGAAGTGACAAAGTACTTTATTAGAGGTGGAGTGACAAAGTGTTTAATTTATCAGAGACCATTTGACAAAGTAATTAAATTATTAGAAGTGGAGTAACAAAGTACTTAAGTTACTAGAGGCAGAGTGACAAAGTACTTAAGTTTCTAGAAGTGGAGTGACAAAATACTTAAGTTGCTAGAGGCAGAGTGACGAAGTACTTAAGTTACTAGAAGTGTAGTGACAAAGGAAGTAAGTTACTAGAGGTGAAGTAAAAAAGTACTTAAGTTACTAGAGGTGGAGTAACAAAGTACTTAAGTTACTAGAGGTGGAGTGACAAAGTACTAAAGTTAATACAGATGGAGTGACAAAGTACTAAATTTACTACAGACAGAGTGACAAAGTATTTAAGTTACTACAGGCGGAGTGACAAAGTACTTAGATTACTATAGATAGAATGACAAAGTACTAAAGTTAATACAGATGGAGTGACAAAGTACTAAAGTTACTACAGGTGGAGTGACAAAGTGCTTAGTTTACTATAGATAGAATGACAAAGTACTTAAGTGACTAGAACAGAGTGACATACCTGCCAACCCCTACAAGACTCAACAGTGTCCTACCAAAGTCCTCCAGCACTGAGGTATGACTGACGATGGCTACTGCTGCTCCAATTACTTCCTCGGAATCCTGCATTAAAACAATACAGATTTTAATAAACAAATGAAAACAAAAACCTATATGACTAAGAGTGGCACAAGAAAGTTACATGTTTTGTATGTTTTCACTGTTCATTTGTCTTATACAGATTGGAAAATCTGTTTCCTAAGTGTACCACAGAAGGCCATCAGGTGGCAGGCATGACAAATGTGAAATATTCAGAAACTTAAGCGTCACACACACAAACACATGTATCAGTTAGTTATTGTTGTATCCTTGTAAATTGTAATTTTTGATCATTATAAATCCTGATTGTTGTAAACTGTGAATGTTGTATAATTATAAATTGTGATTGTTCAGTAACTATAAAATGTGATCACTGTATCATTATAAATTCTGATTGTTTCGCCAGAAGAAGACAGTCCACATTCTTTAGATACATGAGAAAGAAAGGCTGGAGAACGTCAGAACAATGGAAAAGTTGGAGGGGAAGAGAGGCAGGGGGAAGCTTTGAAAGAGACAATGCTGGAAAGTTTGATATCAGGGTATGGAGGAAAATCCGTGTCAGGAATTTATTTATGGGGGGGCAATCGCTCCATTTGAACTCAAGCATATTCAATGCACGTGCTACTACTTCTATTGCACTGGACTGATTTTGCGTGTGGATGAGCTTTTCCTATTACTAGTGTAACAGTCATCAGGTGAACCTACTCTGACTTCTGAGATACTTGTCATTTACATCCCCAAGTCAAGGACGAGAAGACCACATTTTATTCCAACTGATTGTGTAGGGTTTGAACCAACCACCTTGGCATCAGCACACTGTTTGTTTAAGAAAGAGCTTTCTTATCCATTTAGCCATGCGGACCTACAGGTATCAGAAATGATTGACAGTACACGAGACAGAAGGCTGTGAACAGACAAGATCACCAACGCCATGTGGCATGGACTATAAGAAGATTGACAGTACCAGAGACAAAAGGCTGTGGACAGACACGATCGCTAACGCCACACGGCATGGACTATAAGCATATTGGCAGTACATGAGACAGAAGGCTGCAAACAGACATGATGACCAACACCACATGGCATGGACTATAAAAAGATTGACAGTACCAGAGACAGAAGGCTGTGGACAGACATGATCGCTAACGCCACACGGCATGGACTATAAGCATATTGGCAGTACATAAGACAGAAGGCTGCAAACAGACATGATGACCAACACCACACGGCATGGACTATAAAAAGATTGACAGTACCAGAGACAGAAGGCTGTGGACAGACATGATCGCTAACGCCACACGGCATGGACTATAAGCATATTGGCAGTACATAAGACAGAAGGCTGCAAACAGACATGATCGCTAACGCCACACGGCATGGACTATAAGCATATTGGCAGTACATAAGACAGAAGGCTGCAAACAGACATGATGACCAACACCACACGGCATGGACTATAAAAAGATTGACAGCACCAGAGACAGAAGGCTTAGAACAGACATGATCACCAACACCGCATGGTATGGACTATAAAAATAAAAAAGATATTACCCTCAAAGACAGCTACCAGAACCCTCCGGGATCAAGATAGTGAATGTGAAGACAATAGAGAAAACCTTGAGCAGGTTACAGTGCCTGGCCTTCCTTTTATTCATGTACTAACAACAATCACTAGAGTCCACACACCACAGTCCACTCATGAACACTGATCACAGTCCACTCAATGACCACTGATCACAGTCCACTCAATGACCACTGATCACAGTCCACTCAATGACTACAGTTCACCCAATACCCTCTGTGACAGAACGAACGAACAAATGAATGAACAAGCAAACTTTATTTTCAAAGGGTTAAGAATTGGGCATGCAGGCCCGTCTGACATTCTGCCCTTCTTCTCTCTTTCCTCTCTTACGTTATTTCATTCAACATCACCTATGAAGCTAATCTTAGATACAAAGTGAGTAAGAGGGTAAGAGAGATTAGTGAGAAAGAAGGGAAGAGAAAAGGGGATAAGAGCTAGAAAGGCAGAAGACAGGGAGAGAAAAAGGAGGTAAAGAGGTGGATGGGGAGGAGAGAGAGAGAGAGAGAGAGAGAGAGAGAGAGAGAGAGAGAGAGAGAGCAATAGCAAACTATTTTAAAAGAACAACTACTCATAAAAACAGCTTTGCCTTTCATTCGATCTTCGTTTCAACCATTCTTCTAAAAACGTACATTCAGTTCACAGAAGTAACTGCAACATTTTACAAATGTGCAAATAACATTAGTGTGATGACCAAGCAGGCTGCCTAGATGCCAAACTATGGAAGAATCTGCAAAAAGCTGTGTAGGTTGTACAAGAAGAATCTGCAGGTGCAGGTTGTGCAAGGCACAAGAATAATCTGCAAGTGCAGGTTATTCAAGAAGAATCTGCAAGTGCAGGTTGTACAAGAAGAATCTGCAAGTGCAGATTTTACAAGAAGAATCTACAAAGGTTACACCATCTGCCTCGCACTCCAAAGGTTGTGGGTTTGATTCCGGGCTACTTGTTCGGTTCACGAGTGCAATTTTCTCAGAGACTCCTGGGAATCATCGCTGGAGTTACGGAGTTTGTGATGTGTGTGACACTTGCAGCAGGCCACCCTGCGGAAAGATGCTGAGCCATATCGGAGAAAACCTGGTGCATTGAAGTCAATCCTCGTCTTTTAAACCCTTTTTTATAATACCCTTAGGGAACAGAAGCTGTGGAGAAAGATAACCATATGTGCCAACTGGTAAAGCACTCGATGATAATCAGGTTCTTCCCAAGCAAACAAAAAGAAGCACAGGATATTTTTTTAAGAAACAATACAGCATGTATTTATTTAAAAGTCTATTACCTGTAATGACCCTTGACCTCGGGTGAACAGTGCGATTTCAGAGCACAAACGTGCCATATCCAGGGCTGACTGAATGACCTTTGATCTTTGAACTGTTGGCCCAGGAAGACCACCATCATTGTTGTGCCACAGTTTCAGCCGAGAATCCAAGTACTTGGCATCACTCTGGGGAGCAATGAGGCACCTCTTATGAACCCACACGGAACAGGAAAAACAAGCGTAAGAACTTGGAAAATCTTCTTCTGGAAGTAATGAAGATATCCTGAAAGAATTTATTTTTGGGTGCTTGCTCGCTTTTGAACTTAAGCGTAGTCCATACACACTATTTATAGTAGTGATGGACTGAATTTTGTGTGTGGGTTAGCTTTCCCTATTAACAGTGCCCCTCACCAACAAGTGACCCCACTCCGACTTCAGAGGTACTTGTAATTTACATCCCCAAGTCAAGGACGACAGGTCAACATTTTAGTCCAGCTATCCAGTGTAGGGGTTGAACCCCTAACCTCGGCATCAGCACTCCGGATGTTTAAGAACACACATTCTTACCCATTTGACCATGCTGACCTGCTTCTGAAAGAATTCAACTCATAAAAAGAACTGGTTACTTACAATAGTAAGCAGATAGAAAGGATGGAAAGGATACAGAATGAAGCTATGCGCATTATTCTTGGATGTACAAGAGATACAGCATGCAGGGCGATGCACTACCTTCTTGATTTTCCAACCATTGAAGAGAGAATACAAGTTTGCAGGGCACGCGCCTACCTCAGAATTAACGCAAACACACAACATCCACTGCATAGTGAAATTAGGAAGGTTAAGGGCAGCAGGTTAAAAAGAGGACGGTCGTGGATGGGTCAAGCCGAAGACATTCTTCAACAGGTGTGTTCACTTGAGGACTTAGAACCTGGCGAGGAGTGGGTGCAAGTGCCAACAGACTTCTGCACATCCTTTTCAGTTTGCATCCAACTAGATAGAAAATGCAGACAAGAAAATCCGGCTGCTGTTGAGGCTGAAGTACAAGCGTTGATTTTCGAGAATTCGCTAGACGGTGACGCGGTCATCTACACAGATGGGTCGGTCGTCCGACATGTGAGAAGCTCATGGGCCTTTACAGCTCGGGCCGGAGGGAGAATTGTGAAGGAGGACTCTGGTGCTTTCACTGAAACCACAAGTAGCCTGACCATGGAAGTCATGGCAGTAAGTAAAGCAATAACATGGCTCGAGACACAGACATTCACTAGGGCTTGTTTCCTTAGCGACTCAATGAACATGATCAAGAGGATAGAGGAGGGGTCGATCCGAAGAGAATGGTTGCTGCCTCTGAAGCGGTCTCAGCTGGCAAAGATTAGTTTCATCTTCGTGCCAGGGCATGCAGGAGTACAAGGAAATGAGCGGGCTGACAAGCTCGCAGGTGAGGCTACTGTGGAGGGCGGACGCGCCATGGACCAGGCTGACATTCTGAATGCTCTACGAGAAGTGAGACTTTTGCGAGAACCAAGTGATGAACTGTGAATCTACAACAATGGCCAGACTGCGAGAGCAGCAAATTAAAAGAGGGGTGGCCAAACAAGAACACTACGCAGGAAGCCAAAGAAGATTGATAAAACCAACACAGAACTGGCGTCGTTAGCCGCTACACGCTGCGGGATTTGCTGAGGAGGGGATCCGAGCACTTATGGACTGAATGGTTCGATGTGCAACGAGGATGATCTGTCGACTAACTAACTAACTAACTAACTAATAGTCTCCTATCATGGACATATAATAACAGATGACAGCAGAAGTGAAATAGAAATAAAAAAGAGAATAGTAATGACCAAAAATGTTTTCAACAGCATGAAATCAGTAGTAACATCTAGAGAGATTAATAACGCATTAAAAATGACTATTGTCAAATGCTACGTATATTAAACGCTACTGTATGATGCGGAAGCCCGGACATTGAACAAGCAACTAGAACGTCGAATAGATGCCCTGGAGATGCAGATACACAGACGAATATGTCGTATTTCATGGAAACAAAAACAATCAAATGCAGAGGTTCTAAAAAAAACTGGGAATGAAGAGAGAGAGTTGATGAAAGAAATAAAAAGGAGGCAAATGAAATATTTTGGCAACATTAAACAACATGATACTCTTGTAAAAATCATACTGGAAGGCAAGGTTGAGGGATTTTAAAAAGTGGAGTTAGCACCATATAACCAACACATCTCATGACATTTTTGTTTGTTTGTTTGCACTCGCTCAATTTGAACTCAAGCATAGATCATACACACTACTTTTAGTAGTGCTGGACTGAATTTTGTGTGTGGATTAGCTTTCCCTATTACCAGTGTTCCTCGCCATCAGACGTACCCACTCTGACTTCAGTACTTGTACTTTACCTCCCCAAGTCAAGGACTAGAGGTCAACGTTTTAGTCCAACTGTCTGGTGTAGGGGTTGAACCCCTTACCTCGACATCAGCACACCGGATGTTGAAGAACATGTGTTCTTATCCATTTGGCCACGCTGACCTCAATCTCATGGCATATTTTTTTTAAGTGACAGCAGTGAAGAGGATCCTGCTCATTTCAGAAGAAGTGAGACTGCATTCATTGGGTATGTCATCTGGAGAGGATTAAACAGGGTTTATAAGTCAAGAGGAACAAACAGGGTTTACAAGTGGAATAAACAGGGTTTACAAGTGGAATAAACAGGGTTTACAAGTGGATTAAACAGGGTTTACAAGTGGAATAAACAAGATTTACAAGTGGAATAAACAGGGTTTACAAGTGGAATAAACAGGGTTTACAAGAGGAATAAACAGGGTTGTCAACAACTCATGTGTAAGGCATCATCAGATTACTTCTCTCGCACCACACAAGAAACTTGCAAGTCGTGTGAGAGGAAATAAATGATACATTTTATTGCCGTTGGCTCTTTACAAGTACATAACAGTCGCTATCAAAACCACACACAAAGCCACAGAATTACTATCCCTAGTTTCTAAACCCTAATGCTAATTCTATCTATTTGGTTACACAAATCTCCTATCAATACTACAACGAGGTGCCCGCTACAAAGTCAGTCCCCCCTCTGACTAGCTTCCTCCCGTGGTTACACACCACGCGGAAGGACCTTGAGGTGTCCTTCGGCTTTCTGCGTGCCGTTCTGTTTGGCACGCTTACATTAGCTATTTTCTGTTGATTAGCAATCGTGGCTATCATGTAGGCGCCGTGATTCTGTCGTGACCAGAGTTATAACTATCTGGTCACCGTCTCCGTGTCTCATGAGAGAACTAGTTAATAGTTCTCCATTCTATCCCCTACCCTGCCCTTATCCCGGGCAATGTATCCTCTCTAATCTATATGAGGTTGACCACATCCCGGTGGTGTTCTATCTTGAGGCAGACCTCTGGCCTCGTATTCCAGTCTTTGACAAGGGTTTACAAGAGGAATAAACAGGATTTACAAGTGGATTAAACAGGGTTTACAAGTCAAGAGGATTAAACGGGGTTTACAAGTCAAGTGGAATAAACAGGGTTTACAATTGGATTAAACAGGGTTTACAAGTGGATCAAACAGGGTTTACAAGTGGAATAAACAGGGTTTACAAGTGGAATAAACAGGGTTTACAAGTCAAGTGGCATAAACAGGGATTACAAGTGGATTAAAAAGGGTTTACAAGTCAAGTGGAATAAACAGGGTTTACAAGTGGAATAAACAGGGTTTACAAGTGGATTAAACAGGGTTTACAAGTGGAATAAACAGGGTTTACAAGTCGTGGAATAAACAGGGTTTACAAGTGGATTAAACAGGGTTTACAAGTGGAATAAACAGGATTTACAAGTCAAGTGGAATAAACAAGGTTTACAAGTGGATTAAACAGGGTTTACAAGTGGAATAAACAGGGTTTACAAGTCAAGTGGAATAAACAGGGTTTACAAGTGGATTAAACAGGGTTTACAAGTGGAATAAACAGGGTTTACAAATCAAGAGGAATAAACAAGGTTTACAAGTGGAATAAACAGGGTTTACAAGTGGAATAAACAGGGTTTACAAGTCCAGATCAAATGTCAGGAACAGAACTGCGAAATGTTCTCCACTTTCATTGACCTTATCAAGGCTTTTGATACAGTCAGCAGAGAAGGACTGTGGAAGATTATGGCAAAATATGGCTGTCCACAAAAGTTTGTCCAAATAGTGCGGCTATTTCATCATGGTATGCAGGCAAGAGTACAGGAAAATTATGAGCTGTCTGAGCCCTTTCCTGTCACCAATGGAGTGAAGCAAGGATGTGTCCTGGCACCAACACTGTTCAGCCTCGTTTTCAGCTAAGCTGACGAATGCCTTCGAGAACAACGACAATGGAATAGACGGAAGGCTGAAAGCTAAGACCAAAACTAACAGCGGCACTGTCAGAGAGCTCCTGTTTGCTGATGATTGCGCTCTATATGCCAACTCAGAGGCAGACATGCAACACAATGTTTCAGCTTTCTCACATGCCTGTGCCAACTTTGGGCTCAATATCAACTTGGAGAAGACTATAGTTATATACCAGCCAGCTCCATGGAATAATCACACCGTGCCGAATATCAAAGTGAATGGTCATAGGCTAAGTGTTGTGGACAAATTCACCTATCTTAGCAGCACCGTGTCACAAGCTGCCACAACTGATGACGAAGTGAATGTAAGAATCTCCAAGGCCAGCGCGGCCTTTGGCAGACTGTACAAGAATGTGTGGAACAAAAATGGAATAAGCCTGCAAACAAAGCTGAAAGTCTACAAAGCAGTCGTATGATCCACGCTGCTATATGCTTGTGAAACCTGGACTGTTTATCAGCGACACGCTATTAAACCACTTCCACACAGTCTGCCTTAGGAAGCTATTGAAGATTAAATGGCAAGACAAGATCCCAGACACTGAAGTCCTAGAAAGAACATCTCTGCCCAGTATCCACACTCTATTAATGAAGAATCGGATTTGTTCGGTTGGTCACTTGACTCGCATGCCAGATCACAGGCTCCCTAAACTAATTTTTTAGGGTGAGCTGTGTTATGGTAAATGCTTCCAAGGCGGCCAGAGGAAATGCTTTAAAGACACTCTGAAGATCTCACTAAAAGCGTGGGAGAGCAAGAGAGAAGATGCTGGACAGTTTGACATCATGGCATGGAGGAACATTGGTGTCAGAAAAGATTGGCGGTACACAAGACAGAAGACATGATCACCAACATTACATGTCATGTACTTTCTGAAGAAGAAGAGGAAGAACTGCAATGACAAGGACTTGTTGCATAATGTGTTCTTTTTATTAAAAAACTAAAATAGAGACGTGAATATACAAACCAGAACGACATCCACAATGCTTCCTTTAGCCGACGAGTTGGAATCATCACTACGCCCATTCCTGTAAGTGGAAATATTAAACAACATATTAATGTGCTGCAATGAAAGAGAATATACAAACACTACAGTAAGTGGTGGTGGTGTGTTCGCTCGGTTTGTACTCAAGCGTAGTCCATACACATGCTACTCGTAATTCTGGTGTAGATGTTGAACTCCTTACCTAGGCATCAGCATACTGGATGTTTAAGAACACACGCTATTATCCATTCAGCCATGCTGACCTACGTTATTTGGTCATATAATGAGAAGAGAGACGCTGCAACACATCAAGATGACAGGACAGATGAGAAGTAGAAGAGGGAGGGGAAGACAGAGAGATGTTGCTGAATGGACTGGGGCAGTGGCATGGAGGAATATCATCTGTGGAACTGATTGATTGATTGATTGATTTAGGAACCGACATCACAGCATTCGGGACATTCCCATAAGCGCTCCGTCCCCATCCTCAGCAGCCAGCGAAGAGTTCCAACACTAATAGTTCCAGTAGCAATCTTATTATATGTCCGTCTCGCCTTTCCTCCGAACGTCGATCGCCGGCCAGATCCCCTCGTCACACCTCGCTGCCTCATTCTTACCAGACTCCGGTGATCCATTTGCTCCTCCGAGGTGTACACGCGCTCCCACAAGGCCGCAACCACAACTGTTTTGTCATGCATCAATACTCCACCAAGTTTTGCCAAGCAAGCCAATCTGTCCGCCTATTCATTTCCCAGCACACCGGCATGCCCAGGAGAAAAAATCCAGGTGATGCTTGCTACCCGTGACCTCCGAAGCGAAGCAAGCCACTCTGCACGAAGCTTGCCTGTTCTCACCCTCCTCAGCATGCTTTATGAGTCTGTGGAACTGATCTAGAACCCCATTGCCAGACCTGTGAAGGTGCATGAACGGCCATGCCTACTGGCAGGGCACAAAGTGATGATGATGAGACACTGCGATGATAGTGGATTAGATTGTAAATAAGTAACACAAACTGAGGCAATACTTGGTCACCTCAACTAGATAGTATGGGATTTCAAGCAGCAGGATGAGGATGGGAATGAACAGCAGCCGCATAGGGAGGCGGAGGAGAAGAAGAACGAAGGAACAAGTTTGATTTTCAAAGGGTCACAAATTGGGCACAGACCCATCTTACATTCGGCCCTTCCAACCACTCATCTTGCACACACCAGCTTTCCATCATGAATGCTGCATTTACACTCGGAACAAATACATATATATATATACACACATACACACTGGGCCATATATTATGAGATGTGATGAATAGCTCCTTTCCACACATAAGACAAACCTTGAATGTACTTGAGCATTCAGTAACAACAAATTCCCAGCACCCGGTGCTGCAGTGGACATCCCAGCGTAGGTTTTGCTTGGCATCTCCCGGAGACTGAGCTCCTGTTCATATGCTGAAGGTTGACCATGAAGCAAGCCAGGCTGTGTAGTCGGTGACAACACTTGTCCAGGCTGTGGGGGGTTCTGCTGCAGTTGCCAGTCATGTGATTCAGCCTGCTGCTGTTGTCTGGGTGAGATGCATCGGAGCTGCTGTGGTTTGTGCTGTTGTGAACTCTTTGTTGAGCACAGGCTGAATGTTGCTATATTGGATGTTTCAATCTCTGAAAAACAGATAATCATAGTTTCTATGCTGACAAATCAATGGAGTCATTCTTCTTAGGCGATGCTAACCCTAAAAAATCAAATTCTATAATATTTAATTTCTATGTTCTGTTATGGTATAGGATTTGATTCTGAAGACTGATGATTGATAAAATACTAACAAATTGACTTTGTATGTAACGGTTGCCATGGAAACCAAGATAAACAGTGGCCATATTGGATTTCTTAAATGTGATCTAAAACAGTTATTTATTAATTTACAAGCTTCATATTTTGTATATGGGTACAGAAATAGAATATGTACATTCTGTCAGAAGCTTTTAGTGATATCCCTTGGACATTTTTTTCTTCATAATTAAAAATAAATTTCAACATTTTCATTGACAATATTTTTGATTATTTTTACTACTGCACAAAAACTAAATCTTAGTTTTAAAAAAGCTCTTGACAAAATGTACATAATACAATGGAGAATATGTCTGCCATGTTTCATTGTAATATGACTAGCCGTTTTTGAAAAAAAATTGAAAAAAAGTAAAAAAAATATGGCAAAATGAGAAAATGTTTTTCATGTTTTTTATACTAAAAAAGCTATATTAGGGTCAAATTCAGACTTTTCTGCAATTTTTAAGTTCTGGTAGGCTTTTTGGTGCTTACGAGCATTTGCCAGTTATTGACTTCGTGATTTCTTACGTTGAGCATGTGATTGTATGTTAAATTTCTTGGAACAAGGCATTTTTCAATTCGCGTGTGGATCGGTTGCCAAGCGAAAACACAACAAAACAGCCATCTTGGAAACCCACGTGATCAGTTTCCGCCAACGAGCGTTGCGCATTCAGCGAGGTGTTCCATATATGGAATTTTCCGGAAGATTATTGATTTGAAAGAAACTGTCGTACACAGAAGAGCTCTCAATTAAACGAACCCGAAGTTTAACGAACAATTAGGAGAGTTCATGACCTTTACAGTGATGTATGAAACACGCGGATCGCGCGTCGGCAACATATCGTTGCTATGGCTTGAAAAAACGTCAATTTCGTTGCAATTTTCAATAATTAGACAATTCTACACCTAGTGTGGGTTCAGTAACATATGAATATTGCATTAAAATAACAGTTTTTAAAGAAAAACAAGTACCAAATCTGATAGAAGACATGCTAAGGTGTTTAAAAATGAACCATTCCAAAAATAGCCAAACTGACCAAAAATCGATATTTTTTGAGGTTAGCATCGCCTTAACACTAACATCATGTCTTTATACAAAGCCAGCATATTATTCTTTAACTGATTCAGTGCTGAAGGATAATATATCTTGACCTCACATTTGAACAGTAGGAAGATATATCGCTGTACTAGGATTATCATGTTATTTGTTTTGTTTTGTGGTATCTTCCGCAATTTCAATGCTCAGTGAAAAGAACTTTACATTATACTTGTTCATTTGATTGTGTACCATGTCTGGTCCAGACTTACTGTTTGTTTGGTACTGAATCGGTTAAGAAACTAATCATGTTCAGATCCTTGAAGTTCCCTATGGAACTAACTAAAGTACGAAAGTCAAGAAGGTTGACTTCATTGCCCTAAGTTTTACTATGTAGCTCTGAAAGCTCATTGTGTGGTATCATCAAAGGTGGAAAAAGCGCTCCTGTGGATAGCAAATCCATTACATGGAAAGACCTAATTGAAAGCTCACTGTGTGGATGTCATCTGCAAACTGCATTCTTCTGGCTTCTGGAGGAGCAGTCTGTGGTGAATGGAAGGCCCAATATACGGAAGTGAGGCTAAGCAGCCATGTGCAGGAAGTGACAATTCCTTGGGTAAGCCCAGTACCAGAGTGCTATGTGTCGGCTCTGCAATTATGAAAGGCTCCTTGGATGGCAGGGAATGCCCTTGGTCTGCCCCTGCCTTCCCTTGAGGGCTGACAGGGATGTCTCCGGCTGATCTAAATGGGCCAGCTGGGATGGGGATAACACCCCAAAAGTGAATGTTAAACTTCCTACGAAACACCCAGAAAGGTAACCCGGCCAACAAATGCTCGAAGAAGTCGGATGTGTTGGCCGAAAGGTTCAAATATCGCAGCTCTGCTGTAAACAGACACATCACAATTACGTCTAAAACAACATTCCGGACGAACACAGAAGAAGAAGAATATCTGGCTCAATATCTCTCTCCACAGGATGGCAAGCTGCTTGACAAGAGTATCACACATAGCATGAACTCCGTAGCTCCTGTGATGACACCCAGGAGTTATTCTTCTGAGCTCTAACATTATGCCTTTATAAAAAGCCAGCATATTATTCTTTTTGATACTTGTCCTCATCATCTTCAGATCCTATAAGTTCTCTGGGAAACATAAGCCGTTGCTTTTTTCTTGTGAAACATAAGGCAGCAAAAGGTGATCCCCAGTAAGGTACATTCTGAGCTTTCTGTATCAACTGTCATCATAACATTTCACAATTCCTTTTTATTTCTGTTTCTTTTCTATTTTTGTGACTCTTTTACAACATGAGTATTCTGCTGTATTTCTGCTTCTTTTTCCTTCAGTACATGCTCTAACATGTTATTTCTAGAACACAGATGTGTCTAGAAAACAATTTTGTCTACAAAATAATTCCGTCTCCCAAACTTGTCATGGCTGTCGGCTTCTCTCATTCTGGAAATATGACCAAGCCATGTCAGCAAAAACAAAGATAATGCATACAGATAAAACTACTATGGAGAAAGAAATATATGTTAATGAGGAAAAATTGGAGGTGGTGGAAAATTTTGATTATCTTGGGTCATTGATTACCAACAATGGTGACACAATGAAAGAAATTAAAATACAAATATCTATTGCTCTTCAAAGACTAAAACAACTGAATAAATTGTGGAGTGGGACAGATAGAACTACAAAAATCCCCAGGAAGGTTAACCTGGTCAACAAATGCCCGCAGAAGTCAGATGTGTCAGCCTTAACAGTGCAAGAACAGGCACAACACAATCACGTACGAAAAATCACTCCGGATGAACGCAGAAGCAGAAGAAGAAGAACTGCAAAAATTAGATTTTTAAGAACATGCATATTTCCCATTGCAACATATGCCTGTGAAACCTGGACACTTACTAAACAAGCTGAACAGAGCATACATGCCATTGAATATAAATGTTATAGATGAATTCTAAGAATATGTTGGATAAAGAAAAGAGCAAATACATCCATACTTCAAGAGCTGAATATTGAAGAAGGTTGGCTATTAAAGACGATAAAACAAAGAAAATTGAAATATTTTGGTCACTTGAAATGTCATGAAAGTATGGAAAGAACAATAATGGAGGGGTATATGCCTAGGAAGAGAGGAAGTCCAAAGAAAAGATGGGTGCATAATATGGCAGATGATCTCCAGATGGGTGTATCAGATGCGGGACATCTTGCTTATGATCGAGAGGTTTTCCAGAAGGTTGTTATGGGAGTGAGGTTCTGCAAAGGATGTGCTACTTAATGAATGAATGAACGAACGAACGAACGAACGAACGAACTTTATTTTAAAAGGGTTAAGAATTGGGCACGCAGGCCCGTCTTACATTCTGCCCTTCTATCACTCACTTTCATACATTATTTCATTCATACATCTTTCAAGGCTAACAGAGAGCAGCAACAATATAAATGGCATGCATTATAAAGACATGGGCAAAATGCGAACATCAATACTACACGACTCAGTAATATTAGATAATAGTGTGACACTTGTTATTAGCTATGTGGAATATACTGGTCTACCAAAAGGGGACTGGCTGTTATACTAGGGTTTTGTTATTATTATTATTTCTATTATTAAGGGGGAAGGTAAGTTGTACTGAGATAGTGTTCGAATAATTTGCGATTATATGTATAGGGATTGGTAATGTCTTTGATTTCTTGTGGAAGATTGTTCCACAGCTGAGCTGCAGAATACATTAAGCTTGTTTTGTATAAGTCAATCCTAGGCTTCGGAATGTGTAATATATTTAATCGTTTACTGTGTCTAGCATTATATTTAAACAATGGTCAAAGGTAATTTGGGGCATTCCGATGTAGGATTTTGTGAATTAGTTTGGCCTTATTGAACAGCAGGTGTTTGAGGAGTGGTATTAACTGAAGGCGCTTATGCAGGCTAGGATTGTCAGATAAGTGTTTGCTATAAATTAAACTCATGGCCCGTTTCTGGAGTGAGTAAAGTCGCTTGGTGCTTGAAATAGAACAACCGTCCCAGATTGTAGAGCAGTAGTCAAAGTGTGTCTGTATATGAGAAGTATAGAATAGTTTCCTTGTGTCCTCATCAAGGAAGTTTTTAATTTTGCGAGTTGGTAGACTTTTTTCGCTGTTTGTTTAATGAGCGCTTGAACGTGGGAATTAAAGGTTAGGTTTCTATCAATGATTAGGCCTAATATTTTGTGCTCAATTACACTTTCTACTGGGATGTTATCGATGTGAAGTTGAAGTGATGTGTGTGAATTTAGAGTTTGAAGTCTTTGTGTGGTTGTTAATAACATAGATTTTGTTTTAGTGATGTTAATTTGCATAATGTTTGCATAGCTCCATCTAACTACACTGTTTAATTCTTGTTGCAAAGACGACTCCAGTAAATTACAGTTTTCAGCGTTTGTATACACTGTACAGTCATCTGCAAATAGATCGCAGGACGTCGAAAGATGCAAAGATAGATCATTAATATATATGGCAAATAATAGAGGGCCAAGAATAGAGCCTTGCGGTACTCCAATATTGAAGGTAGTGGTTTGAGACAGAGATTTATTGTGTGATACTACTTACTTTCTGTTTGATAAAAAAACATGTTAATAGAGTGACTACATTAGGGCCAATTTTCATTGTCTCAAGTTTTTTAATTAAAACAACATGGTCTATCATATCAAATGATTTCCTGAAATCACTAAACACAGTTCCACATAGAATGTTGTTGTTTATATTCTGGTGCCAATTTTCTATCATGTTTGTTAGGGCCGTATGGCAAGAATATTTTGGTTGAAATCCTGATTGACTATCAACAATAATATGAAATGGAAACAAATAGGTATTTTAAATTCCTGCGAGAAAAAAACGAACTAAACATTAACAAACGTTGCACATACCTTACAAGGAGATCCACGTGTCGCGAAATACAGGTGAAAAATCCGAAATCAGAAGCACTCAATAAATATAATAAAAATGAATAATAAAATAAGATAAAAAACACACGAACGCATACAATAGACACACAGACGTTTCGACTCTAAGAATCTTTGTCAATGACAACACAGATAAACAACGACAGAAACACAAGCACACGACCTATCACTTATGATGCACAACCTGATATTTACATGTGGGGCAGGAAATGTGACTAGGCCAGCTGCGAAAACGCGTGGCGCAGAATTGAAAATGGGTTGCCAAAAAGGATTTGAGTAGCCAAAAATATGTGAACAGTCTGCTATGAAAACATAGAAATGTGGGGACAATTAGGTCTAGATATCGCGGGGGGGGGGGGGGGGGGGGGAGAGAGAACAGCACGGTAATAGGTAGTGTAAACAATTGGGGAAGATGCCACAGTTATACTGTAGCGTCCACGACAGTATTCATTCCTGCCGGGTGGATGCATCCCAGATTGTTGATTAGCTGGCATTCAATTCTAAGTCTGACACAGCTATTTGAGAAGCAGGGTTTTAATGCGGTGACACATGCATCGTCGGCTCCATTGTGGTTGGAGGAATTGAAATGGTTGGGGACAGGTTTGTCAGCGCCCTGATTGATGTCTCTGAGGTGTTCTCTAAAACGATCCGCAAGACGTCTGCCCGTTTGGCCAATGTATTTCATGTCACATCGTTTGCAGATGATAACATAAATCAGATTGCGGGATGTGCAGGTGAAACAATCTTTCAAGGTGAAGGTGCCTCGGGGAAATGCAATTTCTGGTGTCTGAACAACGTATGGGCATGTCAGACAGTTCCTACGATGGCATTCAAAGGAATTCGTAAAAAAATTCGTAGGAACTGTCTGACATGCCCATACGTTGTTCAGACACCAGAAATTGCATTTCCCCGAGGCACCTTCACCTTGAAAGATTGTTTCACCTGCACATCCCGCAATCTGATTTATGTTATCATCTGCAAACGATGTGACATGAAATACATTGGCCAAACGGGCAGACGTCTTGCGGATCGTTTTAGAGAACACCTCAGAGACATCAATCAGGGCGCTGACAAACCTGTCCCCAACCATTTCAATTCCTCCAACCACAATGGAGCCGACGATGCATGTGTCACCGCATTAAAACCCTGCTTCTCAAATAGCTGTGTCAGACTTAGAATTGAATGCCAGCTAATCAACAATCTGGGATGCATCCACCCGGCAGGAATGAATACTGTCGTGGACGCTACAGTATAACTGTGGCATCTTCCCCAATTGTTTACACTACCTATTACCGTGCTGTTCTCCCCCCCCCCCCCCCCCCCCCCCGCAATATCTAGACCTAATTGTCCCCACATTTCTATGTTTTCATAGCAGACTGTTCACATATTTTTGTCTACTCAAATCCTTTTTGGCAACCCATTTTCAATTCTGCGCCACGCGTTTTCGCAGCTGGCCTAGTCACATTTCCTGCCCCACATGTAAATATCAGGTTGTGCATCATAAGTGATAGGTCGTGTGCTTGTGTTTCTGTCGTTGTTTATCTGTGTTGTCATTGACAAAGATTCTTAGAATCGAAACGTCTGTGTGTCTATTGTATGCGTTCGTGTGTTTTTTATCTTATTTTATTATTCATTTTTATTATATTTATTGAGTGCTTCTGATTTCGGATTTTTCACCTGTATTTCGCGACACGTGGATCTCCTTGTAAGGTATGTGCAACGTTTGTTAATGTTTAGTTCGTTTTTTTCTCGCAGGAATTTAAAATACCTATTTGTTTCCATTTCATATTGTTATATCCTGCTGCAGCCGCTGCTTTTTCTCTCTATTCCATATCAACAATAAGCTTGTTGCGAACTAAATACTGTAATGTTACTTTATGGATGTGTTTTTCTAGTGGTTTAGATAGTGATGATAGTAAGGAAATGAAATGTATGGATAGTAAGGAATGAATGTCAACAAGTATGTTCCATTGAGGTCTATATGAGCTACAATTTCTAGGCTTTGACATAAGTTTGTTGCATATCCTTTACAGAATGTTGCAGTCAAACCCAGCATTTCTTGGGCTGTTTGTGATTTCTTGGCAAGTTTACATTCAGTAGTTTTCCAGTGCTTTCTGAACAACTGGCACTCACACCATTGTAAGAAAAGCAACGCAAGGCAGTCTTCTGCCAAAGCACCCGCAGCTGTGTTTCAAACATGGTATGCAGGATTACGAATTGCATCCGTAACATCTTCACCACAGAGCCAGCTTTGACATAGTGTCTGATTAGAGTGACTAAGATTTCTAAAATGTGTGATATATTCTGAATGTGAATAACAAGGTTTCTGGGCTTTGACATAATGTCTGATTGTAACAAGATTTTTAGGCTTTGACACAGTGTCATATCAATATTAACAAGATTTCTAGGTTTTGACATAGGGTTTGACCAATAAAAAGATGTCAATTGAAATGAGAAAAAGAGTGTTGAGGGGATACATAGAGCCTGTTCTTTTGTATGGATGTGAAACTTGGACAATGAGCAGTCAGGCTGAAAAACATCTGATGGCTGCAGAAATGTGGTTTCTGAGGAAAATGCAAAGAATACCATGGGCAGACAGAAAAACCAATGACCAAGTACTACAGGAGGCAAATGAAAATCGTAAATTGATTAGAGAAATTAGACGTAGACAGTCAAAATTTTTTGGACATGTTATGAGAAGAAATGGATTGGAGAACTTAGTGACAACTGGCAAGATTGAAGGGAATAGACCAAGAGGAAGACAGAGAGGAAAATACCTGGATGGCTTGGCCACATGGCATGAACGAGAAAGGAACACTGAGCTGATCCACGACTCTGGTGATCGAGTGAAATGCGAGTCATGACCGGCCACGCTTTCTGGCATGGCACATGATTGATTGATTGATTGACAGTGGGTGGCAAGAATTCTTGACTTTGTCTGATCCTGAGCAATAATATTTCTAGGGTTTGGCATAGCATCCGATTATAAAACAGATTTTTAATCATTGACATAGTATCTGATTATGAGCAACACGTTTTCTAGGCTTTGATAGTGTCTTATTGTCAGTGGCAAGATTTCTAGGTTTTGACACAGTGTCTTATTTAAGTGACAAGATATCTAGGCTTTGAAATTGTATCTTATTGTGAATGACAAGGTTTCTAGGTTTTGTTTGACATTGTATCTTATTGTGAGTGACAAGATTTCTAGGCTTTGATACTGTGTTTTATTGTCAGTGACAAGATTTCTAGGCTTTGATCTGTATGATTGTGAGTGACAAGATTTCTAGGCTTTGATACTGTGTTTTATTGTCAGTGACAATATTTCTAGGCTTTGATCTGTATGATTGTGAGTGACAAGATTTCTAGGCTTTGATACTGTGTTTTATTGTCAGTGACAATATTTCTAGGCTTTGATCTGTATGATTGTGAGTGACAAGATTTCTAGGCTTTGATACTGTGTTTTATTGTCAGTGACAATATTTCTAGGCTTTGATCTGTATGATTGTGAGTGACAAGATTTCTAGGCTTTGATACTGTGTTTTATTGTCAGTGACAATATTTCTAGGCTTTGATCTGTATGATTGTGAGTGACAAGATTTGTTTGTAAGCAACTGAGATAAGAACAAATACACATGTGCACATACCTAACAGAACAGACGGATTTAGTCCATCCATTTGTTGCAGATTCAAAACCAGTTTTTTCATTCTTGCAGCCCACTGCTGTGACAGACAATTCACATCTGCATCCGACAGTTCTGGAGCAGCTGTGAACATGTTAATGTGAAAATACAAATTAATAAACACGTTTAAAAAAAGAATGTTACTAGAGAACAAAACTTAGGGCAAGTATTTGGTTAGTTCTTCTCACAAGTTACATCGTGGCAAAGGTTGGTGGATGGTGTTTGGTGCAGGAGAGCCTGGCATTTGATACCACAATATCTAGTCTGAGAATGGAGGTGGTGGCAGTCATGGCGGTGTTTTGTGGCTGTAGGACAAACAGCACATGCATGCTGTGATTGTAATGGACTCATAAATTATGATGAGAAAGATGAAGACAGGCATGCTTCGGAAAAAGTGGCAAAAATAGAGAGCATCTGCTGGATTTTTTTCCCCAGGGCGTATTGGTGCGGTGGGAAATGAGCAGGTGGGCAGAATGGCTGTATTTGCACCACTCAATGGGGTAATGGTGCATGATAAGGCAGATGTGGTTGGGGCCCTTTTGAATCGTGTGTATAGTGCAGAAGAACAGATAGATCATTAGGGCCTGGAGAGATTGGTGCTGTAGGGAGTGACCTGAGGATCTGACCAACACTTAAAACTATGAGGAAAGACCAGATGGAGATAGAATCAGACTGCTCCTGGTACCATTAGTATTGGGACTCTTCGCTGGCTGTTGTAGATGAGGACGGAGCACTGTGATGTCAGTTCTTGACTAAACACAACTCAACAAGTTCCCCGAGAGAAGAACCAGCAGTAACATGACATTCTATAAAATCAGTCCTAAGAGGCCACTCAGGAGGCTTGGTATGGGGCTCGATACCCCATCTCATAGAAAATCTTACCTACAAAAGTCAACCAACCATAAATAAGTCTTTTGACAAGAAAAGATAAACTAAGGATGTCTCAAGATAAAATTAGAAAAAGTCAGCATGGCTGAATGGATACAAGCGCTCGCTCTTAAACTTCCAGTGTGCTGAAGTAGATTTCTTCTTATTCTTCTGCGTTCATCCAGTTTTTTTTATCCGGACGTGATTGCATTGTGCCTGTTCACAGCAGAGCTGCGCTCTTGCGCTGTTAGGCTGACACATCCAACTTCTGCAGGCATTTGTGACGAGTTAACCTTCCTGGGTGATGCAGATTTTAAAACAAGAATCAATACTTTTCATAAGTCTTTCAAACTTTGACAAATGCACTCAAACATTACTTCTCAACAATCCATAAAACTTGACGAACACAATGAAATACAAACAACTATCTTCCAATCCAAGACAAAGTTAGTTGCATATCTTTTACAGGACATTGCAGTCAACCCCAGCATTTTTTGGTGGCTGTGATTTCTTGGCAATTTTATGTTCAGTAGTTTGCCATTGCTTTCTGAACGATTGGTACTCATACCACTGTATGGAAACCAACGAAAAGTGGTCTATTTCCAAATCGTCCACAGCTGCATTCGTAACCCCTTCGTCACAGAAACAAGTATAGTTGAATATTACTTCTAAAAAATCCTGCAATCAATAACATGCATTCACACAGTAATAGTAATCTTCAATCTTTGACAAACACTGTTAATCATTACTTTTCAACAGTCATCCAATACTGAGGAGGGGTTCCAAGCACTTATGGGCTGAATAGTTCAATGTGCAATGATAATAATCTGTCGACTAATTAACTAGTCTTTCAATCCTTAAACAAATACATTTAACCGTTACTTCCTAATTCCTTGAACAACACATTTAACCATTACTTCTCAACAATCCTTCAATCTTCAACAACACATTTAACCATTACTTCTCAACAATCCTTCAACAACACATTTAACCATTACTTCTAAACAATCCAACAACACATTTAACCATTACTTCTCAAAACACCCTCTATCTGAGCTGTTAGCTCTGACAGTGTGTCTAGAGATGACCGAACCACCACACGTCGGGGCAGGTCCGGACACAGCTGGATGGCCCTCAGGACCTGCTGTTTCACATCCTGGCTCTTCTCCAAGAACACACAGGTGAGTTCACATCTCTTCTGCTTCTTCTCCGCTTCCTGGAGTTCTGTACAGTAAATATGACAGAGCAGACGTAAGTTACAATTCGATGATGATGGGGAGTGAATGTAGACTGTAAGCTTTACTAGAAGACGATTGCAAGTAACAAAATGGACTTTGCGGCTACAGCCTTCGTGAGCACAGGAAAAAAAAAGACATGATTACATGAAAACCACTGCATGAAAATATAAACTTTACTTATCTGTATCCCTGTTGAGAGCTAGACAAGTGTTTCATAGGATCTGTGTGTATAATTCAAATTATTGCAGATAATGATGGCGGAACAGATTATTGGCACCCTGCCGTCTAGACAGACAATAATTTGTTACATTGTCCTTCAGAAAGGCATAATAACTAAACCCATGGCGGGGACCAGAGATGGAGTTATACCGTTCCATAGTACAAAGCCTGGATGGAATTGTAGAGACCGTGTGTTGTCCATGCAGCGTGATCCATCTCTCGGTCTGCCAAGTTTGCTTCAGAGGAAAAGTAACACCAATATATCTGGAAAAGGACAAGCTGCAGAAGCTACCAGATCAGTAAAGCAGTGCTCTAACTGTCCGCCTGTCAGAACTTTGTTAAAAAGATGACAGATAAAGATACCAAAATAACAATACAAAAGGCTGGCAAACCTTTATAACACTAGGCATATGTGGAAGTTAAAGGAAGTTAACTTTAGCACCAAACTGAGGATATTCAATTCTAACATGAAATCAGTACTAATGTATGGATTAGAAATATAAAGTACAGTTACAATTATTATAAATAAACTTCAAATATTCACTAATTGGTGCCCGCTCAAAATTGAGAGACTTAAATGATATGACAAAATCACTAAAGTGGAGCTGATGGAGAGAACAGGACAGATGCCAGTGAATCAAAAGGTTAAGACAAGATGCTGCCACTAGATATGGCATACAGTGAGAAAACCTGAGTACTGAGACAAGATGCTGCCACTAGATAAGGCATACAGTGAGTGACACATGCCTGGGGTCTTTGGCATTAAGGTGAGTGGC
The DNA here is from genome assembly GCA_963921405.1 of Cepaea hortensis. Taxonomy (NCBI): domain Eukaryota; kingdom Metazoa; phylum Mollusca; class Gastropoda; order Stylommatophora; family Helicidae; genus Cepaea; species Cepaea hortensis. Next base: position 442,868,736 of record OY992876.1, read on the forward strand.
CGTACAATATAAACAGTTCACGAAGTGAAAGGGCATTCACCGGAAAGAAAATATAAGGAGATAAACGGGGAAGGGTGTAAGGTAGAGGGGCTGCAAGAAGGGGCAGACAGGGAGCGATGAGATAGTGTTTGTATGTGGTGTGGGGAGCATTGTGGGGGATAGAATGGTTTAAAAGACAGGGATAAAGATTGACGTGGGTCAGTTGATGTTTGGACTCCGAGCTGAGGGGAGTTGAGTTGAGACCGGACTAGGAGGAGGTCGTGGTCGGAGAAAGTGGAAAATTGTGACGGAGTTAGGAAGAGACTCCGCACTGTGGGTTCCAGGGATAGTGAGTGGAATTCGAGACCCAGAGTGGGTTACTTTGAGTCGGGCCTAGAGAGAGGCTAGTATACCTGTCGTGTGGGACGAGATTTAGTAGGCCTTGAGAGGCAGTGTTATTCGAAGTGTTCCATTGGGATGGAGATATATTCTTAGAGAATTATTGTTCCTGGATTTATATGTTACATGTGTCTGTGTTAATTCAGAATTAAAGGAATATTATGTGCGCAAATTAACGCTTGTTCACTGACTGGTGTTTGGTTGTGATGCATCTTGGTTAATCTGTTGTGCAACATCACATTTACAAGGACATACCCTAGACACAACCATAGCCACTCTATCTGTCACTCTGTCATCATTTACTTTGTGACAGTGAGAAAACCTGAGTAGTGTAACTAGAAGGACATTTGTATGGAATTCACAGGGCAAAAGAAATAAAGGAAGATCCCAAAACACATGGAGAAGAGGAGTAGAAACAAAAACTGAATAATATTGGGAAGACATTGATGGAGCTGCCCTTTGATTTCATGTGAAAAGTATGGAAGAACAGATAAATTATGACCTGAAGAGAATGGTGCGGGGAGTTATCTGTGGATTTGGTTGACACTCGAGGAAAGGCCAGATGGGCAAATAATCAGACTGCTACTGGTACCATTAGTACTGGGACTCTACGCTGGCTGTTGCAGATGGGGACAAAGCTCATATGGAAATGTCCCAAGTGTTGTGATGTTGGTTCTTGGCTCAATCCAACTCAATCCAATCCAGAATAATGAGGCAAAAATTAACATTATTTTTTGTTAACAATGACATTTTTTTTTTAAAAAGCAACGAGTAATATCTTACCCTCATTTAATAATATTTCTTGTACATGCAACAGGAGCTGGTGAGTGAAGCCAAAATATTCGTAGCAGTTGTTTCGGACCAGGTCTTGTACAACTGTTGCCTGAGGATGGAAGTACACTGTGAGTCAGTTTGATATTTGCCTTGTGTTTAATCATCTCTGCCTCCATTTGCCATTTATCTACTATTGGAGCATAGATCTTCAACTATCTCATGACAAGAGAAGCAACGGCTGCAGCAGGATATATCAATACACAAAGAAAACACTCAGGTATGTGTAACTCCTGTGAAAAAGTGGGAGATAATAAACACAGACACAATGAACTCCACTACAGCAAATTTAAATCACAGGAGAAAAATCAATGATGATATAAAGAAAATAAAATTAAAATAAGTTATACTACGACACAATGAATTGATGTTTTGATTATAATAATCTTCCTGAAGAACAATCTTTTTGTCACACACTGGCTATCTGCAAACACTGTCTAGACAATACTGCATTCAACTACAGATGCCTGCTGCTTCAGTACCTTCTCAACCCACTTGCTGACGGCCAGTCTCAGGTTCAGACTGTTGAAGAGATCTTCCAGAGATGTACCAGCCATAGTAGCTGGCAGTTTGGCAATGGCCAACAGATCTGAGAGAGCTGCATGAAGTCCAGCCACTAGCTCTCGGCTTCTAGACTTCATTGTGGTGTCTCTGTACAAACAAGAAGAATATCAAACATACAACATTAACTCATTGTGCACCAACAAACCCACAACATTAACTCAGTGTGCACCAACAAATTCACATTAACTCAGTGTGCATCCACAAATCTACAACATTAACTCATTGTGCACCAACAAAACCACAACATTAACTCATTGTGCACCAACAAACTCACAACATTAACTCATTTTTCACCACATAACTCACAACATTAACTCATTTTGCACCAACAAATTCACAACATTAACTCATCCCTGCTCAGTTCTAGTCACACCCGTAGTTGCTTCATTACACTCACTCCAGGCATATCCATAGTTGCTTCATTCCACTCACTCCAGGCACACCCATGGTTGCTTCATTCCACTCACTCCAGGCATACCCATAGTTGCTTTATTCCACTCACTCCAGGCATACCCATGATTGCTTTATACCACTCACTCCAGGCATACCCATGGTTGCTTTATTCCACTCACTCCAGGCATACCCATAGTTGCTTTATTCCACTCACTCCAGGCATACCCATAGTTGCTTTATTCCACTCACTCCAGGCATACCCATAGTTACTTCGTTCCACTCACTCCAACAACCCACCCCACAATACCACACCACTCTCTATCCCACCCACTCCACCCCATCCAAACCCACGACACCTCACCATACCACACAATATACCACCCACCCACCACACCATATACCACCCATCACATCACACTCCCCACCCACCCCACCACACCAATCCCATCACACAACACCACATACCATATACAACTCACCCACCACACTCCATTCTACCACACCTATCCCACCCCACCACACCATATACCACCCACTCATCACACCACACCACACCACTCAACTCCACCACACCACACTCCACACCCCACCTCTCCACACCACACAACACCATAGAAGCACCTACCCCACAGTCACACAATCCACAAGCTCCAGCACACAGTCGGTCTCCTCTTCCAGAACATTCACCAGCTGTGACATCCTCTTGGCAGCCGGATTCTGCAAACCCCGGAACTTCTCTCTGCCCACCAGTTCCATTCTGCTGCAGACGAGGTCCAGCTCAGACCACACACAGGACATGGCAACTGACCAATCTCTGCAGGTCATGGCTAACTGCCACCAGACATCTTCAGTTTTGTTTGCTGTTAACAGAGGGAAGGAAAACTAACAAATTGATATCTGTACCAATACTGGGCTGTGTCTGAAGGTTTGATTGACTGCCTGATTTATTTAAGAATTGTGATTGACTGACTGATTTATTTAAGAATTGTGATTGACTGACTGATTGATTTAAGAATTGTGATTGACTGACTGATTGATTTAAGAATTGTGATTGACTGACTGATTTCAGAATTGTTACTGACTGGATGATTTAAGAATTGCAATCGACTGACTGGTTGATTTAAGAATTGTGACTGACTGACCAATTTCAGAATTGCTACTGACCGACTGATTTCAGAATTGTGATACTGACTGATTTAAGAATTGCAATTGACTGACTCATTGATTTAAGAATTGTGATTGACTGACTGATTGATTTAAGAATTGTGATTGAAAGGCTGACTGATTTCAGAATTGTTATGGACTGACCAATTTAAGAATTGTGATTGACTGACTGATTTAAGAATTGTGATTGACTGATTGATTTAAGAATTGTGATTGACTGACTGATTTAAGAATTGTGATTGACTGAGTCATTGATTTTAGAATTGTGATTTGACTGACTGATTGATTTAAGTATTGTGATTGACTGGCTGATTGATTTCAGAATTGTTACCGACTGACCTATTTAAGAATTGTCATTGACTGACTGGTGTAAGAACTGTGACTGACTGACTGATTTAAAAATTGTGATTGACTGACTGATTGATTTAATAATTTACATTATAGCACACTGGGCAAACTCTTTGATGTTCCGTCTCCCACAGCAAATATCATAAGGTGTCAGAAAAGCTTTGAAGGACTGAGAATTAAGGGCCATTTGCTCCAGTGACCATCATGAGGTGTACAGGACTAGATTTACCTGTGTTTGACAGAGATTCTGGGACTTACCAGCAATTCAAACCCATGTCCCATGATGTGAGAGGGCTCATTCAAACTTCAACCACGGACACTTTTTTTAAGGAGGTGAGATGAGTCAAAAACGGACATTACAGCCCTCTGGCAATTCCCCTACATGATCCGTTCTCATCTACAACAGCCAGCGAAGAATCCTAATACTAATGGCAATAGTAGCATGATGTAGTAACATGATTTGCGCTAGAACTGGTAGCGGTTTTCGTCACGCCGGTAACTTAAGGGGTATGTGAGCCGGTTGCTCAGAAAGCAATGGTAAACCACTGAGCGTAATCTTGCCTAGTACATCAACAGTAGCTGAAAAATGCTGGTGTTGACTGCAACGTTCTGTAAGGGATATACAAAAATAAAATAGTAGCAGTCTGATTATGTTTCCGTTTGGCCTTTCCTTGGAGTTTTGAGTGTCGGCCAGTTCCTCTGGCCACTCTCTTCATTCCCTCAAAGCTGGTTCCAGTAGGGAAGAATATTACTTTTATGGTCATATCTAGTGTCAGCACATTGTTTTAGACTAGTTTCCTAGTGATCCAGCAACTTAAATTTTTTAGGAAACATCCATGACCTTTATCCATGGTTTCCCACTATCTCTCACATTCATCCTGAGTTAAATAGCTACCGTACTTTATCTCTGGTTTCCCTACTCAATTATCCATGGGAAAGATGAGTTATTCATGCCCCATGAATCAATCCATAGTTTATACTAAGCTCTAAGCCCAACCAGGTATTTACCTCTACCCAGTCACCCAACTCATGAACAATAAGATGTCAAGAACTATACAATTATAAAATATTATGGCACCCTATGACCTAGCTGGCTTTGTTGTAGGTGTCTTAAATTTCTATGCATATTTTTCCACAAAAACAAATATGCTGCGGGCAGGTAAGCAAGGAGACAGACAGACAGCCAGCCAACATGAATACCTGACAGGACAGCAACATCAACCGAGGTCTTGATCGTTAACGTCAGGTTGTCTATTTCATTGCGCATATCTGCCAGATACTCTATTTTGTGACTGCCATTCTCAATGTACTTGCCACTTAAACTTTGAGTTGTTGTAAGTAACTGGCACATATCTTTTTGTGCCCGGTTAATAGTATTCATCTGAAGAGAGAGGGAAAAAAAAAGAATATCAAAATCAGTTTTAAACTGAATTAAATGCTCAGTTAATAAAATACAAACAAAGTGAAAATGATAAGTAGAATGCGAACTTGAACAAACCTGCACTGACCAGACCAATTCACGCTGTAAATGTTCGTCTACAATGGTTGCATGAGAAAACATGGCCATCCCCACCATCACGCAGGCAAGAACTTATAACCCATAACTGCTACCTCTCGCTTTGATTCCGAGACCGGTTAAGACCAGGGATGTATTTATACCTCTCCACAGCACAAAGCCTGGGCTGAATTGTAGAGACTGTGTTGCCCATGCAGCATGATCCCTCTCTCTGCCTGCCTAGTTTACTCCAGAGGAAAGGTAACACCAATACAATTGCATTATAAATGCATTACAACTGATCATGTTAGGTGATTCATTTCGGAGACCAATGTAAAGTTTACTGAACATGCTAGATTTTTATAGTCTATTTGAAAACTAAACCAGGCAACTATTACTGTCCTCATTTGGCAAAACATGTCAAACAGTACCATATTACAGTATCAGAATGAGCTCACTTAGCAACATCATTGTACTCGAGACATTGCCACAGATACTGTCCCCTTCTGTAGCCAACAAACAGTTCCTATGCTGATACCAGTGGGAGCCTAATTAAACAACTGTCTGCACTTCTTCGTACTAGAACTGGACATAATAGACTGAACAGTCACTTGAGTGGCACCCTGCAGTCTTGACAGACCAAAGTATGTGAGTTGGAATGTGGCCAAAATTCCATCACAATGCCTAGGCAGAGCTTAAGAGAAACATGTGGTGCCCAAACGACATGTTCCCTCTCTCGGCCTCGCCCTGTGTATTCCAGAGGAATGGGTAACCAATACGTCTGGCACAAGGTAGACTGCAGACGCTGGCGGCTCAGCGTCAATCCCCCGAGACCTCACCTCCACGAGCAGGAGGCGAGTGGTGGCCAGACCCTGGAACCCAAGGACCTGACTTAGAGGCATTCAGCCAAGTCCCATAGGTGAGGGCCTCGTACGCGCCTAAACAGTAGGGTCGCGCACATCTGTCAACCACAAGTGTCACTTACACAGACTGGACGGTCACTTACACAGATTGAACAGTCACTTACACAGACAGAACAGTCACTTACACAGACTGGACGGTCACTTACACAGACTGAACAGTCACTTACACAGACTCAACGGTCACTTACACAGACTGAAATAACTTACACTGACTGAACAATCACTTACACAGATTGAACAGTCACTTATACAGACTGAATAGTCAAATACACAGACTGAACAGATCTTTGCACAGAAAACAGAATTACTGAATTTATGCATTGCACTTTCTTTCTTCTTATACTCACACACCCACACAAACTATCTATGTATGTACACAACCACTTCACCAGAATCTTCAGCTGATACTCATTATGCTCCTCAAGTCTCTGCTGTAAGTCATAAGTCAACACCAGCCACCTGTCCACAGTCACGTCTACAATCAGCCTGGCTGAATTCACCTGTAATCAACAACAAAACACAACAAAGAGGTGAAAGTAATCCCACTGCCTATAGTGTGTGACCAATTCTGTATTAATGTGATTGCTGGACAAAGAATCATAAAACTATGGGAACACTTGCATCATTGGTCATGTGGTTTCTAAGAATGTTATAGATAGAAAAACAAAACAAAACATTCAGGTACTGAAAGATGAAAGTGTAACAAGCTTGCTCATCAAAAATGTAAGGAAAAGACACATCAAATGTGTGGGGCATATCAAGAGAACAAAATGAATGTCATCATAGCTGAATGGCCGAATGGATAAGAACACAAGTTCACCCGGTGTGCTGATGCCGAGGTAAGGGGTTCATCCCCTACACAGGACAGTTGGATTAAAATGTCTTATTGTCCTGACTTGGAGGCATAAATTACAAGTATCTCTGAAGTCGGAATGGGTTGGCCTGATGATGAGGGACAATGGCAATAGGGAAAGCTAATCCACACATAAAATTCTGTCCAGCACTACTGGAAGTAGTGTGTATGGACTACGCTTGAGTTCAAAGTGAGTGAGGAACAGAAAAAAAGGGGGAAAATGGGTAGAAAATACTGGGTAAAAGAGAAAGAGGAGGACAGAAGGAGGAAGGAGGAGGAGGAGATGGAGAAGGAGGAGGAGGAGGAGGAGATGGAGAAGGAGGAAGAAGAAGAAGAAGGAGGAAGAAGAAGAAGGAGGAGGAAGAAGGAGGAGGAGGAAGAAGGAGGAGGAGGAGGAAGAAGGAGGAGGAGGAAGAAGAAGCAGCAGTAGCACAAGATGGAGGAGAAGGGAAAGAAGGTAAAGGAGAAGGAAGAAGAGAAATAGTAGGAAAAGAAGTAGGGAGAGACATAAGAGAAGAAGGAGGAGGATTAGGACGAAGGACAAGAGAATAATCCTATGGCGGAAACTGCCATAACACAGTTGGGAGGGTACAGGCCTTATACTAGTGCATGGAAATGCAACCTAAAGACTAAATGTCATGGCAGGGCAGACCAAGCCCTAAGCCTTGGTTGGCAACTGGTCTAGGATGGGAGCTCCAGCAGGCTGGCAGAACATTGCTTTGCTGATCCATCAGTTTTTTATAATGCATATCTTTTATATTGTTGTTGTTCTCGGTTAGCCTAAAGTGATGTATAGATGAAATAATATATGAAATAGATTGATAGAAGGGCAGAATGTTAGATGGGCCTGAGTGCCCAATTCTTAACCCTTTAAAAATAAAGTTTGTTTGTTCCCAGATGATTGTCTGGTACCCAGTTTGATGAGGCTGTGTCAACCCCTAGAACCTGACTGGTTACAAAAACTAACCCTGCCTCTCTGCAGGAATTGACCCTGGACCACTGATTTGGCAGGTAAGCACCATAACCACTATGCCACCAGAACTTCATAACCTACTAAATGAAACTTAATAGACACCAGAGCAAGTGTGAACCTACCAGTTAAGCCCACTCTAACACATCCTGCAGTAAGTTTGAATCTACAAGTTGAACCTACTCCACATGCTGCAGTCAGTGTGAACCTACAAGTTGAGCCTACTCTAACACATATTGCAGTAAGTGTGAACCTACCAGTTGAGCCCACTCTAACACATCCTGCAGTAAGTGTGAACCTACCAGTTGAGCCCACTCTAACACATCCTGCAGCAAGTCATGGACATCCTGTTGACCCCCCGCTCGGATAAACTTGGCCTTCTGGATGATCTCTGGCGCAACATGCTCTAACCTGAGCAGCAGCTCCTGCAAGTCCCTGGAAACACAATAAATGCTGATTGACTGATTGATTGAGTGATTGACTGAGTGATTGACTGAGTGATTGACTGATTGATTGAGTGATTGAGTGATTGACTGAGTGATTGACTGATTGAGTGAGTGAGGTATTGACTGCAGTCTACATAGAAATGGTATTTTGCATATCACATTCGACTAACAACAAACACAAACTCAAATTTGCTGAAGTTTCCACCATTAGGCTTTTGAAACCCCCACTATGTAAGTAGAAAGGCTTGATAGTGAATCTGCGATTATCGCATTAACACAAGCATTACATTTGAATACTATCATCAATGTGTTTTGCATTTCAGCCACACACAAATGGATTAATCTATTCACTTCATATTATATCTAACTCTGCAGTACAACATACCCTTCAGGCTGGCAGGCAAGTGACCTAGCCACTGCGCCACAGCAACTCCCAGATATAGCCATGACCAGTCTATTACTGTTGCACACAGTGAACTAGGGTTAGAATTAAATTGTAAGAAGACACAGATTATGGTCGTCACTAGAAAGAAGGAAATACCACAATGTAATATACAGGTCTCATCTCATCTCATCATGTTCCTCTTTTACTTTGCGGTGTCGAGGTGAAGTATAAACAGTGGGAGAGTGCCCGCATATGGGCTTCATGTATCGATATTCCCATGGACTCTGTTATTCCTTCCTTCCATCATTTATGTGGTTGGCCTCTTCCTCTGCTTTGCACATCATTTCTTGTTGTGGTATACTTCTTCTTCGTTCATCAGGAGTTGTTTTTTTCAGACGTGATTGCGTTGTGCCTGTTTACAGCAGAGTTGCGTTCTTGAGCCATTAGGCCGACACATCTGACTTCTGCAGGCATTTGTTGACTGGGTTGTGGTATACTGTCAGTTGGTAACCTACTTGCATCGCCAAACCATGTGACTTGCTGCCTTCTAATATACAGGTAAATGGGAATATTCTTAAACAAGTGAATTGGTACAATTATCTCGGAACAGTCATAACATCTGATGGGAGATGACTTGAAGAGATTAGAACAAGAATCGCCATGGTGAAGGTAGCCTTTTGCAAGATGGAAAACATACTGATTAATAAAAAGATATAATTTTCAATGAGAAAAAGAGTATTAAAGTGCTACATAGAACCTGTCCTTTTATATGGATGTGAAGCGTGGACAATGAGCAGAAAAGCTGAAAAATATCCAATGGCTGTGGAAATGTGGTTTCTGAGGAAAATGCAAAGAATATCATGGACAGACAGAAAAACCATGACCAAGTCCTGCAAAAAACAAATTAAAACTGTAAACTGATTAGAGAAATTATACGCAGACAATCACAATTATTTGGGCATATGAGCAGAAATAAATTGGATAACTTAGTGATAACTGGCAAGATTGAGGGGAAAAAAACAAAGGGAAGACAAAGAAATAAATACATGCCCAACAAGAATACAGAGCTGATCCATGACTCTGGTGAAGCATGACCGCCCATGCTTATCGTCATGGCACATGTTGATGATAAGTATTACCAGATAAGCAGTTTCACAGTCCCAACATACCAGACACGAAACCAGCTGCAGGCGATTTTGAAGATGGCTTTGACTTACGTTTCAAACTTTTCTAAGATTGATAAATCAACATCCAGTGCCTTGCCGGCAGACATGGGCGATCACGTCCCTCCACAAAATACGATCTCCGACAGCATGGATCAATTCGTGTGTAGACTCCCTTCCATGCCATGAGACAAGACTTCAAGAATTTTCTCAGACTGTCTTCCTCTATCTCTCTTTCCACAAATCTTTCTGGTTGTTGCAACATGTTCCAGTTTTTGTCTTCTCATAGCATGGCCAATGGGTGAGGAAAAGACGCTGGTGATGAATGGGATACAAACTGAGAAAACTTGAGGACACTCATTTGCCTGGAACCCACAAAGCTAATAAAATAGTGGGAGACCTAACGACACACGGAGAAGAGAATTACAGACAGATAGGTAATATAGGGAGGACATAGAGAGAGCTGCAGGAGATAGCAAAAGATGGGACAGCTTGGTGTGGTTTGATTTTCACAATGGTATGATTGGCGGCCTTTAGAAAGCAGTGGCAAACTCATGATCATCATCATGTGCCATGCCGATAAGCGTGGGCGGTCATGCTTCGCCATCTCACACGATCACCAGTCGTAGATCAGCTCTGTAATCTTATCTCGACAATGCCAGGTGGCTAAGCCATCCAGATATTTACTTCACTGCCTTCCCCGTGTTCTTTCTCTCTCAATCTTGCCAGTTGGCAAATTACTGTATGTAAAAATGCCTTGAAATCCATAAACAGCCAATAAATGCTGGGGATGACTGACATCCTGTAAAAGAACATGCAACTAACTTTTTAAGAATTCTATTAACTGTTTTAAATGGCTATCTGACTTCCTGCTGTAGTCAATGCAATTCTCCCGCCTGTTTAGAACACAAATGAATGCAACAGACAACAGATCAGATTTCGCTGGCAACTCCTGGTTGAGAGACTCTTACCTTCTCTTTGGGATAAGAGAGCAATGCTGTATTAGTTTCTCTGCATTTTCCACAATGTGGTTGGTCCAGCTCAGGAGGTTGTGGGTCATGCTCTCAATTTCTTTATGGTCTTTATTGACGCAAGCTTCCAGAAATGTTTTCGCTACGTGGTAGATATTTCTGGCTGGGCCTGGAAAAACCATGGAGAGAATTTACCAAGTTTTCAATTAGGCAAATTAACTCATTAACTACATCCTTAACAACATCACGCATGAACAAATTGTGAACAGTACCAAATTTGATGCAGTTGGAAACTTATCACAAGCTCATCTCAAAATTCTGGAAATTACAATGAGTTTTGGTATTGCCTGGTAAATTTCAGTCATGTGATTGATAGGAACAATGCATTTCACATGTTGTTTAACACACAAAATGTCCACATGTTAAAGCTGGCACAAGCAATCACCATAAATGCACAGAAGCTAATTTTGCGTAAAAAGAAAGACAAGATAGTCAGTTTAAAATTGATACACAATTCAAATTGAATATGTATGTTATATTTCAGCTTGAAGGATTTATCTTATTACTTCTTTAGTTTATGTTGTGTGATTTCTGCAGTATGTGTACTGCATCAGTACTAATGAGATGCACTACAATATGGAGGCAATAAATCATGCAATCTATTGTTTGTGACTTCATTATTAAAATTCACTACGGGAAAACACTGAGTTTTGGTATTGTCTGAGACTGAAGATACAAGCAATAGATTGTATAGATTATTGCCTGGCATGTTATGCTGTATGTTATTAGATAACACACTTTTTTTTTCATGTTCTTATTACACAACAATAAGAAAGAGACAAACAGCTTTTTTGGTCATGTAATGAGAAGAGAGGTGCTGGAGAACATTGTGACAACTGGAAAGATCGAGGGGAAGAGAGGCAGAGGCAGACCACGAGAAATGATGCTGGATGGATTGAGACGGTGGCATGGAGGAATATCAACAGCAGAGTTGATCCAGAAAACTAAAGACAGAGATCTGTGGAGAGTCATGAACACCTACGCCAGTCAGCACGGCATTTGATGATGATCCTTATTACAGGACATCGCAGTCAACACCAGCATTTCTGCCGCTGTGATCTCTTGGCAAGTTTAAGTTCAGTAGTTAGCAGTTGTGTTTCAAACGTGAGTATACAGGATTATGAACCGCGTCCATAAGTCCTTCGCCATTGAGACTGGCATGTACATACTACAGAAATAATTCACATAGAATAAGAAACATACACTCGCTTCATTCTCTTTCTATGCAAAGAGTCACAGCTCTCCCCTAAAATTTTGATGAAGTTCTACTATCTCACTAAAACTTCAACGACAGAGTTGAGTTGAGTCAAGAACTGATATCATAGCACTCAGGATATTCTTATTACTTGCTCTGTCATCATCTGCAACAGTCAGTGAAGAGTCCCAATACTAATGGTACTAGTAGCAGTCTGATTATATGTCCGTCTGGTCTTTCCTCTGAGTTTTGAGTGTTGGCCAGATCCTCCTGTCACTCTCTGCAGCACCAATTTCTCCCAGCTGTGATGATCTACTCTTTTTTCTGCACTATACATACAAATCTAAAGGGTCCTGATGACCTCTACATTATTATGCACTAATACCCCACCGAGCAGTACAGACCCAGCCAATCTGTCCGCCTGCTCATTTCCAACCACACTAGCATGTCCTGGGGAAAAAATCCAACAGATTTTGATTGTTGACTAGAAGCCTGTCATGCGTCTGACCATGTAAAACATGTTAGAAAGAAAAAACCTTCATTCTCTTTCGGTGCAAAGATTCACAGCTCTTCCTAAAACAACTGGATTTGATGGAGTTTTATAAAAGATGACAGGCTGGACAAGCCAAATGTAAGATGAGCCTGCACGGCCAATTTGTGACGCTTTGAAAATAAAGTTTGTCTGTTCATTCTGTGCAAAGAGTCACTGCTCTCCCCCATACAATTGGATTCAATTGAGTTCTACAACTCTCACAAAGACTTAAACAATAGAAACATGTAAGAAACATACATACCTCCTTCATTCTCTTTCTGTGCAAAGATTTCCGGAACAGTAAATGAGGCCTGTGTTTTAGTCTTGTGTGGTTTTTCTGAGTATTTTGGGAGTGTTGTGTCTTCATTTGCATTTGATGAGGATGTTGACTTCTCTGTGCCTACAGATACTTGACAAATTAAAATAATGAAATAGAGATTAGCATGGTTGAATGGGTAAGAACACTCATTGTTAAACATCCAGTGTGCTGATGCTGAGGTGGGGGAGGGTTCAACCCCTACACCAATCAGTTGGACTAAAATGTTGACTTCTCTGTGCCTACAGATACTTGTCAGAGTAAAATAATGAAATAGAGATTAGCATGGTTGAATTGGTAAGAACACTCGTTGTTAAACATCCAGTGTGCTGATGCTGAGGTGGGGGGAGGGGGGTTCAACCCCTACACCAATCAGTTGGACTAAAATGTTGACTTCTCGTCCTCGACTTGGGGACACAAATGACAAGTACCTCTTGAAGTTGGAGTGGGTTCGCTTGATGGCGAGGCATTAAGAGATGGATGAACATCAGTCTGACAGAATATACAATCAAAGAAAGAGACAGACTGTGTTGGAGATCCATTGCAGCAAACCTTCATTGTGGTGATGGCACCTGATTGATTGATCGTTATATATTTATTCCACACAGCAAGACTACATCGTCCAACTACATTCTGGGGTAATTATGGATCCACACCACAAACAATTTTCTTGTCAAGATCATTGATGAAGAAAGATGACAAAACAACAATGACATAATTACTAACCATCCTTGGACTGTAAGTCCTTCACTTCTTACTACCAATCTTCTTGTCAAGACCATTGATGAAAAATAAAGATGACAAAACAATATTGACATAACTACTAAGCATCCTTGGACTGTAAGTCCTTCACTTCTGTATTACCAATCTTCTTGTCAAGATCACTGATGAAGAAGAAAGATGAAAAAGCAACAATGAATTAATTACTAACCATCCTTGGACTGTAAGTCCTTCACTTCTGTATTACTGTTCACAGATGGTATGCTCTTTTCTTCTTTAAGGTGTTCCTCAGGTTGTCTGTCTTTCACCTCTGTGTCTGCGAGTTGACTTGTCACTTTCACATTTTTCCCTTTGTGACTTGTTTCAGCAACTAACAATGCACATATAAGACACAAGAAAAGTGACTTTAGCAAAATATCAGCATCCTTCAAATGATACGTAAAATATGTCAAAGACCCTTGTACATGTCTTGTCACTTTTTAAGTATATGGTTAAAGTCAGTTGCATATCCTTTATGGGATGTTGCATTTGACCTCAGCATGATTTGGCTGTTTGTGATTTCTGGGAAAGTTTACATTCAGTAGTCTGCTACTATTTTATGAATGACCAGCGCTCATACCATTTTATAAAAACCAACACAAGGCGGTCTACTATCAAATTTCCGACAGCTGTGTTTTGAACGTGGTATGCGAGGTGACGAACTGTGTCCGTGACTCCCCTTGAAGTGTATGGTGTTAGCCCCATAATTGTTTAGACCAGTCAGCCGTCCATAGACACATCATGTCAATCCTCAACCAGGATGGATTTTAACTCTTAACAGGTTCTGTGCCAAACAAAAAGTAGGTTTGAACCACACAAAAATAAATGGCTGAAAACTGGAAGTAGGGGTGTGTCACAGTTATGACTTAACATTTGTTAATATGGTAGCACACGTTGTATTATAATGGAATGACAACATTTTGGTGATATATAAGCCCATGGCAGATAAGGGAAGTTGCTTAAGACGATTAACCATCCCATGACACTTAAGCAGTTACATTCTGTACAACTGGCATTCAGATCACCAAGGCCCTGACGACGACTCACATTTATCGAAGAGGTCGGTGTAGACACTTACCTCTGGATCCAGTTCCACAGCATTATTTTACAGGGACTGTTGCAGAGATTTCTTTCCCCTCTCCGAGCCCAGAAATCAGCGGGGTATACGAGACAAGTGCTGGAACTTCACATCCGTGGAGAGGCATATTTGGGTGAAATCAGGTCATAATTCAGCACAGCACATGGGATTGAGGCTCAAGTTGGTAATGCCATGATTCAGCACGGGTGGGGTAGGGGAAGGGGGGTTCTCTTCAGATGAAAACCTTAAATATTGTGTGTGTGTGTGTGTGTGTGTGCGCGCATGTGCGTGTGAACATATTCTGAAAAAGTAAAGAACAAATGTATCATTTTTCGATGTAGACACCTCTGCGTTCAAAGCAAGTCCTCCAGAGCCGATAAAGTGCTTGGATTCCTGTAGAAAAAATTATCTTAGTCGCATGTATAACCACTCATGCATCACCTGCTGTACCTCTTCATCGGACTTAAATGTTTTGAAACTTCCTACTCCACTCAAACACTTGCAAGACTGACAGGCATGCATCGCCATACTGGGCCTTCATTCGCCGATGAATTTCTATAGGTTTCACCCCTTCACTAATTTTAAAAAACGGATAACAGAACGCTGCTCCTCTTTGGTGCTTGCCAAAAGTGGGGCGGCCATCTTTAAACTGTCCTCATGATGTCACCACGTTCATCTGCATGGTGATGTCATGTGCTTAACACTCTTGACATCCTTAACAAACAATATTGACAGGTTACAAGACAAACGCATGGCTACTGTAATTTCACACTTTTAGGTTTGATATGTAACAACACCTACCCAGTTTTGGATTAAACGCTGGCCCTCGTTTAGTTATCATCCTCTTAGCACTTAATAAACGTGGATGATTCTTCACATCGAAACCCTCCCTCAGCATCCGCACTGCCTTCACCACAAGAGTCATCCGCCTCGCCACAGTATCAAATTGTTTGATGGGCGGGTCTGTGGTCTGTATGATTTCCATGTAGACCTTCTCTGCCTCACTAATTCCTGACACAATGTAAACATAAAGTGATCTGAGATGAGTTGAGCTAAGAACCAACATCACTGCACTCAGGACATTCCCATGTGCTCCGTCCCCTGATTTAACAGCAAGCGAAGAGTCATACTACTAATCGTTTAAATTGCTGATTAAAAGTTTTTTCCCTCTCAGTTTTGAGATTCTTCCAGAATCCCTGCCGATCACCTGCAATCTCATTCTTTCTACATACAGGTTCTCAATCTGTTCTCCACCTGGTCCCACAGGTGCTCGACCACCTCTCCTTTGTCCATAGGTAATCTATCACCAAGAGTTGCATTCCCTGCGAGCCTATCAGCCTGTTCATTCCCCCCGCACTCCTGCATGGCCAGGGCAAAACATCATACAATTCTCACAATCTGTGACCCCTGAAGCAAGGATAGCCATTCTACACGAAACATTCCTTTCTTCACCTTACTAAGCATACTCCTTCAGGGATCTAAGACATACTAAATCACCCTCTACTTTGTTCCTCTTTTGAGAGGAGTGATCTAAACTTAGTTATGCACTCACAGGTCACTATGTCCAACTTCGGCATGTATTGGTGCCAGGTCTGATTCCCCTAGACAGATTCCATCCAAGGAAACCGGCTAAATGTATCCTTGGGTAGGCTTTTCTTCCCTAATAATTTTGTCAGAGCAGCTGTCTTATGGCCTGCTCTTTACGATTTCTGACTGCCGTGAAATTTTTTGGGCACGTTATGAGAAGAAATAAACTAGAGAATTTGGTGACAACTGGTAGGAGAGATATTTACTGTGCAGAAATTGCAAAACAGAACCTCCTGTTTATCACCCTTATCTGAGTAGACCAGGTAATCTGATCTCTCAAGGGGGATGTGCGATATCATTAGACAGCAATGGTTCTTTGAAAAATTCCAGCCCATTGCTGAAATCAGACCTGGTGCCTTGACTTCACTTCATGATACCCACACATCACTTGATTTAACTCCACTACTTCATGACTTACACACAATTGTTGGCTCTGTTTCATTACACCCAACACATATATGATGTGACGGAGTCATCGGGAAAACCCACCTACTTTTGCTTGAAATATGTGTATTCCTGTTTTAAGGTAGGTAGGTAGGTGGGTGGGTGGGGGGGGGGGGGGTGTGTGTGTGTGTGTGTGTAGGGGGAGAGAGAGAGAGAGAGAGAGAGAGAGAGAGAGAGAGAGAGAGAGAGAGAGAGAGAGAGAGAGAGAGAGAAGAGAGAGAGAGAGAGAGAGAGAAAGAGAGAGAGAGAGAGAGAGAGAGAGAGAGAGAGAGAATATAGGACTCTTTACCCCTACCTGATATTCTTTGTTTTTATGTACATTTACAATCAATTATCTTATATATAGAAAGCATAGCTTAAGTGTTTGTATTTACTGCCATTTCAACAGGTTTGGCTGAGTTTGGCTCAGTTCTGTCTGGTTCTGGTTGAATAGTGGCAATAGAAAAATCTAACTGACCACTTCCGGTCGGGCAAAAAAAGCATTCCCTCATTCATTCTAGCACCCGAAGTTGTGAGATAAGGTCTCTAACCAGCTAGGCTACAGTACACAGGTTTTGTGCCATAGTGTATATTCTTTAGGCTCTTGTTAACCTAATATTTAGGGAATCCTAGTGGCAATAGTCTCGCAACAGAAAGGTGTGTGGTCACGAGAAACGAAGGACTGTTGCACCCTCATCGTTGAGATAGTCAAAGTGAATTGACTCAACATAGTTACCAAACAACGTACATCCAACCTATGCAATAAACGTAAAATAAACCTACATCTGGGCTTACTTACCCCTGCCTGTGCTTTAAAAAACATTATAAAACTAAATTAAGTGCTGTTGAGCACCTGTTTATATTATTCTAAAGAAACCCTGGATCTGGGAACATAAAGAAAACTGTAAATTAAATCAATAATATCCAAGCCAAGAAACCTGAGAGTGAATCATCGTCGACTGAAGAAAAAGAGAAGCCAGGCCTTGAGCACCATGATAGCAGATGACCAGGATTGGACTCTTCAGCTAAGAGATTGTCTCCATCCATCTGAGATATCAAGCCTGACACCATTCCAAAAATTGCTAGGGCCAGTGACCAGTCAATGATTAGAAAATCATAAGACTTTCTGAAGATCTGATTAATAATAATAAGAATAGGAAAGCCAGCTAAAAGAGACTTGAGAAATTTTAGGATAGCTGGGGTATTTGCAATCCCATTATCTATGTCGGTATATTTCCAGTGGAGAGTACTCAGTGTGATCCCAATAAATAATTGTTATTTTAAATTTTAAAACAACAGTCTGTTGTAATAGTAAATAATATTAGTAGTCATTCAGAGTGACGATGCAAAAGTGTTGTGACTATATTTTAGTCTGACTATCTCTGTGTTGTAAGACAGAATACGACTTGGGGGTTCATTTACTTTCCAGGCATATGTAGCAGGAATAACTAAGCCTACCGTCTATATCCTAGTACGGTTGTTCACCTTTCTTATCCAGCCTGGCCACTGTCAGAAGACTTGATAATTTCTGGAACCTGTTCAATTCATACAGTCTAACATCACAAGCCATTCAATCTCTTCTTCGGCAGCGTAGTCTGTTCCTGAAAGTCTATTGTTTGCTATTTTTGAATAGTTTCTATCCAAATAGCTAGCTCTACGCTACATGTATGCACCTTACTCCACCCAACTCTCGACTCAGCATCATGGTATCTAAAACATAGAATGATACACTGAATCGATTAAACAATTGACAAGCACACAGAATCATTCAAACAACTGACAATCAATCAGAATCAATCAAACAACTGACAATAATTCAGAATTGATCAAATGACAGACAATCATTCAGAATCAATCAAACTGATGATTGACAATCATATAGAATCAATCAAACAACTGAAAATAATTCAGAATTGATCAAACAAATGACAATCATTCATAACTGATCACACATCTGACAATCATTGAGAATCGATCAAACGACTGACAATCATTTCAACCTTACTCTGAAACAATAACTTGATGAAATAGTTGAGCCCATTGCGGTACACCGGGTCACTGTTCTCATCCAATAGTTTTCTGGCTAAAACTCCGGGTCTTTCTGACAAGCGCACAAATCTGTTAAACTGCTTCCGCACATCTGTGTGTGAACATCCAAACATGGTTTTGAATGTCTCCACTTCATTGGTCAGAATTTGCTCTGCAGAAAGATGGATGAAGAACAAATCAACTTTATTTTTAAAAGGTTAAGAATCGAGCATGCAGACCATGTTGCTTAACATGCTAGCATTAATTAAATTGGAAAAAGAGAGACTGACAGAACTGAGAGAGAAACACACATAAATAGATAGAGAAAGAGGCAAACAGAAATAAAGACAGAGAAGAAGACAGAAAATTAGATGGAGATTTAGAGGGAGATTGTGAGACATAGTTAGAGACAGACTCCTACAGAGGAAGCCATACAGTTATTTTTTTGCAGTAGCTCACTTTAAACTCAAGCATAGTCCATATGCTTGCTACTACTTCTAGTGCAATGGATTGATTTTTGTGTGTGGATTAGCTTTTCCTATTACTAGTGTCCCTCGCCATCTGACTTTTCTTCTTCTTCTGCGCTCACCCGTAGTTTTTGTTTTTTTTTGGACGTGATTGCATTGTGCCTGTTTACAGCCGAGCTGCGTTCTTGCACCGTTAGGCCAACACAACCGACTTCTGCAGGTATTTGTTGACCGGGTTAACCTTCCTGGGGGTTTCTTAGGACATTTAACTCTCACTGTTGTGGTGTTATCCCCCATCCCAGCTGGTCTTTATAGAACAGCCAAAGACATCCTGGTCAGCCCTCAAGGGAAGGCAGGGGCAGACCATGGGGATTCCCTGCCATCCAAGGAGGCTTCCATACTTGCAGAGCCGACACACAGCGCTCTGGTACTGGGCTCACCCAACGAATCGTCACGTCCTGCACATGGCTGCTTAGCCTCACTTCCGTATCTTGGGCCTTCCGTTCACCATAGGCTGTTCTTCCGGAAACCAGAAGAATGCAGTCTGCAGATGACATCCACACAGTGAGCTTTCGATTCAGACTTTCCACGTAATCTGACTTTTGAGGTACTTGTAAAGCAACTAATGTCCCCAAGTCAAGGGCGAGAAGAAGAAGAGGAAGAGGAGGAGGAAGGAGGAGGGGGGTAGGAGGAGGAGGAGGAGGAGGAGGAGGAGGAGGAGGAGGAGGAGGAGGAGGAGGAGACAGTTACCAGTCATATCCATGAAGACTTCAGGGTCCACCAGGGAATCAACAGCATCAACAACACTGGCCACTTCCTGAGCCCACCGGTCCATCAACAGCTTCAAATGTTTCCTGGCCCCATGGTTCTTGGGCTCCTTCCTGAGGACCACAACCACAGGAGCAAAATCTGGCTCCAAAGATTCCAAGCATCTGACGGAGGTGACAATCTCTCGGACTTCTACATGAAAATGTAAAGGGCAAGAAAACTGTTGTGTGGGTGATGACATTGGTCTAAGGTTGGTTAGTTAGTTATAGTTAGTTAGTTAGTTAGTTACCTGTTGGGGTATCATCCTTACACTCCAGACATGTCCATGGGTGCTAAGATCCTCCCCTCAACATATACATCAACGTCCGGGGGCTAATAGTGCCAGGTCTGTGTTGGTTGACGATGCCCTCTCATTTTCCAAATGTGCCTCTTGTGCCTGGCTGTGTAAATTTTTACTCCAAAGTCCTCTGCTCTAATAATAAATTAATAACATCAGCAAAATCCATGGGTTGGCCATCTGCAGAGGGATGCAGAGCCAGCAAGTTTATCAGCTCGTTCATTTCCCTCAACTCCTGCATGTCCCGGGATGAAGGTGAACGTGACTCTACAAACAGCTGACCTCTGCAGGGTTCAAGGTTATATGGGGGTAAAAATGTTAGAACAACTCAAGTTGACTCAGCAGTCTCCAATGTGAGGTGGTAATGCTGCCTTCTGTGTGCTACAAAGATTGTGGGTTAATTTTCGGACTGTTATTAGGTGCAGCTTTTTTAGAGACCTCTGGGCATTGCCACAGGAGACATGGAGTTTGTGCTCTATGTGACATTTTCAACAGGCCGTTTGGTGTAAAGAAGACCGAGCCATATGGGATGAAACCTGGTGTAATGAAGGCAAACTTCTAGCCTTTAAACCTTTAAGATCACACTCAATGACCAGAAAGTGAATAATTGGGGCTGATATTATTTATTTGAATTGTTTACTTAGTAATATTAGGCTTTGTGATGCTTCCTTTGTTGCTATCTTGTCATGTCTGGCCAGGTTGGCACACTTCCAGGACTTGGTGTTGTGAAGTTCCTGCCCCCGGATCAGTGTTTTTCTTTGAAGGTGGGGTTCTTCAAGAGTTAACCCATTTCTCTCATTAACAAGTGGAGGCACTGGCTTTTAATATGGCAGGTGCCATTAGGACCTATGTTATATCACTTCCAGCAACTTATGTGCTAAAACTGGTAAAACTAACAGCTAAAACGTGGGATGAATGGTGTTGATTTAGGCTGTGCCATCCAGTGAAATCACTTCCTAGCCACTACGATACGGTAAGTAAGATGACTACTACATTGTTTACCTTACAGGTCGGCTACATTTCGATTTACCCCAGTTATATATTGTACCGGGTGGCGGGAAGGGGGTATCCCCTATCAAAGGATATGTAAGGTGCCTCCTTCCCTCCACTAGCGTAAGGAACATCCCTGGTTAGGGTGAGTACAATTTTAGCCCTCCAATCAGGGTTACATGGGTGCAGGTAGTGGATGAAGTTGGAGAGCAGCCAACAGATAGTTGTATGTTACGGTCTTCAATTTCACAACGGTAGGCAAACCTTACAAGTGTGATAGGCATTACAATAACCATGCTATTGTCTTATAACCTGTCAATATTGTTGTTAAGGATGTCAAAAGTGTTAAGCACATGACATCTCAGTGCAGACGAGCACGGTGATGTCATAAGGACAGTTTACAGATGGCCACCAGACTACTGACATGCACCAAAGAGGAGCAGCATTCAGTTATCTGGGTTTTTTTTTTAATCATTGAAGGGGTGAAACCTATAGAAACTCATTGGCGAACGAAGGTCTAGTATGGTGATGCAAGCCTGTCAGTCCAGCAAATGTATGGGTGGAGTAGGAAGTTTCAAAACTTTTTGGTCTGATGAAGAGGTAAGCACACAGTGCATGAGTGGAGGTTACACATGCGACCAAGAGAATTTTTTCTACAGGAATCCAAGCACTTTATCAGAGCTGGGGGCCTTACATTGAACATAGTGGTGACTACATCAAAAAATGATACATTTGTTCTTTACTTTTTCAGAATATATTTCACACACAAAACAAAAAAACATTTAAGGTTTTCGTATGAATTAGAAATCTTGAACAACTTACTCCCAGTATCAGCAGAGCTTGCAGCTACCAGCAGCGATACCTGACACAGCTTCTCCATGTACTCACTGAACTCTGCGACAACATTATCATGATGGACAACACACTGCTTGTTCTTGCTCTGATAAATTTGTAATTACAAGTAACAATAATTACACATAGTCGCTCAAAGAAATAGAAGAAAGAAGTAGAGATTAGAGAACTGAGGACACATTAGACAACAGAACAATTGAAAGCTATAGTTACAATATCAGGATTCGAACTTGAGTGAGTGAGTGAGTGAGTGGAGTGAGTGAGTGAGTGAGTGAGTGAGTGAGTGGAGTGAGTGAGTGAGTGGAGTGAGTGAGTGAGTGAGTGAGTGAGTGAGTGAGTGAGTGGAGTGGAGTGGAGTGAGTGAGTGAGTGAGTGAGTGAGTGAGTGAGTGAGAGAGAGAGAGAGAGAGAGAGAGAGAGAGAGAGAGAGAGAGAGAGAGAGAGAGAGAGAGAGAGAGAATTGTCTGATTTTCCCTTATTTACTTGTTTATGTGTCATATTTAATTTCTTCAGTGTGTTTTACTTCATCTTGCCAACTCTTCGTGGGTCATCATCGTAACTTGTATCTCGATGTTGCCATATAGAACACTTTAGCCGCTGGTTGATCTTGTTCCATTCTAGTGAAATATCCAAACCATTGAATTCTTTGGTGTTCTATAAAGTCAGTAATCAGTGTTATCCCTATTCTTGCTCTCAGTTTCTCTAGTGTGTGTGTACATTAGTTACAAGGGGGCTTCAAATCAAAACCTTAAAAGTGTGATAAAAATTACAATAACCATGCCTTTGTCTTGTAACCTGTCACTGTTGTTAAAGATGTCAAGAGGGCAAAGCATGTGACATCACGACGCAGATGAATACGGTGATATAAAGACAGTTTAAAAATGACTACCACACTTTTGACATGCACCAGAGAGGAGCAGCGTTCTGTTCTCTGCTTTTTATCAGTGAAGGTGTGAAACGTATAGAAATTCATCAGCAATGGTGATGCATGCCTGTCAGCCAAGCAAGTGTATGAGTGGAGTAGGAAGTTTCAAAACAGCGTGACTTCTGTGACAGGCTTTTTGTCCAATGAAGAGATACAGCACGCGTGACAAAGAGAATTTTTTCTACAGGAATCCAAGCACTCTATCGGCACAGGAGGACTTCCATTGAACGCAGTGGTGACTACATAAAAAAATGATACATTTAATGATACCTTAAATTAAACCCCCCCCCGCGAAAAAAATTTACATTTAAGGTTTTCGTATATAGCACCTGTATAAACAACAACAATGGCAGCATGTCCAATCACCATACCTGGTGTCCAGTGGCGTCCTTCAATTGGGCGAGCTCATCGAGTGGGCAGAGGAAAGTCTCAATAATCAGCTGTACCAAGGTGAGGGTCACATGCTTTTCTAGGTCACACACATCGTCCAGCACGACCTCACAAATGTGCTCAAAATCTGATCTGTGGCAGAGAGAGCAGAATAAAGTCAGCCCATTTACATACTGGGAGCTGTGGTCATGTGGTCATGGTCAACAGCAAACAAAATGGGCTGTTAGGGCTCATAAACCCAGGAAGGAAATACATCTACGTAAGGGACACTCCAAATGCCAAGCCATAACTGTAGAAGTTGTAAGAACAAAAACGAGTGTAACAAAGCTCGACAGAAAATGTGGGCCGGCAGAGCAAACAAGCCTGGGAGGGCAATCTGCCTATGAGGTGGAATTAAGAGAAGAAATTTCTACCGTTGAAGTCGGAAGATGTTGGCCCAAGTGGCATGCAACTAGAAGGCGAGTTTCAACACACTACAATTGATGCTACGCACCATGCATGGCAAATGTTGATCATAAATGCAAAAGCAGAAGAAGAAGAAGAAGAAGAAGAAGAAGAAGAAGAAGAAGAAGAAGAAGAAGAAGAAGAAGAAGAAGAAGAAGAAGAAGAAGAAGAAGAAGAAGAAGAAGAAGAGGAGGAGGAGGGGGGAGGAGGAGGAGGAGGATGAGGAGAAGGAGGAGGAGGAGGAAGTTAAAATTAGCATAGAGATGACTTGTAAAGCTGTACAGGGTTGTCAGGTCAATCCAGGCTGATATGGGTACCAGAAATGCCTTGGGAAGTCAAGGCAGCCATCGTGATATTGACCAAATCACACTTATATCGCACCATATACCTAAGTAATGTCATGAGCATGGTCGGACGCAGGTTCGGAGTGTGGGCTCATTGCTCGCAAAAGGAAAGATTGGCTTACCTATTCCTTCTTGCTCTCAGACTACAAACTGTGATGATGCTAACACAACACAGCAGGACACTGCTTGGGGATAATTAATAATAATAATAATAATAATATTTTGGTTATTGGAAGCGACATTTTAGAAATTCAAAACAATATGAATTTGAATAACGCAGACACAAACAATGTGTTGTATATTTCAACTTGTAGGATTTTTCTAATTACTTTAGTTTATGTTATGTGATTTCTGCAGTATGCACGTGACAAGATGCAGTGAAATATGTCGGGCAATAAATCATGCAATCTATTGTTTGTGTCTTTGTTACTCAATAACCTTAAGCCCAATATGCCTCAGCTGTGTACAAAGGGGGCCCTTATCTACATGTCCTTCCAGCACTTTAGTGATATGATGTTCAGGATCTAGAGCAGATTCCTTTGCAGAACATCGCTCTCAACAGCCTCCTTCAAGACTCTCCATCCATCGCCAGTTCCCCCGCCTCAAGTATTTTTATGCCCTGTGTGCCTTAATGTCCTGTGCCCTTCAATGTCCTGTGCCCTTCAATGCCCTATGTGCCTTAATGTCCTGTGGCCTTTAATGTCCTGTGTGCCTTAATGTCCTGTGCCTTTAATGTCCTGTATCTTTTAATGTCCTGTGTCCTTTAATGTCCTGTGCCCTTTAATGTCCTTTGTGCCCTTTAATGTCCTTTGTGCTTTAATGTCCTGTGCCCTTTAATGCCCTGTGTCCTTTGATGTTCTACACCCTTTAATGTCTTGTGTCCTTTAATGTTATATGTCCTTTAATGTCCTGTGCCCTTTAATGTCCCTTTAATGTCCTGTGTCCTTTAATGTTATATGGCCTTTAATGTCCTGTGCCCTTTAATGTCTTCTTCTTTCTTCTTCTGCGTTCATCCGGATTTTTTTTTTCCGGACGTGATTGCTGCGTTCTTGCACCGTTAGGCCGACACATCCGACTTCTGCGGGCTTTTAATGACCTGTGCCCTTTAATGTCCTGTACCCACCTTAACGCTGGCCGGCCCTTGCGTTGCCTTCCAGAAACCCTTCCTTCCATTACAGTTCTTTCCAAACCACTGTGACGATTGATGTAGCTCAAGTATTTCAGTTTCCCAGATGTGATACTATTTATAAGTCAGTTGTCTTCTATGTTCAGATCTTGCAGAAAGTATTTTCAAAGACTCCAGAGGAAAGCAACCACATCTCTCTAGTTAAGTTAGCTGTATGTCCATTACATGACACTGCAATCAACCCCAGCATGACTTGGCTGTTTGTGATTTAAAATTCAAAACAGTGAATTACCTTAGTGAAATTAAACACAGACGCCATAAATAAAATATTGCACAATTTCTTGCCTGACATATTTCACTGCATCTCATCAGGTGCATACTGCACGGTTATATATCACTTTATGTGGCGAAAGAAATAAGCTGGCTGAAATATGATGTACATCGTCGCTGATATTGCACGAATGTATATAAGGTTATATTTATATCCACGCAAGTGGAACACTTAGCAGAAACTCCTTCTGTTTACATAGTAACGGATATAATATAATGCTTTCATATATTTGAATCTGTTCAATGGTAATCACCTGATCTGAATCAATGCAGGCTTTTCTTTCAGGGTGGCATTCAGCTCTAATAACCGAAACTTGGACTGTAATATCTGAAGCAGGACAAATGGTATAATCATGAACAATTATCACATACCAAGGATAGAACACAAACATACAAGTATTGTCAAAGACATGTAAGGGCGATATGGTAGCATTGTTTATGACAGAGTAAGTTACTGTAACAACTGCTGTGGATATGGAGAGGTAAAGTAACAACTAATGGGGATATAGAGAGTTACTGAAACAACTGCTGTGGATATGAAGAGGTACTGTAACAATTAATGGTGATACAAAACGGTAACGTAATAACTACTGGGGATATAAAGTGTTAAGAGTTAAAGTAACAACTGCTGGGGATACAAAGAGCTAAAGCACCAACTACAGGAGATATAAAGAGTTAAATTAACAACTGCTGGAGATATAAAGAGTTACTGTAACAAATACTGGGGATATAAAGAGTTAAAGTAACAACTGCTGGGGATATAAAGAGTTACTGTAACAACTGCTGGGGATATAAAGAGTTACTGTAACAACTACTGGGATATAAAGAGTTAAAGTAACAACTTCTGGGGATATAAAGAGTTACTATGACAACTACTAAGATATAAAGAGTTAAAGCAACAACTATTGGGGAAATAAAGAGTTAAAGCAACAACTATTGGGGATATAAAGAGTTAAAGTAACAATTACTGGGGATACAATCAATCAATCATGTGCCATGCCGGAAAGCGTGGGCGGTCATGACTCGCCATTTCACTCGATCACCAGAGTCATGGATCAGCTCAGTGTTCCTGTCTCGTCCATGCCATGTGGCCAAGCCATCCAGATATTTTCCTCTCGGTCTTCCTCTTGGTCTGTTCCCTTCAATCTTGCCAGTTGTCACTAAGTTCTCCAGTCCATTTCTTCTCATAACATGTCCAAAAAATGGGGATACAAATAGTTAAAAAAAAAACAACTGCTCGAGATATAAAGAGCTAGAGTAACAACTACAGGGGATATAAAGACTTACAGTAACACAGTTGCTTAGGGATATAACGAGTTAAAGTAACAACAACTGGGGATATCAAGAGGTAAAGTAACAACTATTGTTGATATAAAGATTTAAAATAACTGCTGGGGATTTAAGGACTTAAAGTAACAAATGAGTAAATATAAAGAGCTAATGTAACAACTGGAAGAGCTGGAGCATTAACTCACGGAAACAGAACTGCACCTACCCTGTGGCACGCGGCAACAATCATTTGCTTGTAGACTCCGCTGGCACAATGGGCCACAGACATGCTGTGACGGATGAGGAAGACAATGTCACTGTCTACGTCTGGGTGAAGAGCTCCACGGTTCACTTCTGAGAGGTTTTCTACAACCTGCGAAAAAAGGCCACAATGTTGGGTAAGGAACAGTAACTAGCAAATCTGATTTGGTTAGTTAGTCATCAGATTATCCTCACTGCACATTGAACAATTTAGTCTGTAGGTATCTGGATTCCCAAGCTGCCAAACACAATACCCCACATTGTGCCAACAGCTTCGGGCAGAAAAGCACAATTGGGAGGGTACAAGTCTTATCCTGGTGCAAAGAAATGCAATCGACCAAATATCATGGCAG
This sequence comes from Cepaea hortensis, assembly GCA_963921405.1. Taxonomy (NCBI): domain Eukaryota; kingdom Metazoa; phylum Mollusca; class Gastropoda; order Stylommatophora; family Helicidae; genus Cepaea; species Cepaea hortensis. The sequence goes on from OY992876.1 coordinate 442,896,453, forward strand.
GGCAGACCAGGCCCTAAGCCTTGGTTGGCAACTAGTCTAGGATAAATGCTCTGACAGGTGGACAGGTAGAGCATGACTTTGCTGATCTGGCAGCTTGTCTTGTTCCAGATGTATCAGTGTTACCTTTCCTCTAGAGTAAACTAGGCAGGCCGAGATAGGGATCATGCTACATGGGCAACACATCGTCTCTATAATTCAGCCCAGGCTTTGTGTTATGGAGTTATGGTATAACCCCATCCCTGGTCCCTGCAATGAGTTGTAGTTATTATGCACTTTTTCAAGAAGAGTGTAACAAACTATTGTCTGTCAAGCCAGCAAGGTGACAGTGCTGGTAGCTGGGATTCTCTCCTCAGCACCTCCCTCAGGAAAGTGGTCGATGACACCAGTTCTGTGTTGGCTGACTGTTCATCTTTAGCCCTCTGCATGTTGCTTGTTTTTGGCTTCACCCATGTCCACTTGATGTTCTTGGCTTCACCCATGTCCACTTGATGATCTAGGCTTCACTCATGTTCACTTGATGTTCTCAGCTTCACCTATGTTCACTTGATGTTCTTGGCTTCACCCATGTTCACTTGATGTTCTTGGCTTCACCCATGTTCACTTGATGTTCTCGGCTTCACCCATGTTCACTTGATGTTCTCAGCTTCACCCATGTTCACTTGATGTTCTTGGCTTCACCCATGTTCACTTGATGTTCTTGGCTTCACCCATGTTCACTTGATGTTCTCGGCTTCACCCATGTTCACTTGATGTTCTTGGCTTCACCCATGTTCACTTGATGTTCTTGGCTTCACCCATGTTCACTTGATGTTCTCAGCTTCACCCATGTTCACTTGATGTTCTTGGCTTCACCCATGTTCACTTGATGTTCTTGGCTTCACCCATGTTCACTTGATGTTCTCGGCTTCACCTATGTTCACTTGATGTTCTTGGCTTCACCCATGTTCACTTGATGTTCTAGGCTTCCCCATGCTCACTTGATGATCTCAGCTTCACCCATGTTTACTTGATGATCTCAGCTTCACCTATGTTCACTTGATAATCTCAGCTTCACCCATGTTCATTTGATGTTCTTGGCTTCACCCATGTTCACATGATGTTCTTGGCTTCACCCATGTTCACTTGATGTTCTTGGCTTCACCCATGTTCACTTGATGTTCTAGGCTTCACCCATGTTCACTTGATGTTCTTGGCTTCACCCATGTTCACTTGATGTTCTTGGCTTCACCCATGTTCACTTGATGTTCTTGGCTTCACCCATGTTCACTTGATGTTCTTGGCTTCACCCATGTTCACTTGATGTTCTTGGCTTCACCCATGTTCACTTGATGTTCTAGGCTTCCCCATACTCACTTGATGATCTCAGGTTCACCCATGTTCACTTGATGTTCTAGGCTTCACCCATGTTCACTTGATGTTCTAGGCTTCCCCATACTCACTTGATGATCTCAGCTTCACCCATGTTCACTGGATATTCTTGCAGTCTTGTCAGACCTGGTCTATTGCATTACCTTTGCAGGACACTGTAATAAACACCCCCCTAGGTGGGGTGGGGGAGGGGGGGGGGGTGTTGTTGATCTTCCAGTCAATTTTAAGTTCAGTAGTTTGCCATAGCTTTCTGAACAAGAAGCCAATGTATAAGTTCAAATGGCTGGTGTAGGGATTGAACCCCACTACCCTGCTGTCAATGAACTGGACCTGCAGTCACTGACCTCTCAACCTGGACTACACAAGAGTCTCCTCGGCGATGTGGATACACTACCTGTCTCATGTGCTGAAGGTTGTGGGTTCAATTTCGGCCTACACCGTTCAGTTCACAAATGCAATTTTCTCGGAGACCCCTGCGGGTCGTCGCTGGAGCTACGTAGTTCTTGCTTTGTCCGACGTTCTTGATCGGCCGTCCTGTGGAAATAGACCGAGCCGTATGGGATAAAACCTGGTGCAATGAAGTCGATCCTCTCGCCTTTTAAATCCTTTTTTTTTAAAACCTTGTTTACAAGCAGCTAAAGCATGCTGGGTATTTTGGTCTTCTGCTCTTCATCTTGGGAAGTTTATTCTTCTTCGTTCACCTTCAGACGTCAATACAAATAAATGCAAAGAAAGCAGCAGTCAACTTGAGCTTGATGATATCCCCATAGAGTTTGTCCTCAAATGGAGCGGATGTAGGCTAAAATACTTTTCTCTGTTCTGCATATATTGGGCACTCCTGCAACAAATGTTTAGCTGTCATTTTACCAGTTCCACAGATACATTCATCTGTATTTCCCATCTTTAATTGATTAAATGTGTGGTATCTCAGTCTGTTGTGTCCTGTGTAGTCTGAAGATTGTTATTTGTTCTTTTTGGTTGAGTTGGTAATATGCATAATCTCCCTGGGACCTGGATGCTCTGATTTCCACTTGGTTCTAAAACTGCTTCTTATAAATCTCTTGGCCTCATCATAGGTTATGTCTATATCAGGCAGAGATTGTCCTCCACCTTCCGTTGCTAATTGGTTGACTTCTTCATTTCCAGGTTTGTTGCAATGTGAAGGAATCCATTGTATTACAACTCTTTTGGATTTCTGGCATAGTTCATGTAGTGCTGCCCCTGTACTGTTTCTGCTCTTCAGTATTGAAACAACTGACCTGGGAGGTAATAACTTTGATGTGTGATGATAGGAAACAAAGTATTCATCCCTATTGCACTATTTGATCAAGCCATCTTGGTACTTATCTCTTAGGCATTGATTCCTCTTGCTCTTTTCTCTTCAAACATTTGAGTTGTCACTAAGTTTTTAGGTTTATTTCTTCTGATAACATGCCCACAAAAACTGACTGGCTACATGTAATGACACATGATGATCTAGGCTAGAAAAGGAAAGATAAAACACCGACAGAAAGAATCACAGAATGTATCAGTACAGCCACACAGAATCTCACCTTGTCTACAGTTGACACAAAACTGGTGATGTTATCCTCAAGGTCATCCTGTGGGCCTGACTGCAGCATGTGCTTGATTCTCTTGCAGGCTTCAGCAATCTCCTGCAGAACTGAATCTCTGCTGCCCTGGTGTATGACAGAGAGACATGCTTGACTAGTTACAGAACCCAGCACATACCAGGGGTCATAGTCAAATTTACCAACTGTTCTCAAGGGGTATCCAAGGTTTTCTTAAGAATTTTGACTTTTTTAAACGTTGTGACAACTTGCAGGCACTCAAATATTTGTGTCTGTATGTATGCAGGCACACACAGACACACAAAAGATATTCAGTTTTTAACACACAATCAAGAGTAATGTTGAAAACATATTACATTCTGCACACAGAAGTGTAGTAGTAGTGGCAGCAGCAGCAGCAAGTAGCAGTAGTATGCCATAGTCCTGTTGATACAGGTTGAGGACATGGCATGGGACGTATTAAGTGCGGTTGACAGAAGGAGGCCGTGCGAAGTGACCTATCACGACATTGTTCACAAACAAGTGAAAAGTAGGCTGGATGTTTTGGGTGAGAATAAAACGTCACTTTAGAGTCAGTCAGACTTGGACTTCATTCGGTGTTGGACCTAGTCCTAGTCAACAGAGCAACGGCTACAAATTATGCCGCTCTGGTAGAATTGTGATGTTAGATATTGTTTGTACATTTGTGAACTCGTGTATGAAACAAATGATGATGTTCTCGACAGCGTCTAATGTATCATGTTAGTAAAATAGACTGAAAAAACTACGCCGGTGTCCTGTTCAGCAAGCTATGTTGAGTCAGTCTAAGTTGTTAATGTGTATAGACTGTAAAGGCGCAATGACCATCAGAAGTGGCAGGAGAGATGTCTACAACATCAAGAGTCAGCAGTTCTAGAGAGATCTACGAAGCGCCACTGAAATATCACAGTAGTGGCGCGTCACGAATGAGATTGTCCTACAGGTATTTTTGCACACATGGCCTCTGAAATCTATGTGTTGTACAACGAGGCCGTGTGTAAACTAGCAGGCGTTCCCCAGCAATCATCAAAGTAAAGAATGCCATGGGGTTGCTGTAACAATCAAGTGCCAAGAGTAGCAGTATCTATCTAACCATGCAGCTCTCAAGCAGTCTCTATCAGCACGCAACCTGATAGTCAGATCATCAACCAGACACCCAGAAACATTATGGCATAGTAGTAGTAGTAATAGTAGTAGTAGTAGCAGCAGCAGCAAGTGGCAGTAGTAATAGTAGTAGCAACAAGTAGTACAATAAATATCACTTGGGGAAGCCACTGAAGCCACTAAGACAGTTCATAAATAAATACTCACGCATTGTTATGCGCTCATAGAAGTAGAGGTAAGAATTAGAGACAAGAGGACGCATTAGACAACATAAAATATTGAAAGCTATAGTGGCCTCAATGGGTTGCCCAATTGATATTTATCAGTAATATGCGTACAACATTGGAACTAACATTTATCTTCTTTACATTTCATTACTATACTAGACACAGCATTACAGTCTGATGTGTTTGTGTGTTTGTTTGACCAACGCTGGCCTAATGTAAAATTCTGAGACCTATGGTGCTATCCCAATGGTTAGATACAAATTCTGTCTGTACTCCATAGTTGTGGGTTCATGTGTATAATAGACCTGGGAATTTTCTTAGTGTCTAGTGGTATCACATGTTTCCCCTGATCACCTGGGTACTGAGATCCAATACCTAGCCTTCGCGGATAAGGGTGAAAAATAGGAGTAAGTTATATACATTAAAAATTCTACAGCAGTTGGAAATCACAAATAGTAGGCTGGAAGGTGGCTGCCCTGGAAAAATGTTGGGGAATGATAAACCTCCTCACAGGTAGATAGAGCCAGTTACCTTATGTGGAATCTGTCTAGAGGAAGTAAGCCTTACACCAATGCACAGCAAAGTTGGACATTCTGATCTTTGAGGTGCATAACTAGGTGTGATGCACTTCCCTCAAAAGAAAGGAGGAGGCAGAGGAGGGGGAGGAGGAGGGGAGGGGGAGGAGGAGGAGGAGGAGGGAAAACAGAAGAAGAGGAAGAAACAATAGGCAAAAATTTAAGAAGTGACAGATGAAGACAATCTGAGAAGATTCTTGACAACCTGTCAACATGGCCTGGACAAACATTAACACTCACGCTGATACATTTTGTTAATGGCCGCGAGATATGGAGAAACATGGTCGCCCATGCCAGTTGGCAAAGCACATGATGATGCTGAAATGTGAAATCAGTATTTGTGTTTGGAATAGAAACATTGTGAATGTCAAAGGACCACAATCATCATCAAGTGCCTTACCAGCTGGCTTGGCGTCATGTCTCCCCACAGATCTCAGTCTTTGGTGTTCTAGATGATTTTTCTCCATGCCACCGTTCCACTCCATCCAGCATCATTTCTTTTGGTCTGCCTCTGCCTCTCTTCCCCACTAATAATTCTGGTTGCCTTGATGTTCTCCAATGCCTTGCTTCTCATCACTGGACCATAAGTATTTGTTGGGGGTGCTCGCTTGCTTTGAACTCAAACGTAGTCCACACACACTACTTCTTGTAGCACTGGACTGAATTTTATGTGTGGATTAGCTTTCCCTATAACCAGTGTCCCTCACCATCAGGCGAACCCATTCCAAATTCAGAGGTACTTGTAATTTACGCCCCCAAGTCACGAATGATAAGTCAACATTTTAGTCCAACTGACCGGTGATGGGGTTGAACCCCATACCACAGCGTCAGCACACCGGATGTTTAAGAACTAGCATTCTTTTCCATTCAGCCATGCTGGCCTCCATAAGTATTTAATTATGAAGAATCTTGGCAACCATTTCCAGTACGCAAGCAACACGTCTGATGAAGATACCTTTGCCGAAATGCTGGACCTGTATTTGAGGTAGGTCTGTGAAGCTTTGCTCAAGCTTGGAATACCATTCTGCAGGACACCTGCCCAGATCATGATTTCATCTCTGCAGGACCGGCTGCACAGGTTCTGACAACGCTTGGCTAACTCCACCTTGAATGCCAGAACTGCGTACGTGATAGACTGAATAGAAAACAAACAGGTTTTAATATGCAAGAGGATTGATTTCATTGTACCAAGTTTGATCCCATATTGCACCCATAAACCGAAAGATGTAGCCCGGAGTCAAACACACAACCTTCGGAATGTAAGGCAGGTGGCTTAACCACTTCATCACAGAGAATCCCTAGACTGTGGACAGGGAGACATGAACAACTTGGCAATTTGTCTTCTTCTCTGTACATCTCACGAGCTGTCAAGCATGTTCTACATAATGTCAGCATCATCATCAAGTGCCCCATTAGCTGGCGTAGGTGTTCATGTCTCTTCATAGATGTAGGTCTTTGGTGTTCTGGAAACACTCTGCTAATGATATTTCTCCATGCCACCATCTTAATCCATCCAGCATCATTTTCCTTGATCGGTCTCCGATTTTCTTCCCACTGATCTTTCAAGCCATCACGATATTTCCAATTCCTCTCTTCTCATCACATGACCAAAGATTGTGTTTGTCTCTTTCTTATTTTTATCTACAACGTTCGTTTAATTGACCTCTTCCAGGCAGCCATTGCTAGTTGCTTTAACAGTTTAAGGTCTCATGAACCACACCTCCATTACTTCCAAGCTATTTCTAATTTATTCATTCACATTCCACGATTCACTGCTGAACAGCAAAACTGATTCTATATATTTCAGTGCTCGATTTTTTAACATTCATGATAGCATATTCAATGATAGACATTGCATAAGATACTTTTCATTGCCTGAAATGCAGCTTGTTGCTTGCCCAATTCTGCTCTTAATCCATCCACCCACCCACCCATCCAACCACCCATCCACCCACGTCAACAATAAAGCTGAAGTGTTTCACCTTAAATGTAGAAATGAGCTGGGACTTGTCCCTGATGTCCTCCACAGTTCTGATCAGCCTGAGAAGAGCATCCAACTTCCCCAGCAACTGACGGACATAGAAGTCATCACTCACAAGCAGCATCTGCAGAAAGAACAAGCTGCAAGTAATCCTACAGCAGACAGTAACATGCTAGCTGCAACATTCAACCAATTATAAACAAGTCTACAAGAGGTTTGGTATCAGGGCTATGCTCCATTGAAAGGGTGTGGTGCGAGCATGTTGAGGGCTTATGCTGCATTGAAAGATAAAAGGCAGAAGCAGAGAAGAAGATACTAACACTGACAAGTCTACAAAGGGCCTAGTGTCAAGGCTATGACGCATAGGATGACAAAAAACCAGAAGAAGAAAAGAAGAAGATATTAACATATTAGCTGGAAAAGCCAACCAATAACGAACAAGTCTACAAAGGTGAGTATCATAACCTGGGATTCTGAGATATGTAGCAAACATTTTTATTTTCTCTTCATTTTTCTCATTTTCTCATCTTTTTATAAGAAGAAGATAATAACATATTAGATGGAAAAGCCAACCACTAACGAACAAGTCAACAAGGGTGAGTATCATAACCTGAGATTCTGAGATAAGTAGCAAACATTTTTTTTTTTCACATTTTCATTTTCTCTTCATTGTTCTCATTTTTTCATCTTTTTATTCTTCTCATCCCGTTATTATGCCTTAATGTAGTCAGTGGAGGGTCTCCTCCGTGATTATATGTTGTGTTTTATGTATATGTATTTGCTGATGAAGGCTAGTCGCCGCACATCCTGTATTTTTCGTAATTCTATTCTGTAAAGCTGCATTACTTTTTGTTATTTTATATTGCTTACATTTCCACAGCTTTACCGCAGTTCCACTAATGTTATTCATAAATCTACAAAGGATGTGGTGTCAGTACATTGAGGACATATGCTCCATTGGGACATAAAAGGCAGAATCAGAGAAGAAGAAGATGCTGACATGAACAGTGACAATGATGGTGGTGATTATTTTTGTTATTTTTGTTTGCTTCAAACTCAAGCATAGTCCATACACATGCTACTGCTTCTAGTTCACTGGACTGATTTTTGCATGTGGGTTAGCTTTTCCTATTACCCGTGTCCCTCACCATCAGGTGAACCCACTCCGACTTCAGAGGTACTTGTAATTTACATCCCAAAGTCAAGGACAAGAAGTCAACATTTTAGTCCAACTGACCGGTGTAAGGGCTGAACCTGCTACCTCAGCATCAGTGCACCAGATGTTTAAGAAAGAACACTCTTATCCATTCTGCCAAGCTGAAATCCAATGATGACAATGATATAATCCCTTTAACTGTGAGCAGATAACAGCACACTGCCTCTATGTCAGAAGTACCAGTCCTCTACAAATGTGGCAGTGATATGTAGAGGAGTGTTGACTGCATGGTGTTGCAGGAACAGTTTGTGTCACATACCAATTTATCTTGGGCAATGTTGCAGTATTCAAAACAACAGTGAATTTAAACACAGAAGCCACAAACAATATGTTGCACGATTTATTGCCAGTTTTATGCAAAGAGAATGAGTTTGAGTTAAATTTAAAATGATCATGGGGATAACAGATGTTCCACATTCGAATAATACCTATCTGTCATCTACTGCCTATAATACCTTGCGGTGTAGGACAGGAGGGATCTTGAACCTGAGGAATGAAGGCCGCCTGACTAGTGCAGTCGCCGCGAACTGTGCAGGTTAAGGTTTTATTTTTACCCCCAACAGAAAAAACATCTACACCCTACCAAGGATTCGAACACGGGTCTCCTGAAGGAAAACCTGGTATTCTAGCCACTCTGCCAGCTCACCTCACTATCTCTGACTATGTGTTTTAATTGTTTCAGCCAAAGTATGATTCATTTATTCACTTCATATGATATATAACTCTGCAGTATGCACCTGACGACATGCAGCAAAATATATCAGGCCATAAATCGTGCAACATATTGTTTGTGGCTTCTGTGTTTACATATTGCAGTAAGTTCAACCTGATTCCTCACATTCAAAGCAATGACTACTATTTGGTTGACACAGTGTTTAATCATATATTCCTTTCTCCAATAGATGAAAAACACACGTTTTTGCATACCCTCAAATACAAAATAACAAACAATTACTACACATTCTAAGAAGCTAGGCCACAACACTAGCCCTATATTCCTAATATAGAACGTTGACATTACAAAGTGTACTAGCTGAATGCATCCCAAAATAATCTCATGCCAAAATATTATTCTATTTTATTCTCCTAGCTTAGTTAGTCACAGGATTTACGAGGGCTATTCCAAAATCAACCCCCCCCCTCCCCCGATCGGTTGCCATAGCTACACCATTCATTGCTTGCATCATTCAGTAGTCTTTTAGCTCAGGACACACAAACTCATAGTCGCATGTGTTCAGTGGATCACGAATAGCAAAGGAATAAACATGGACACTGCTATTGCCCTTCCCGCCAGCTGTGAAATTTGCGGTGTTATTGATTTTCTTCAAGCAGAAGGTTAAAATGCGGCCTAGATTCATTGTCGATTGTGTCATGTGTACGGTGGTAACGTTATGAATAACAGTTCTGTGAAGGATTCGTGCAGGAAATTCAGAGATGGCATAAAGATGTGCATAATGAGGGTAGTCAAGGACGACATTCATGTGTGACAGATAAGCTCATTCAAAAAGTCGATTAAGTCATAATCGAAAAGCGCCGTTTCACAATTTCAGATCTTTCTACAGAATTTCCACAAATTTCTAGGACTAATCTGTTTTGAAATGTCACAGAGAGGTTAGGTTACCACAAATTCTGTTCACGGTGGGTACCAAAGCAACTGACTGACGTTCACAGAGCTTAAAGAATGGGCTCAGCTTTGACGTTCCTTCTGCGCTACTGGGAAGAGGGGGATGAGTTTCTCGACAGAATATGACTGGGTACAAGACGGGTTCACTTATAACGTTATCACCATACACATGACACAATCGATGATGAATCTCAGCCGCATTTTAACCTTCCACATGAAGAAAACAAATACAATTTCCAGCTGGTGGGAAGGGCAATAGCAATGTCCATATTTTTTCATTCAATATTCGTGATCCACTGAACACATGCAACTGTAAGTAGGTGTGTCGTGAGCTAAAGAGACAACTGAATGATGCAAGCAATGAACAATGTCACTATTGCAACCGGTTTATTTTTACCAGGAGATCGACGGTTGATTTTGAAATAACCCTCGTACAAGTCATTCATGCCCCATGATGTATAAACTCACAGTTACTCTAAATTTAACCCTTCCCAAATAATCATGCAAGTCATATTCTAAAAGATGTCAAGAGCTGTAATATAATCAAATATGCATCAAGATGTTCAGACACCAGAAAGAAGAAACTAACTTACTTTCAGGACTCCTTGTAACACATCCTTGGCTGCTTGACACAACTTATACTTTACACTCTCTGAAGAATGCTTCACCTGGTATCTGTGGGCTTGAATGAAAAGGTTGTCTGATGCTAATGTCAGAATCTCACAAGCAGACGCCATCTGTTCAGCGAACTCCTACAGTTAATGCAGGAATAAGTAAGGGTATTTATCATAAACATGGAATAAGTAAGTGTACATATCATAAACATGGAATAAGTAAGGGTATTTATCATAAACACAGAATAGGTAACAGTATTTATCTTAAATATGGAATAAGTAACAGTATTTATCATAAATATGGAATAAGTAACAGTATTTATCATAAACACAGAATAAGTAACAGTATTTATCATAAACACAGAATACGCAACAGTATTCATCATAAACATGTAAATAAGTAACAGTATTTATCATAAATGCGTAATAAACAACAATGTTTATCATAAACACTGAATAAGTATGGGTATTTATCATAAACATGGAATAAGGAACAGTATTTATCATAAGCATGGAATAGGTAACAGTATTTATCACAAACATGGAATAAGTAACAATATTTACCATAAACACGGAATAAGTAACAGTATTTAACATAAACACAGAATTTTTGTTTTTGCATATCCTTTACAGGACATCGCTGTCAACACCAGCATTTTACTGCTGCTGTTGATTTCTTGGCAAGATTACGCTCAGTAGTTTGCCATTGCTTTCTGAGCGGCCGGCTCACTTATCCCGTAAGTCACCAACGCAGCAAGAACCGCTACCTATTCTTGAGCGATGCGTGACCCTACATGGATAAACGGGGTTACGAAGAAAGTCATTTAACACCTAGGCCAAGGAGACCGGCAAATACGGAATAGGTAACAGTATTTATAATAAACATGGAATAGGTAACAGTATTTATAATAAACATGGAATAGGTAACAGTATTTATCATAAACATGGAATAGGTAACAGTATTTATCATAAACATGGAATAAGTAACAGTATTTATCATAAACATGGAATAAGTAACAGTATTTATCATAAACATGAAATAAGTAACATTATTTATCATAAACATGGAATAAGTAACAGTATTTATCATAAACATGGAATAAGTAACAGTATTTATCATAAACATGGAATAGGTAACAGAATTTATCATAAACATGGAATAGGTAACAGTATTTATCATAAACATGGAATAGCTAACAGTATTTATCATAAACATGGAATAAGTAACAGTATTTATCATAAACATGGAATAAGTAACAGTATTTATCATAAACATGGAATAGGTAACAGTATTTATCATAAACATGGAATAGGTAACAGTATTTATCATAAACATGGAATAGGTAACAGTATTTATCATAAACATGGAATAGGTAACAGTATTTATCATAAACATGGAATAAGTAACAGTATTTATCATAAACATGGAATAAGTAACAGTATTTATCATAAACATGGAATAGGTAACAGTATTTATCATAAACATGGAATAGGTAACAGTATTTATCATAAACATGGAATAGGTAACAGTATTTATCATAAACATGGAATAAGTAACAGTATTTATCATAAACAAGGAATAAGTAACAGTATTTATCATAAACATGGAATAAGTAACAGTATTTATCATAAACATGGAATAAGTAACAGTATTTATCATAAACAAGGAATAAGTAACAGTATTTATCATAAACATGGAATAAGTAACAGTATTTATAATAAACAAGGAATAAGTAACAGTATTTATCATAAACATGGAATAAGTAACAGTATTTATCATAAACATGGAATAGGTAACAGTATTTATCATAAACATGGAATAGCTAACAGTATTTATTAAAAACATGGAATAGGCAACAGTATTTATCATAAACATGGAATAGCTAACAGTATTTATTAAAAACATGGAATAGGCAACAGTATTTATCATAAACATGGAGAACGACTAAAAGATGTACTAATACACTACATAATTCACTAATTGGTGTTGACGACTACTAGTGTAACTAAAATTGTATGACAGAATCATCAATGTAAAGTAGGTTGCATGTCCTTTACATGACCCTGCAATCAACCCCAGCATTTTGTACCTGTTTGTGATTTACTAGGCAATTTTTATGTTCAGTAGTTTGACATTTCCAAATGACTTATGCCCATACCATCTAAATCAACACAAGGCAATCTACTTCCAAATCTTTTGCAGCTGATTTACTGATTCATTCATTCAGTAGCATGTCCCATGCAGAGCCTCGCTCCCATAACAACCTTACGGAAAACTTCTCGGTCATAAGCAAGAAGTCCTGTGTCCGATACACCCATCTGGAGATCATCTACCACATCCTGTGTCCATCTTTTCTTTGGCCTTCCTCTTCCTCTCTTCCCTGGCATTTACCCCTCCATGGTTGTTCTCTCCAAACTTTCATGATGTTTCAAGTGACCAACATATTTCAATTTTCTTTGTTTTATCATCTTTAGTAGCCAACCTTCTTCAATATTTAGCTCATCGTATTTATGCATATGTTCTTTTCTGTATCCAAGATATTCTTAGAACCCATCTATAACATTTATATTCAAAAGCATTTATGCGCTGTTCAGCTTGTTAAGTAAGTGTCCAGGTCTCACAGGCGATTGTTGCAATGGGAAAGATACATGCTCTTAAATTCTAATGTTTGAAGGTCTGTCTGTCCCACTCCACAATTTATTCACTTGTTTTAGTTTTTAAAGAGCAATAGATATTCGTCTTTTAATTTCTTTCATTGTGTGACCATTGTTGGTAATCAATTACCCAAAATATTCAAAATTGTTCACCACCTCCAAATTTTCCTCATTAACATATATGTCTTTCTCCATATTAGTTTCTTCTTCTTCTGCTGCGTTCATCCGGAGAGTTTTTTCAGACATGATTGCATTGTGCCTGTTTACAGCAGAGCTGCATTCTTGCACCGTTAGGCCAACACATCTGACTTCTGTGGGTATTTGTTGACCAGGTTAACCTTCCCGGGGTTATATTAGTTTTATCCATATGCAAAAAAAAAAAAAAAATCTGTATGTATTATCTTTGTTTTTTTGCTATGTTAAGATATAAGCTGTGATTCTTTACTATTCTTTTGGGTTGCGGTTATTAGTTTTTCTATACCATTCTGTGATGTGGATAGCAATACTGTATCATCAGCATATTGAATCTCTGGTATTTAATGACCACTGATATTTAGGGCATCATATTGCTCCTTGGTTATATCAGATTTACTGATGTTTGTTCTAATTTCTAAAAGGCAACTTCCGTCAGACTGTTCATTGATAATTGTACTAATTCTTGTTCTAATCTCCTCAAGGCACCTCCCAAAAGATGTGTAACTGCTCCAAGATAGTTCTGCTCAGCCACTAGTACAAGCATAAAAAGGGCTAAACAACAAGAATAATGACTTTATTGCATCAAGTGTTATGTGATTGAGCTCGATCTCGGTCAGTGCACTTAACCACCCGCCGAAAATGTACAGTGCATGAACTCTGTAGCTCCAGTCACTTCCCCCAGGAAGATCTTGGAAAAAATTATGCTCGTATACCAAATAACAGAGTCCAAAAAAATGAACTAACAATGACCTCATCACAAGGCAGATGGCATAACCACTTCAGCATGGGGACACAAAAACATCCCTCTCTCCCCAGCCTTACACATAACCACTTTAGTAAAACAAAAACATCCCTCTCCCCCCAGCCTTACACATAACCACTTCAGCATGGGCACATAAAAACATCCCTCTCCCCCCAGCCTTACACATAACCACTTCAGCATGGGCACATAAAAACATCCCTCTCCCCCCAGCCTTACACATAACCACTTCAGCATGGGCACATAAAAACATCTCTCTCCCCCCAGCCTTACACATAACCACTTCAGTAACACAAAAACATCCCTCCCCCCACCCAACCTTATACATAACCACTTCAGCACAGGGACACAAAAACACCACTCTCTCCCCAGCCTTACACATAGCCACTTCAGCATGGGAACACAAAAACACCCCTCTCTCCCCAGCCTTACACATAACCACTTCAGCACAAGAACACAAAAACACAAAAACACCCCTCTCTCCCCAGCCTTACACATAACCACTTCAGTACAGGGACACAAAAACACTCCACTCCCCCCCCCCCCACCCAGCCTTACAGATAACCACTTCAGTACAGGGACACAAAAACACCCCTCTCCCCCAGCCTTACAGAGTACAAAATTCCAAGTCTCAGGAAATATATTTTGTTTTTGCATTCATTAGCTTTGAACTCAAGGGTAGTCCATACACATGTACTACTTCTAGCACACTGGACTGATATTTGCTTGCGGATTAGATTTCCCTATTAGTGTCCCTTGCCATAAGGTGAACCTACTCTGACTTCTGAGATACTTGTAATTTACACCCCAAAGTCAGGGACGAGAAGTCAATTTAGTCCAACTGATAAGTGCAGAAGTTGAACCCGCTACCTCGGCATTAGCACAACGGAAGTTTAAGAGCGAGCACTCTTATCGATTCAGGCATACTGACCTCATCCAGGGGTATGTGAAGCAGGACCCTAACCCAGTAACCACACACTCCTGGCATCACTCATATCCAAACATGCCATCCCATACCTCATCTTTTAATGCTTGGCTCTGCCTCTCTCCGGCACTGATCAGTCCACCGACTGCCTCCACCAGCTTCTGTGTGCACCCTGAGATGCTGAGGATTGACTTGCCGTGACCAGCGTCCACATCTGAGCTGGTCTGTGCCACTGCATCATGGTCTTTCTCTGCTTGTTCCAAGATGATTGTCAATAGAGACACCTGAAACCATCAGAAATAATGCATCTATATAGTAAGTTAGAGTTGAATAAATGATGGACAGAGGGAATAACAGACTCCATGGGAATCTCGATACATGAAGCCCATAAACTGGCACTCTCCTGTTGTTTATGCATGATCTCGACACTGCAAAGTACAAGAGGAACAAGGTGAGATTAGATGAGATGAGAGTTGAGTTGAGTTGAGGTGAGCTAAGAACTGACATCACTGCACTCAGGACATTCCCATACGTGCTCTGTCCCCTCGTTCAACAGCCGGTGATGTCATACTACTAATCCTTCCCACCGCTATCTGATTATAGTAAGTTAGAAACACCAGTTAGTTGCGTGTCCTAAGAGTACAATGTGGGTATGGTTCTGAACCCTTGAATGACTGAGTTTTAACTGCTTGCTAGAGACTTAGATCAAGATGGTGATGGACGGTCGTGTTGTTTTGTGACCATTCCTTTTTTTGCGTTGGAGATGGATATTTTCATCTCTTGCGTGTAATTTGTGCGCCAGGATGTAAAACCAGGAGTTTCTTTCTCAAGATCTTTGCCGATGCTATGGAGTTCGTGCACTGAGCAAAGCAATCCTTGAGTGAATTTTCGCAGCGTGTGTGGTTCTGTGGTGTTCGTTTTTTTTCAAAATGGCAGAACAACGTTTGTGCTCCATGCGGAGGGCAGTCAACCTAACAAGGCGACGGACCCGGCGGGAAGACCGTAAGAGGCAAGGCAGGCATGGTGGGGCAAGGCGTTTTAGACTCAAGTGTGACCGTCTGGGCCTCAGGAATACTCGTATTCTATATTGGAACTGTGCCAGTGTAAAACGAGGCCCTATTCTGGAAAACCTAGTATACAGGAATGACATTGTAGCACTTCAGGAGACGAGACTGGGTGATCAGTTACTCCAAATCGCCAGTTTCAAATATTTCTACAACAGGCGACACCTGGGAATGGTTATTCTCATCCGCGACAGTAGGGTGGCTTCAGGGCTAGACATGTCAAGTTTTGGACAGTGACGACATACAAATACAGGCGGTTAGAGTTCAATCCGGTCTACCATTTGTGTTGGTTAATGTTGATGCCCGTAACATGAGTGTGGATTCCCAGAAGTGGCAGTGCTTAAGTGACAGATTAGGTCATGAGAGAAATGTTACTTTCTGTGGTGATTTCAATGCTAAAGGCAGATCATGGGGAAACATTTCCTCCAACACACAGGGGGAGGGGCTCGAGACTGCTCTTGAAACCATTGACTTGGTTTGTATCAACAGTGGCTGAGTCACCAGGGCAGCAAGTCGTCCAGGTGATGAGGACAGTGTTATTGATCTGGCGCTGGTTTCTCCTATTCTCACTACAGTATGTAGATGGGGTGTCCTAGGGAATCACGGCAGCGACCACCATACTTGCAGCATATTGGTGGAGAAAAGCTGAATCAGGCAGCACAAGTCAACGGTCAAGACATTCCAGTATGACAGTACAGGGCAAGACTTGGTGAGTGAAATAAGGCATGACAAGTGTAGAAAGCTTCAGGGCAGGAAAAAAAGCTGGGAGCAGCCACCTTGGTGGAAATTTGGGGTGGAAAAGTTTAGTGCTGTAAGAAAATGGCAAAATGCCAAAAAGAAGAGTTGCCCACTCTAGTCCCTGCATGCACTTAGAAAGTGGGATGCACACAAAAGTAAGCTATTTTAAAAAAACTGGTTATGGTGGTTAAAAGTGAAAAATGGGCAGAGGTATGTCAAAGAGTAAGCACAGACAAGTCACTGAAATTGTTCTGGTGACTACATAAAAGCATGAGTGGGGTAGTCAAGAATAAGAGTATTACTGACTTCCAAGGTGCTGACCTCATCTGGCAGAGGACTGATGAGAACAAGGGCAAAGCCCTCTTCGAACGCTATCTAGAGCAGAGCAACCAGACAGACATGAGAGGCCGAAATCTGGCCAAGGAGGTCACCTCAGATAGGTGCAATGCCCAGAACATTTTGGATGAAGACACAGTGACAGTGAAAGAAATCAAGGCTGTGCTTCGACGTTTAAAAAAAAACAGCGCTCCAGGGCCAGATGGCATAAGATATGACAACATCAATATGTGTACCGACAAAGAGCTAGAGAAATTAGCAGACATGTAAAACAACAGGAAGTGCTAGCATCAAGGAGGAGTGGTTACACAGCTATCTGATTCCCTTGCCGAAGCCTGGCAAAGACCACACAAACATTCAGGGATATCGAGTAATAACCATGCAGAATACAATAGGCAAGCTGCTAGAGAAGTTAACTGCCAGAAAAATATCAAGCCAGCTAGAGGGGCAAGGTGTTTTCCCACCTACCCTGGGAGGGTACCGTCCAAAAACAGAAACCTGGACAAATGCAGCAGTTTGTGCCCATGATGTCTATGAAGGTTTCCACAAGGCATTGAGACATTTGCTGCAGCGATTGATCTTGAAGACACATACACCAGAGTACCATTGGATTTTTTAATGCTTCAGCTTCTTGAACTCAAGATAAGTCCTTTCCTCCTTAGTTGGATCACTGCAGCCCTCTTCCAATGGAAAGTAGTCTTTAGATGTGGCAGTTTGACTTCAGAACCAACAACAATATATCCTGGCCTACCACAGGGATCACCATTATCTCTGGTGCTGTTCAACGCCTACACAGTGAGAATCACCAGCGAGCACATCATAGGACCAGGGAGGACACTGTCATATGCAGACGATGCTATAGTGTATTGACAGGGTAAGGATAGAGATCAGGTTGCTGTGGAACTACAAACCGAACTCAATCGCATAAGCACTTGATGTGTTGAAGCTGGGGCAATGGTTAACCCAACAAAGGCAACAGTGACATAGTTCTCTTTGTATAACCATATTGTCAACACCCCAACGCCAACTGTAAGTCTGGGTTCAGAGACGGTGGAAAGAACGCAGGCGATGAATTACCTGGGCATACGATTTGATCAAAGCCTAGCTTATTATACTGAGCATGTAAACCAGGTGATAACAAAGGCCAAATGGGGTTTGGCTGTGATGTGGGTGATGGCGGTGGCAAACTGTGAGAAGCGCCATCTATGTCTTCTTTACGAGGGTCAGGTCCTTTGTTTTGGAGTATGCGATGGCGATTCTGACTCTCAGCCATAAGCTGATAGGAAGGATGGAAAGGATACAGAACGAAGCTATGCGTATTATTTTTGGATGTACAAGAGACACAGCATGCTGGGCGATGCACTACCTTCTTGATTTTCCAACCATGAGGGACAGAATACAAATGTGCCAAGCACATGCCTATCTCAGAGTTAACGCAAACACACAGCATCCTCTGCACGGCGAGATTAAGAAGGTAAAGGGCAGCAGGTTAAAAAGAGGAAAGTCGTGGATGGGTCAAGCCGAAGACATTCTTCAGCAGGTGTGTTCACTTGAGGACTAAGAACTTGGCGAGGAGTGGGTACAAGTGCCAACAGAGTTCTGTACATCCTTTTCGGTGTGCATCCAACTAGACAGGAAATGCAGACAAGAAAATCCAGCTGCTGTGGAGGCGAAAGTACAGGCTCTGATCTTTGAGAATGTTAGAGGATGATGCTGTCATTTACACGGATGGGTCGGTCGGCCGAGGAGTGAGAAGTTCATAGTCCTTTATGGCCCAGGACGAAGGGAAAAGTTTGAAGGAAGAGTCGGGCGCTTTTGCTTTGACCACAAGTAGCCTGACTATGGAAGTCATGGCAGTAAGTAAAGCAATAACATGTCTTGAGACACAGACATTCAATCAGGCATGTTTCCTTGGTGATCTAATGAGTATGCTCAGGATGATAGAAATGGGGTGGGTCCGAAGAGAGTGGCTGCTGTCTCTGGAGCGGTCTCTGCCATATAGTGCGTACAGGCGAAATGACGTCATGAAAAGAAAAGAGAAATCCTCGACAGAAAATAGACGGGAAATCTAAGGGACGACTTAGAAACAGGGCAAAATGTCAGTTAGCAATTAGGATAACAACAGAAACAGACGGACGGGGAATGGAAGAAGGAGGCAGTGCAAAGTTGGATGTTGGCTACGGACTGGTATTGACACAAGAAACAGTGGCTGTCATTGAATTAGCAGAAGAGGAGGATATTAATTGACTGCTACACAGTGTCGCCACAGAACCAACTAACATAACTAGACATGTATTTTACGGAGCACGAAGACGAACATACGGGTGGAGTGACAGAAGGTCGGCCAAGGTCGAATGGATGCATATTTATTTGAAAGCCAGGTTAGTTTTGGTATTATCAATATATTCGTGTCAATAGAACTTAGGTCCCGCCTGGCGGCACAGGCCCCTAAGTGACAGAAATATTTGATTGATTACAAACATACCTATGAGCTGTTATAATTAAATAACTTTATGGTCAATCGTAAATCTGGGAGTTGGCTTCATCACTCACGTTAAAGTTCCAGCTTCGATGTTGCTATTGTTTTACAAGTTATATGGAGCCAAAGAATTTGACATGCTGTTGGACGTTGAGTTATCACTTATTAATGCGGGACCAATAGCATGGCAGTCTCGGCTGGCAGATTAGTTTCATCTTCGTGTCAGGGCATGCGAGTGTACAAGGGAATGAGCAGGCTGACAGACTTGCAGGAAGGGCTACTGTGGAAGGCAGACAAGCCATGGACCAGGCAGACATCCTGAATGCTCTACGAGAAGTAAGTCGTTTACGAGAACAAAGCGATGACTTGAATCTACAATGATGGTCAGACTGCGAGAACAGCAAGTTAAAAGAGGTGTGGCCAAACAAGAATACTACACAGGAAGCCAAAGAGGAGAAATAAACCAACACAGAACTGGTGTCATGAGCCGCTACACACTACGGGATTTACTGAGGAGGGGATCCAAGCACGTATGGACTGAATGGTTCGATTGTGCATTGAGGATGATCTGTCGACTAACTAACAGTTTTAACTCTTGTTTTGTGTGTGTTTGCTTACTTTGAACTCAAGCATAGTCAATATACATGTTGCTATTTCTAGTGCTGAACTGATTTGTGAGTGTGGATTTGCTTTCTCTATTACCAGTGTCCTTAGCCTTCACACGAACCCACTCTGACTTTTGATGTACTTGTAATTTACATCCCCAAGGTTAAGGGGTCAACATTTTAGTCCAATTGACCAGTGTAGGGGTTGAACCCGCTACCTAGGTATCACGTCAGCGGAAGCAGGTCAGCATGGTCAAATGGGTAAGAACACGTGTTCTTATACATTCATTGTGCTGATGCCGAGGTTAGGGGTTCAACCCCTACACTGGACAGCTGGACTAAAATGTCCTTGATTTGGGGACGTAAATTACAAGTACCTCTGAAGTCGGAGTGGGTTCGCCTGTTGGCGAGGTACACGGTTAATAGGTAAAGCTAATCCACAAGCAAAATTCAGTCCATCACTACTATAAATAGTGTGTATGGTCCATGCTTGAATTCAAAGCGAGCGAGCGCAAAACAAAAACGACCTCAGCGGAAGTTTAAGAGCCAATGCTCTTATCCATTTGACCATGCTGACCTCAGTTTGAACTCTTAAGTCTGGTGTATTGAGGTTCAGGTTGTCTCCGCCCGATGTGATGAAGGCTGTCTGTGACCAGATGGAGAGTGCATCCCAACAGATTATCTACCAGGGGGCTTCAAATGAACACTTCAAAAGTGTGATAGGCATTACAATAACCGTGTCATTGTCTTGTAACCTGTCAATATTGTTGTTAAGGATGTCAAGAGTGGTAAGCACATGGTATCACGTGCAGACGAATATGGAAGAACAGTTTAAAGATGTCCCCCCACTTCTGAAATGCACCAAAGAGGAGCAGCATTCTGTTATCCGTTTTTTTTTTAAATTTAAAAACAACGCATTTATGCTTGTCAAAAACTTTTGCGGTGTTCTGAAGCAGAATGTGATGGTTTCCTATAAAGAATTGTTAAGGAGATGAAACCTAAGTTCACTACCACGAGCCAGAAACGAAGAGAGCGAGCAAGGAATGGCGCAATTTCTCTTCACTAAAACCATAGAAGTTTTGCACACAGCCATCTGCAGGGAAGATTATGCTGACTCTCTTGTGAGATGAACAAGGAGTTATTTTAGAGCACTGCATGCCAAGAGGGAAAACTGTCACCAGTGATATGTATACACATCTTCTCAGGAATCAAATCCAAATGACTAGAACATCTGAGTCAAGGTGTCCTTTTACAACATGACAATACGCGACCCCATACTGCCTGTGCAATGGTTGAAACCATCGAAGACCTCCACTTTCAGTGTGTACCACCGTACTTGCCAGAGCTAGTCCCAAGTGATTTTCACCTGTTTGGAAAACTCAAAGAGTTATTGGGAGGAAAGACTTTTTGGTCCGATGAAGAGGTACAGCAGGTGGGTACATGAGTGGTTACACACACGACCAGAAGAATTTTTTTCTACAGAAATTCAAGCACGTTATTGGCGATCGAGGACTTGCATTGAACGCAGTGGTAAATACATCGAAAAATGATTCATTTCTTCTTTTCTTTGTCAGAATATATTCACCAAAAACAACCATTTAAGGTTTTAATTTGCTGCCTCCTCGTATATCTGGAGAGACCAATTCAGAAGGGAGCGAGTATGGATGAAACTCAATGGGAGAGGAAAATTGTGGTTAGTGTATAGTGGTCAAGGCTGGCATGATTCGGGCAGAGTGGTCAAGACAGGCATGCTTTGGGCAGAGCAGTTAAGACAGGTATGCTTCAAGCAGAGCAGTCAAAACAGGCATGCTTCAAGCAGAGCAGTCAAAACAGGCATGCTTCAAGCAGAGCAGTCAAAACAGGCATGCTTTGAGCAGAATGATCAAGTCAGGCATGCTTTGGGCAGTGGTCAGTGCATTGTGGTCAAGATAGGCATGATTTGGGCAGAGTAGTCAAGACAGGCATGCTTTGGGCAGAGTGGTCAGTGCATATTGGTGAGGAGAGGCATGCTTCGGTCAGAGTAGCATGCTTCAACTTAACAATCAATAGTATAGAGCATCTGATAGATTGTTTCTAGTAATCTATCTATAAGTGCATAGTGGTTAAGACAGGCATGCTTTGGGCAGAGTGGTCAAGACTGGCATACTTTGAGCAGAGTGATTAGTGCATAATGGTCAAGTCAGGTATGATTCGGGCAGATGGTTAGTGCATAGTGGCTAAGAAAAGCATGCTTCGGATAGAGTGGTTAGTGCATAGTGGTTAAGACAGGCATGCTTTGAGCAGAGTGGTTGGGCAGAATGGGGGAGGTGTGTATGGGGTGGGAGATGTGTGTGTAGGTGGGAAATTGTGTGTGTGTGGGAAATGTGTGTGGGAGTAAGGGAGAAGTGTGTGAGTGGAGGATGTGTGTGTGTGGGAATATGTGTGTGTGGGTGAGTGGGGGGGGGGGGTGAGTGGGGAGATGTATGGGTGGGTGGAGGGACTGGGTATAAATGGGTCATGTGTGGGTGGGAAATATGTGGGTGGCTGAGGGATGTGTGGGAGGGAGATGTGTGTTTGGGTTGGTGTGTTTGTGGGTAGTGGTATGTGTGGGTGTTAGTGAGTGGGGGCTGTGTGGGTATTGGTAGGTGGGGGATGTGTGTGGGTGGGTGTGTTGGAGCATGTGTAGGGGGAGTGGGGGATGTGTGTATGCGTGGGAGATGTATGTGGGTGGGGGATGTGTGTGTGGGCGAGGATGTATGTGTGGTTGGTGGGGATGTATGTGTGGTTGGTGGGGTGTGTGGGTTGATATGAAATGTGTAGGAAAATCTGTATGTGGGCGAGTATGTGTGAGTCGGGAGTTGTGTATGGGTGGGATGTGTGTGAGGGATGTTTGTGTGGGTGCAAGATGTCTAGGTTGGTGAGGGGATGTGTGAGTGGGTGGAGGGATGTGTGGTGGGTGGGGCATGTGTGGTTGGTAGGGGGTGTGGGTGTGGGTTGGTGCGGGATGTCTGTGTTGGAGGGGGGATATGCCACATAATATGATAATATGCATTGTTTATGCTTACAACATTCATTTGACAATGTTTTTTTTTCCTATGTGAATGTATCATGCACTGTTGATGACCGAAAGATGAGTGATTGGAAGGGCCGAATGTAGGACGGGAAGTTCAATTCAATTCTATAAAGCTGAGTTGATCTTAGAGTCATACTGGTTTACAAAAATATTCTACGGTGTTGGCAGGCAAGCCTACTAACCGCTGAGTTGAGTCAAGAACCGGCGTCAAAGTCCTCTGCTCTCAACATCTCTGTAAGGGCTTAATAACATCGGCACAAACCATGGAAGGCCAGCTACGGGGTATGTAGAGCCAGCCAGTTTATCAGCTCGCTTATTTCCCTCAAACAGTAGAGTTGTAATTGCATTGTAGTTAGCTTATAGTGGTGATGTCAAGCATGCTGCAGACAAGGTGGCAGTCTTCAACTCAACAATCAAAAATAGAGAGCATCAGTAAGATTTTTTCCTGCAGGACATGCTGGTATGGTGGGAAACTAGCAGGTAGAGACAGATTAGTTGGATCTGTACTGCTCGGAGGAGTATTGATGCATGATAAGGCAGAAGTGGTCAAAGCCCTTTGGGATCATGTGTATGGTGCGAAAGAACAGATAGATAGTGACAGCCTGGAGAGAATGGTGCTGCAGGGAGTGACCAGAGGATCTCACTGACACTCACGACTCCAAGGAAAAGCTACACAGACACATAATCAAGACTGCTACTGGTACCATTAGTATTACACTTTTCACTGACTGTTCAAGATGAGGATGGAGAGCATACGGGATTGGTCTAAGTATAGAGATGCTGGTTCTTTACTCAAATAACTCAGCTCAGTGGTTAGTAAGCTTGCCTGCCAACACACTGACTCGAGTTCGGTCCTCAGCAGTCGCAGGATTATTTTGTAAACCAGTACGACCCTAGGATCAACTGAGCCTCATGGGTTACTAGAAAATGTTAAGGAAATTATCTGGAGAGGAAGGGAATCAGCTACCTAACCTCAATAGCCAATGAATTACTTAATAAAGTGTTGGGGTATCATCCTTGTACTCTGGGCATTTCCATAGGTGCCTAACAAGAGATACAATTAGTCATTAGTTCCAACTTTACAGCAACGTGTCGTTCCCATTATGCTCCCTTCCTGTGCCAGTGAATAACACACTAAATGCTCCTCACTGCCCCATGTGAAAAGTGGAAAATACAGGAGTCTCGACAAACCAACAGCCTGCAGAGGTACACTATGCATAATGCCACCGATAGAATGCCAACACAAAAGTCCTCCACAAAAATATAGTTCATTGTCAATGGAAGCGGCAGTCACTAGAAAACCAGCAGCCACACATTACTGCATAAGGCAACCCAGTTAGTTCAGTGGCAGGCCAGCCGCCATCATTCCGAACAAGCAGTTCACGTTACAAACAACCACAGACAGATGTAAAAGCGTTCCACACGAAATTTGCAGCTCACAGTGTCGCTCTACGCACTCAACTTAGTAGCAGGACAACAGAACCATGCACTACAAGTCAAACATGAAGAAAATGCATATGCAAACCGTAGCAACAAACACAAATACTTCAGAGGCCTTAACCGTTAAAATGCCTATCATCAATGTTGGGGACCTTAAAAAGAGATACAAGACAGAAGGTAAGCAGAGACACGATACAATGTCTACAAGCCATGAAAGAACACCAGAGGGATGAATGAGATTACAAAGTATTCAAAGAAGTAAAAGTAATTACCAAAAACTTTAGATACAAGACAAACTGTATCATGGACACACAAGAAAAAACAGAAATTTAGGTTAGTCAGTTGCATATCCTTTACAGCACATGTGTCAAACTCAAGGCCAGCGGGCCACATCCGGCCCACCATACAATCGTATCAGGCCCAAGAGGTCCCAATCGACTTACAAATATATTCGGCTCAGAGAATTTTAGGAAAAAATATTTTTTTATGGTCACGATATAAAGTGCAAATCAAATTCCCTAAATAGCAGCCTTCTGAATGACAGGCTACTCGAAAGCATTCTCGCTTCGATGAGAATAAGCGAAAATAAAAGTTGTGTAGTGAGTTAGTGTTTGTCGTTATAGTTTCCTAGCAACGTTCGTTTTGGATTGGCGCATAAAAAATGAAAATAGTGTAATGCCCAGATATTACATCACCTTTTCCCGTAAACTTTATCAGAGCCAAAGGTTTAAATCACAGCCAATTTCAGTCTTTTTTGCAGGAAATAGTCGCCGTTCGGCGACATGCCTTTTTATACAGAGGTGCGGTGGCTAAGTAGGGGAAAAGTTCTCAGTATATTTTTCCAGCTGATCAAGGAAATCTGTCAATTCATAGACAGTAAAGGAAAAGGTTCCAGTTTTTCGTGATAAAAAGTGGAAATGTGAATTGGCGTTTCTGTCTGATATAACCACTCATCTCATCGACTTGAACCTGCAGCTCCAGGGACGGGATCACATTATCACTGATATGCATGATGCAGTAAAGGCATTTCAAGTGAAGCTGCACTTATTCCTGAAGAGATGCCCCGACTTCGTCTACATGCAGCTCGAACCTTGAGCATGTTTGGTAGCACATATCTGTGTGAGCAGCTGTTTTCTGTGATGAAGATTAACAAAACATCACACAGGAGTCGTCTCACTGATGAACACTTGCAGTCCATCATGAGAATCTCAATGACACAAAACATTACTCCCAACATAAACGAACTTGTAGCCAAGACAAGATGCCAAGCATAGTGCTCTGACAAATTGACATAAAAGAAGTCGAGTCGCTTAAAAGTAGACAGGGTCGACTTCATTGCACCGGGTTTTCTCCCATATGGCTCGGTCTCTTTCCGCAGCACGGAAAGCGTGGCACAAAGCACGAACTCCGTAACCCTAGGGACGACCCACAGGAGTCTCCGAACCTTGAACTCCGTAACTCTAGGGGCGACCCACAGGAGTCTCCGAAAAATTTAACTTGTGAACCGAAGGACGCGGCCCGGAATCGAACCCACAACCTTCGGGGCCCGAGTCAAACGGTTTGACCACTTCGCCACGGAGACTCCCTGAAATAAGAGTGAAAATGTATACACCAATGATGTTTTATTATTTAAACTTTTTTTTCTGTTTTAATTTATATTTAATTTATAAGAGAAGGTCTACCAGAGAGACGAATGGAGACGGATTGTATCTGCAGCAAAGAACCTCAATGGCTCGGAACGCTGAAGAAGAATTTATATTAATGTTTAAAAAAGTTTAATTTTCGGCTTATTGAATGTTTATTCTGTCCGGCCCGCAACCTTACGTGTGATTTGAGTTTTGGCCTGCTGAGCGATTGAGTTTGACACTCCTGCTTTACAGGATGTCGCAGTCAATCCAAGCATTTTTTGGCTGTTTGTGATTTCTTGGCACTAGTTCAGTAGTTTGCCATTGCTTTCTGAAAGACCGGCACTCATACCATTTTATAAAAACCAACGCAAGGCGGTCTGCTGCCAAATCGCCCGCAGCTGTGATTCGAACACAGTATCTGGGATTTCAAACCCCTTTGCCACAGAACCTATAACTCTTAATAGATGGAAAGATCATCATATACCAGGTCCTTTGCAGTCATAGTAGCCTGTCAGAAAAGCCTCTCGATTTCTTTCCACCTCTCCTACCTCATGCACTTTCAAACATTGCTGATATATCAACCTGTTATTCGGTATTCCCCTCTTATTCCTATACAGAACACAATTATGGAAACAAATTTATCACAAGTGGTTCAGATTAAACATTAAAAATAGTATCACAGCCTGGGATTCTAAGATAAGTAGTACATTTTGTTCATTTTTTAATATTTTCTTCATTGCTCTAATTTTTTCATGTTCATTCTTCTCATCCCGTTCTTATGCCTTAATGTAGTCACTGGAAGGTCTTCTCCGTGATTATATATTGCATTTTGTGTATGTATTTGTTTGCTGATGAAGGCTAGTCGCCGCAACATCCTGCGTTTTCCGTAATTGTATTCTGTAAAGCTGCATTACTTTGTGTTCTTTTATATTGTTCACATTTCAACAGCTTTACCACAGTTCCACTAATTTTATTCATACTTTCTCTTATTCCTGAACCTTTCACCTTTAAATTAACAAAATAACAATTTAAATATCGAGCACAACCCACTACTGGCAACGCCGATCGCATTCTGGTATGAACCTAAGGCCTATCCACGTCAATATGGAAGCACTATACTCGAGTTTCGCCCTCATTTGAGCTCGTCAGTAGTGCATATCCCTGACCGGATCCGGAAACAGTCCCGGATCACGCGTGTGAAGCGGGTGTGTAACCACGCGGCACACACTGGACACACCAAATTATCACAACAGAATACCACAACGCTACCCATCGTAGGCTATGCTCAAGATTGCCCAATCGCCGCGACCGACGTCCGTCAATCGATGGGACCCGAACGATCAGGACTTCTCACTGGCAAGGAACACTGTGATCCGGGACTGTTTCCGGATCCGGTCAGGGATATGCACTACTGACGAGCTCAAATGAGGGCGAAACTCGAGTATAGTGCTTCCATATTGACGTGGATAGGCCTTAGGTTCATACCAGAATGCGATCGGCGTTGCCAGTAGTGGGTTGTGCTCGATATTTAAATTTCAAATCCCGAAACAACCACATAATCAAAATAACAATTCATACAAAACAACCCACATAAGCAAACATATTTCTTTTAATACATAATAAAATCTGCACCGTAACAGGATGTAAATAACATGCATACATTTATGATCAATCAACCAAAACATAATCTGCTCAACCCTTCTGGGTTATAACTGGCTTGTATAGTGACTGTACAAAGCTGTGGACAGAGGGGACAACAAGGTGTTAACAAAATCCCAGGTCAACGGTCCCCAAGCTTGGTTTGTAAAGGATCAATCTCACTGCATCGGAGTTTCTGTAAGTGGTGAAGCTTAACCCTAAGGATATAAATGTCTATATGTATATTTTTTTTTTTCACTCGCTCGCTTAGAACTCCAGCGTAGTCCATACACACTACTTCTAGTAGTGCTGGACCGAATTCTGCGTGTGGATTAGCTTTCCCCATTAACAGTGTCCCTTGCCATCAGGCAAACCCACTCTGAATTCAGAGGTACTTGTAATTTAAGTCCCCAAATCAAAGACAAGAGGTCAACATTTTAGTCTAACTGTATGGAGTAGGGGGCATCAGTACACCGGATGTTTAAGAACACATCAATGTCCAACTGCCACGGGACCCACACCGGTCAGCTGGACACATAACTTCTCATTTTCAGACAGTAATGGCAAACTACTGAACATAAAACAGTCCAGTAAGTCACAAACAGCCAATAGGGGCTGGAGTAATTGCAAGTAATTTTAACTGGTAAATGCCACAGATGATAAATCTTATTCAAACTTCCCACAACTGCCACAGGTTTATCAATCAAACTATAGTTAACATACCAATGCAGTAGTTCTCCCCATACAACCCCCTTTAGTTTGATATATAATACAACATGTCTGCTACCACAGTAACAATGTGTAAGTCTTAATTTTCTGCCATCAATTTTAGTTTGGTAGTAACCTACTGTCTGTTTGGTACTGAATCTGTTACAGGACTTGTAGCGTGTGCAATGTGCACACGGCTCTCCCAAGTGTTTCACCCTTGTCCGAGTAGGCTAGACGTCTGATCCACTAACCCAGAATCAGGAATGAGTAACCATCCTATTTATTACTTTTGTGAAAATCCAAACAATCCACATGGCGGGACTAATCTGATCTGTTTCAATCATAGATGTACTCCACAACCTCTGATCTACCCGGACAAGCAACTTTAAGGCATTTTTAATGTGTGCAATAAGTGTCTCCAGAGTTATCCACCATTATCTGAGTAAGCTAGACATCAAATCCACTACTTCAGAATCAAGGAATGCTAACTATCCTTTTTCTTACTGCTGTGAAAATCCAAACAAACAGCACTGTGAGACTAACCTGGTCTATTTGAGCCAGAGATGCACTCCATTGCTTCTAATCTATCCCCTCCCCCCACCACAGCCACAACTTTACACAGCTGGAAATAACATAGTATATGCAACAACTTCATTAAACTGACAGTTGACAGAAAGAATTGGACCTTCACATTTGTCTATGTCTGTTCCAGGCCAGGCACCTTCTTCTTCTTTCGTTCGCCTGAAATATGCTTATAACTACAATGTTGTCTCTTGTATGAATCTAAGTCTTTTTTAGTTCACTCAGCGGTCCATAGAGTTTATCTTCCACTGTGCCAGGCACCTGATGGTGATGATGATTTTCTTTTTTGTGTTTGCTCATCTTGGGCTCAGTGTAGTCCATACACTTGATACTACTTCTAGTGCACTGGACTGACTTTCGCATGTGGCTTAGCTTTCCCTATTACCAGTGTCCCTGGCCATCAGGCGAATCCACTCCTACTTCAGAGGTACTTATAATTTACATCCTCAAGTCAACATTTTAGTCCAGCTGACCAGTGGAGGGGTTGAACCCGCTACCTCGGCATCAGCACACCAGATGTTTAAGAACAAACGCTCTCAACCATTCAGCCATGCTGACCTCCAATTATAATGAAGATGTAACTTGTATTTCAGATGCAGGGCTGTTTACTTGTGTAGTTACTTATTTCTAGCAATCACTGGGATCTGCAGACAATCTGTGCATGTTCCGTGCTTACATATCAATTTATCACCCATACTGAAACATCCAAACAAACATATGTCCCCAAAATGGCAGATAATAAATAGCATATTGACACCAACTCTATGCTACCAATGCCAAACCTGGACATTATCAAAATCACACTTATGTGAAATCAACATCTGTGAGATGAGTTCAGAAGAGCTGCCAACTTAACTATCCAAGACCAAGTAAGAAATGTTACCAGACAGATAATATCATCAACACCTTGTGCCACACATCAAAAGGCAGGAGATCAAATGGTTCAACCATCTCATTAGAACGCAATACCATCAGTTACTAGCACTAACGCTACATCGAAGAAGATCTGCTACGAGAGGAAGATGTCGCCTGAGAAATAAAATGGACTGACATCAAAGACATCGTACATTCACACAGGACACCATCCTGTGCCGCTCATCGGCGCTGGAACATTAATTATTCCTCCCCATGCGGCTTGGCAGCAGAAGTGTAAGAAGGGGATGTGCAATTGGCCTAGACTTCCTAAAAGGGATACGAGTCTGTTCTACAATTAGGTGCATCCACCGGGTGACAAACAGTGGAGTGGACTCCACATAGAGGTTAGCCAGGAACTGGGGGTAGTCATGGCTGAGAGGTTATGGACATTGCCTCAGAAGGTATCAGGTTTAACCTCAGCATTGGGCTGAACATTTGTTCAAGAACCATTGGTACCTAATGATATCACCCGTCCACCTGATGGCTTCAGTAGTGATATCATTTACCCAGCCTTCTCGGATAAGGATGAAAAACAGGAGGCTCTGTGTGCAAGTTCAACACCCAGTTTTTAATGTGCTTGTGGGTCCTCCTAATTTTTCATCCTTATCAGAGAAAGCTAGGTATCTATTTCACTACCCAAGGGTATGAGTGGGGTATAACATGCCCTGTTTCTTTATTTGGTAACAACATTCCGAATGTAAGTAAGCTAGCTACCCCATAGGCTACCAGTTGCTTGCGTGCATCATAAATTATTGTATGTGTGTATCATATATAGGTATATATCACACAAATCACACTTATCTATGGCTGTGTGTATCATACATAGTTATTTGTCATGTATATGTGCATTACACTCATCTCATGTGCGTAAGCTGGACATGATTGATTCAGGCCTTGATATTTCACCTTTGGAGCAAGTCGCCGCTGATAGTGTTGCATGGAGGGCAACGATCAGGAACGGAATGAAGACAAAGGAGAAAATGATTGCAGAAAGTTCAGACATTGAGCATGTCAGACGTCAGATGGTGCGTGATGGTGGAAATGACCATGGCTAAAAAAAAGGCTATTTCCTTCTTCTACTTCTACGAATGATCATCAATGCCTGTGAATGTATTTTTCATGCCACTTCTATGGTTTTGGTTTCCCGTGGCTAAGTTGATGATGATAAGTGACCACCACCCATGACTTGAGGTTTTCCTTTGGGAGGTCTGGTGTTCCATGGTAGAGGCTGTTCCAGAGCAGAAACTGCTATTGGGATGTGAAGTATTATTGCTTCACATTTTCTAGGTCACTCACAAAGTACAATGAGAAAGGTGGAGACAGGCATGCTTCGAACAGAGTGGCAGCCTTCATTCAACAATGAAAAATAGAGAATATCTCTTGATCTCCCCCACTCCCTCCCCAGGGCATGATGGTGTGGTGGGAAATGAGCAGGCAGACAGATTGGCTGGGTCTGCACCGCAGGGTGGAGCATTGGTGCAGGATGTGGGCGGGGCCCCTAGGGATTATGTGTATAGTGCAGAAGAACAGATAGATCATCATGGGCTGGGGAGAATGGTACTGCAGAGGTTCTGGCCGACACTCAGGACTCAGAGGAAAGGCCAGACGGACACATAATCAGACTACTACAGGTACCATTAATTTTGTTACTCTTCTCTGGCTGTTGCAGATGAGGACGGAGCACGCGTGGGAAAGTCCCGAGTGCTGTGATGTTGGTTGTTGACTCATTTTCTAGCTCACAGCATTGTGAGGTTTGTTGTCCAGTTCTCTTCTTTCTACAAAATTTAGAAACTTGCTACCTGTATAGCTGGGTTTCCCCTAATAACTAAAACCTGTGGACCAAACTATTCCTAGCTAGTCTGTATGTGCTGTGCTGAATCATGACCTGGGCATAATGGTTAGGATGTTATGTTGACAATAGCATGAGCCGAGCCAGATGAGGCTACAATGTCAGCTTTCAACATTGGCTAGAGAGATTGAAAGACTGGCCACGTGTCATGCACTCAGGCCTGCAACATGTAATAGTCCTAAGACTTCACATACCTACAACAGGTTTCTGCTAAACCACTCTTCTCTGATATCCTAATATGTCTCACAACAGACATACAGTTCCAGGGCCAGTCGAGCACACACCACTGACTTTTTGGATGGAGGGGGGGGGGGGGGAGGAGAAAGGGAGGACATCTCTGCAAGTATGTCCCAGTGGAGAAGGTACTGTGCCTCTGAGTCTCCTCCTCGTCACTTTCTTACACAGACAATTGTCTGTTACCCTTTTCAATCAGTCCGGCTCAACCCCAGAGTCATAACTATTTGGGAATAATATCCTGCCTCTGCTGGGGCTTGAATACAGACCACTGTCTGGGCAGGCAAGTGCGCTAACCACTATAGCACAAGCAGTGTGGCACTGGTCAGGAAAACACAGTCCTGTATCTATGTGGACTGAACCTGGGCCATTGTCTGGGCAGGCAAGTGCACTAACCACTATGCCACCATGGCTCTAGTCTATCAGTATAATGTGTATTCTTTGTTGCTGTGTGGGAGCTTGACCAACCCTATCTCTTACAGGCCACCACATCCCGCTACTGTCCGTTCAGCCACTCCCCTCTTACTCTGGGCGGAAATCTGTAGAAAGGCAGCATGTCACAAGATGAAGATATCCTTTGCAATTTATCTCTGCCAAATAAAGTGAGGAAAACAGTTTTTAAGAGCTATATTGGAGAACATCGTGACAACTGGAAAGCTTAATAAGAAGAGAGGCAGTGGCAGACCATGAGAAATGATGCTATATGGATTGAGATGGCAGCATTCAGGAATATATAGTTGATCCAGAACACCAAAGACTGAAATCTATGGAGAGACATGAACCCCTACGCCAGATGGCAGGGCACTTGATGATGATGGTGATATTGAGCCAATCCCAATATACATAAGCGAATTGTGGACAATTAGCAGACAAATGGGGAATTATGTGGAAGATGTGGTTTTATAGAAGAATGATGAGAACACTGTGGATGGATAGAAAGAGCAATGATATCTTGAAAGAAATTAACCCACAAATAGAACTGGTTACTAGCATCGGAAGAAGACGGTCCACTTTATTTGGGCCATCTTATAAGAAGGGGAAAGCTGGAGTATGTCGTCACAACAGGAAAGCTGAAGGGGAGGAGATGCAGGGGGAGACCAAGAGAGAAGATGATGGACAGTCTGACGTCATGGCATGGAGGTACATCAGTATAACTGGCAGTACACAAAACAGAATACTGTGCAGACATGATCCCCAGGTACTTTTCCGAATAACGGTCCCAAATTATTTATTGTAAAAAGCATTCCTTACAGGGCCTCGTTAGGAGATGACATGTGCAATCATATGCAGTCTAGGAATGCTAACTGGGATATGTTGGGGGGGGGGGGGGGGGGGGGCACTGCATTTATTATACAGACATATAATATTAATTGCTTTCGCAAGTAGAAGGCAAGCAAGTGCTATTATGTAATGTATTTATTGAAATAAAGAATCATAAAATGTAATGTGTTGTTGATCACTTCCGGTTGAGTGTGTGGTGGACTGCTGGACCAATCGATGAATGCAATAAATGTTTCTGTGCCCAGAGGGCCCTCACTGTTGTCGGTAGCACAAGATATTGATATACACTCCGACGACAGTGAGGGCCCTCCGAGCCCAGAAACATTTATTGCATCCATCGTTTGATCTAGCAGTCCACCACACACTCAACCAGATCGGCAACACATGACCCCCTGAATCAGCATATTGCCCCAGAACGAGCATAATCACCTAATGAGGCCTTGTAAGGGATACTTTTTACAATAAATAATTTGGGACTATCATTTGGAAGAATGCCTGATCCCCATCACCACACGCCAGGCACTATAAGAAGAAGACTATGTGGAAATGGTAAGAAAAATATCTGGTCATCAAATTGTAATAAATATCTTGAAGATAAACTGTTGATTTGCATGCTGTACACAATAAAACATCTGCATATTTTGTATTTCCAGTCAAAATAGATTCTTATGCATTTTCAAAGATGGGAAGAGCTTTATGAATGATTGGGCTACAAAATGAACACAGATAAAGGCAACTTTCTGTTTAAACATAATCTATGCCAGATTTTTGTTCAGGAAGATCATTGTGTTGATGTGGGTTGATGGAATCTGCTCCCGTCTCAAGACGATCAAGTCGCCTTCTTTCGAGAACAAACGATTGGATGCGGTAGCTGTAGCTGGGATGCACAGGTACTTCTGGGCCAGTACTTTTAAATGAGGGAACTGAACTTCATTTAGTTTCCACCAGTTTAACGGGTTAGCATTTCTAGGGATGTTGGCCTCTTTGAAGTACCTTCTACACTCATTCTCTGCTTCGGATGTTGACGTCTTCATGGCGCCTGCCTCCGAAACTTTTCGGTCAAACATATTCCAGAATGATGACACAGAACTATCTGCTGCAAATGCAGAACTATCACCGCCCAAGCTTTGAGTATCAGAATTCTGAACCACTGCAGCGATTTCACTGAGAAGACGCTGCTGAGAAAGTTCCAGAGCTGTGGCATCTGTGAAAGCGTGGCGCTTGAATCGAGGATCTAAAAGAGTTGATACAGCGAGTTTGTAGTTGTTTTCCACGTTGGCGAACTGCGTTTGCATATGTGTAATTAAAGCATTCTTCAAAGCAGACTGGGGTCCTGGAAGGGTTGCAATGCCTGCAGACGTGACCTGCTGCAGCAGAGTGGCAATAGGAATGACCTTAGACATGCAAGTGTACTGCTCTGTACAGAGCTCTTTTGTGGCAGCTTCAAATGGCCGAAGAACCTCAATGATACACCGTATCAGCTCAACCTCATCATCACACAGACACATGTTATCTCTGCCCAGGAAGCACAGAACTGTGTTCACAGCTTCGTACTGTTCTACCATCCGTTCAAACATGGCGTACGTAGAGATCCAGTAGCGAGGGTTCTCCTGCTTCAGTTTGTGAACTGGCAAGTTGTGTTGTTGCTGGACTGCTGCCAGGGTGTCCGAGGCCTTGGTGCTCTTCTCAAAGTAGGTCACTGCATCACTGGTCTTCTTCTGTATCCTCATGAGCTCAGCCACGGACATCAAGGCATTCATCACCACCTGGTTGATGGTGTTCCCAAAGCAAGCTAGCTCCTCCCATCCGTTGATCAAGGTCGCGCTAGGGATGACATCGTCTATTGTGTTTGCTATCAAGGCAATTACACGCTCGGAGATGGCCCATTCATCTGTGATTCGCTTGAAGCTTGTAGCAACATTTGTTTCTAAATTCAAAGCAAATAAAACAGAACTTCATTAAACATTAGAAAAGGCAGAATAACTGAGGTATATTCCATATACATAAATATATTATGTAGAGATAGTTTTCTTCTACTGTTGCCCTTTATGGTGCCTAGATCCTCAACAAACACACACTAAGCCGTCCTATCTTGTGCTACCTCCTGTGGTTCCCTTCATGCCCTCCCTTTATTATTCATCTGTCTCTTTGTCATGTGCTTTTCGACCTCCCTCTGTTTCTTTGGCCATATGCAGAGGTAGGAAAAAAAAAAAAAAAAACTAAACATAAGCCAGAAGCCTGCCCCATTTTCTCAGGCCCCCCAGCATATTAATTTTTTTTTTTTAAATATGGACTAAGGAAATTATTGAAAATTCAGGCGCCAGGTAGAAATCTAACGAAAGGACACCTAGATTTTTCTACACATGGCCGTATGGGTTCCAGTAGAATGACTTTAAAGTTACACAATTATCAGACTTCATCAGGAGTGAAATGCGAGAACATCAGCAACGACACATGAATAAAATGTTAAAACTCACAATAAGTGGTCTAGAGCATAGTGAAACAATCTGCAAGAACGGCAAGAAAGCGCACAAAGAAATTGCCTTCCATAATAAACACAACATGAATGTCAAACATGACATGTCATAATGGGTTGTTCAGTCCCAAGACTAGCATGATGTCTCTTTGACATGGCCTACTCCATAAATCTAGCTTTATGACTATCCATAAGCTTCATGTGGAGGCTTCTTGTCTTTCATTTTCATAGGTAGAAGTACAGTTACCCATTTCATATGCCTTGAGGAATTCATGTGGAAGTTTCCTATTCTCTCTCATACTCATAGGTAGAAGTAAAGTTACCCATTGCATATGCCTAGAAGAATTCATGTGGAGGTTTCCCCTTGTCTTTCACATCGATAGGTAGAAGTACAGTCACCCATTTCATATGCCTTGAGGCACGTTGAACATATGGTGCTAACCCCATATTGTAGGCATATCCATATGCTGTAAATATTCTACTGCGGGTTGGGTTTGCAAGCCTGTCAGCACAGTGGCCACTGACAGTCTGCTCTTGGCAATGTCCAATTTGTCAGGAATGCTTAACGTGCACAATGTGCACCATGGACATGTTCTACATTCTGATCCAAGAGTCTCTGAGATCAGGGGTGAGTGTCTGGGATCAGGGGTGAGTGTCTGGGATCAGGAGTGAGTTTCTGGAATCAGGTGTGAGTATATGAACAGGGGTGACTTTCTGAGATCAGGAGTGAGTTTCTGGCATCAGGTGTGAGTATATGAACAGGGGTGACTTTCTGAGATCAGGAGTGAGTTTCTGGAATCAGGTGTGAGTATATGAACAGGGGTGACTTTCTGAGATCAGGGGTGAGTTTCTGGAATCAGGTGTGAGTATATGAACAGGGGTGACTTTCTGAGATCAGGGGTGAGTTTCTGGCATCAGGTGTGAGTATATGAACAGGGGTAAGTTTCCAGGATCAGTAATGAGTTTATGAACAGGGGTGAGTTTCTGGGATCAGGTGTGAGTTTCTGGGATCAGGTGTGAGTATATGAACAGGGGTGAGTTTCTGGGATCAGTAATGAGTTTATGAACAGGGGTGAGTTTCTGGGATCAGATGTGAGTATATGAACAGGGGTGAGTTTCTGGGATCAGGGGTGAGTTTCCAGAATCAGGAATGAGTTTATGAACAGGGGTGAGTTTCTGGGATCAGGGGTGAGTTTCTGGGATCAGGTGTGAGTTTCTGGGATCAGGTGTGAGTTCTGGGATCAGGGTGAGTTCTGGGATCAGATGTGAGTTTCTGGGATCAGGGTGAGTTCTGGGATCAGGGTGAGTTCTGGGATCAGGAGTGAGTATATGAACAGGGGTGAGTTTCCGGGATTAGGAGTATATGAACTGGGATGAGTTTCCTGGATCAGAGGAATGTTTCTGGGATTGCAGGTAAGTGTCTGGGATCATGGACGAGTATCTAGGATCACGGATGAGTGTCTAGGATCAGAGATTAGTATCTGAGATCAAGATGAGCATAACTGACATTTTTTAAAATTCATCAGATTTGACAGTTTTTCTGTAAGATGTGGATGTATCTCTAAGCCAGCCTATGCCCAAACCATACACAACATACAAGCATGTCAAACCTTACACAACACAAGCATGTCAAACTTTACACAACACAAGCATGTCAAACCTTACACAACATGAGCATGTCAAACCTTACACAACACAAGCATGCCAAACCTTACACAACACAAGCATGTCAAACCTTACACAACACACAATCATGTCAGACCTTACACAACACGAGCATGTCAAACCTTACACAACACACAAGCATGTCAAACCTTACACAACACACAAGCATGTCAAACCTTACACAACACACAAGCATGTCAAACCTTACACAACACACAAGCATGTCAAACCTTACACAACACACAAGCATGTCAGAACATACACAACATGCACACATGTTAAACCTTACACAACACACAAGCATGTCAAACCTTACACAACACACAAGCATGTCAAACCTTACATAACACACAAGCATGTCAAACCTTACACAACACACAAGCATGTCAAACATTACACAACACACAAGCATGTCAAACCTTACACAACACACAAGCATGTCAGAACATACACAACATGCACACATGTCAAACCTTACACAACACACAAGCATGTCAAACCTTACACAACACACAAGCATGTCAGAACATACACAACATGCACACATGTTAAACCTTACACAACACACAAGCATGTCAAACCTTACACAACACACAAGCATGTCAAACCTTACACAACACACAAGCATGTCAAACCTTACACAACACACAAGCATGTCAGAACATACACAACACACAAGCATGTCAAACCTTACACAACACACAAGCATGTCAAACCTTACACAACACACAAGCATGTCAAACCTTACACAACACACAAGCATGTCAGAACATACACAACATGCACACATGTCAAACCTTACACAACACACAAGCATGTCAAACCTTACACAACACACAAGCATGTCAAACCTTACACAACACACAAGCATGTCAGAACATACACACATGTCAAACCTTACACAACACACAAGCATGTCAAACCTTACACAACACACAAGCATGTCAAACCTTACACAACACACAAGCATGTCAGAACATACACAACATGCACACATGTCAAACCTTACACAACACACAAGCATGTCAAACCTTACACAACACACAAGCATGTCAGAACATACAACATGCACACATGTCAAACCTTACACAACACACAAGCATGTCAAACCTTACACAACACACAAGCACGTCAAACCTTTCACAAGATACAAGCATGTCAAACCTTACACAACACACAAGCATGTCAAACCTTACACAACACACAAGCATGTCAAACCTTACACAACACACAAGCATGTCAAACCTTACACAACACACAAGCATGTCAAATCTTACACAACACACAAGCATGTCAAACCTTACACAACACACAAGCATGTCAAACCTTACACAACACACAAGCATGTCAGAACATACACAACATGCACACATGTCAAACCTTACACAACACACAAGCATGTCAAACCTTACACAAGATACAAGCATGTCAAACCTTACACAACACACAAGCATGTCAGAACATACACAACATGCACACATGTCAAACCTTACACAACACACAAGCATGTCAAACCTTACACAACACACAAGCATGTCAAACCTTACACAACACACAAGCATGTCAGAACATACACAACATGCACACATGTCAAACCTTACACAACACACAAGCATGTCAAACCTTACACAACACACAAGCATGTCAAACCTTACACAACACACAAGCATGTCAAACCTTACACAACACACAAGCATGTCAGAACATACACAACATGCGCACATGTCAAACCTTACACAACACACAAGCATGTCAAACCTTACACAACACACAAGCATGTCAAACCTTACACAACACACAAGCATGTCAAACCTTACACAACACACAAGCATGTCAGAACATACACACATGTCAAACCTTACACAACACACAAGCATGTCAAACCTTACACAACACACAAGCATGTCAGAACATACACAACACACAAGCATGTCAGAACATACACAACATGCACACATGTCAAACCTTACACAACACACAAGCATGTCAAACCTTACACAACACACAAGCATGTCAGAACATACACAACATGCACAC
Source organism: Cepaea hortensis (assembly GCA_963921405.1). Taxonomy (NCBI): domain Eukaryota; kingdom Metazoa; phylum Mollusca; class Gastropoda; order Stylommatophora; family Helicidae; genus Cepaea; species Cepaea hortensis. Next base: position 442,936,013 of record OY992876.1, read on the forward strand.
ATGTCAAACCTTACACAACACACAAGCATGTCAAACCTTACACAACACACAAGCATGTCAAACCTTACACAAGATACAAGCATGTCAAACCTTACACAACACACAAGCATGTCAAACCTTACACTAGATACAAGCATGTCAAACCTTACACAACACACAAGCATGTCAAACCTTACACAACACACAAGCATGTCAGAACATACACAACATGCACACATGTCAAACCTTACACAACACACAAGCATGTCAAACCTTACACAACACACAAGCATGTCAGAACATACACAACACACAAGCATGTCAAACCTTACACAACACACAAGCATGTCAAACCTTACACAACACACAAGCATGTCAAACCTTACACAACACACAAGCATGTCAGAACATACACAACATGCACACATGTCAAACCTTACACAACACACAAGCATGTCAAACCTTACACAACACACAAGCATGTCAAACCTTACACAACACACAAGCATGTCAGAACATACACACATGTCAAACCTTACACAACACACAAGCATGTCAAACCTTACACAACACACAAGCATGTCAGAACATACACAACATGCCAAACCTTACACAACACACAAGCGTGTCAAACCTTACACTAGATACAAGCATGTCAAACCTTACACAACACACAAGCATGTCAAACCTTACACAACACACAAGCATGTCAGAACATACACAACATGCACACATGTCAAACCTTACACAACACACAAGCATGTCAAACCTTACACAACACACAAGCATGTCAAACCTTACACAACACACAAGAATGTCAGAACATACACAACATGCACACATGTCAAACCTTACACAACACACAAGCATGTCAAACCTTACACAACACACAAGCATGTCAAACCTTACACAACACACAAGCATGTCAAACCTTACACAACACACAAGCATGTCAAACCTTACACAACACACAAGCATGTCAAACCTTACACAACACACAAGCATGTCAAACCTTACATAACACACAAGCATGTCAAACCTTACACAACACACAAGCATGTCAGAACATACACAACATGCACACATGTCAAACCTTACATAACACACAAGCATGTCAAACCTTACACAACACACAAGCATGTCAAACCTTACACAACACACAAGCATGTCAAACCGTACACAACACACAAGCATGTCAGAACATACACAACATGCACACATGTCAAACCTTACACAACACACAAGCATGTCAAACCTTACACTAGATACAAGCATGTCAAACCTTACACAACACACAAGCATGTCAAACCTTACACAACACACAAGCATGTCAGAACATACACAACATGCACACATGTCAAACCTTACACAACACACAAGCATGTCAAACCTTACACAACACACAAGCATGTCAGAACATACACAACACACAAGCATGTCAAACCTTACACAACACACAAGCATGTCAAACCTTACACAACACACAAGCATGTCAAACCTTACACAACACACAAGCATGTCAGAACATACACAACATGCACACATGTCAAACCTTACACAACACACAAGCATGTCAAACCTTACACAACACACAAGCATGTCAAACCTTACACAACACACAAGCATGTCAGAACATACACACATGTCAAACCTTACACAACACACAAGCATGTCAAACCTTACACAACACACAAGCATGTCAGAACATACACAACATGCCAAACCTTACACAACACACAAGCATGTCAAACCTTACACTAGATACAAGCATGTCAAACCTTACACAACACACAAGCATGTCAAACCTTACACAACACACAAGCATGTCAGAACATACACAACATGCACACATGTCAAACCTTACACAACACACAAGCATGTCAAACCTTACACAACACACAAGCATGTCAAACCTTACACAACACACAAGCATGTCAGAACATACACAACATGCACACATGTCAAACCTTACACAACACACAAGCATGTCAAACCTTACACAACACACAAGCATGTCAAACCTTACACAACACACAAGCATGTCAAACCTTACACAACACACAAGCATGTCAAACCTTACACAACACACAAGCATGTCAAACCTTACACAACACACAAGCATGTCAAACCTTACATAACACACAAGCATGTCAAACCTTACACAACACACAAGCATGTCAGAACATACACAACATGCACACATGTCAAACCTTACATAACACACAAGCATGTCAAACCTTACATAACACACAAGCATGTCAGAACATACACAACATGCACACATGTCAAACCTTACACCAACACACAAGCATGTCAAACCTTACACAACACACAAGCATGTCAGAACATACACAACATGCACACATGTCAAACCTTACACCAACATATAAACATGCCAAACACAATATACAAGCATTCAAACCATACACAACAGTCACAATGAAACCGTACACAACACAAGCATGTCATATCATATACAACATACATGCATATAGAACGTACACAAAAATAGAACATCAAACTAATAACAAGATAAGACTGGTCAAACCTCACACAACACACTTTTATAAGCATGTCAAACCTTAAACTCACAAACAAGCGTGTCTAACCTAATGCCTCACACAAGAATGTCAAACCTTACACAATACAAAACATGTTCAATCTTACACAACATTCAAACAAGCATGTCTAACCTCATACCACACACAAGATTGTCAAACCTTACACAATACAAGCATGCCAAATCTTAAACAACGTGTCTGCTGGAAGTTTTTGTGAAGACTGAGGGACCCTCTACTGGCACCATTCACACATTGTACAGACATCCACCGGAGCACCCTTCTTAGTTTTCACTCTCGGACCACCATCACATCTCCATTGCTTCCAGTTTCCTGTCTTATCTTCCTCCCCTTTTTCATGTACCACTTCCACTCATTTACCTGGGATCTTCAATGAATAGTTACCATCCCCTACCCTGATCCCCATGACACCACAGACTCCCACAGCTGTCTATATAAGAGTATCAAGGTGAAGATTCATGTTAATATCAGTCTGGGATAAGTAGCACATTTATTTTTCAAAATTAATTTTCTCTTCATTGTTCTAATTTTTTTTCATCTTTTCATTTTCCCCATCCCATTCTTATGTTTAATGTAGTCACTGGAGGGTCTTCTCCGTGATTATATGTTGTGTTTTGTGTATGTATTTGTTTGATGAAGGCTAGTCGCCAAAACGTTCTGTATTTTCCGTAATTGTGTTCTGTAAAGCTGCATTTTTTTGTTCGCTTATCCTTTACAGGACATCGTTGTCAACATCAGCATCTTTCAGCTGATTGTTGATTTCTTGGCAAGATTACGCTCAGTAGTTTGCCATTGCTTTTTGAGCTTCCTTTTTTCTTACCCCGTAAGTCACCAACATGGTGAGAACCGCTACAGATTCTCGCGCAAGTTACGTTCCTCACATGGTTATATGGAGAAAATAGCTAAAGCAAAGAAACCTTTTACACGCTTTAAGGTGTGTTAGGTATATATATGATGGTGCTATCCCCATTTTTTTTTTTTTTAACAGGTTAAGAAAAAGAGTCTGGGAGAACAGGAAGCTTACTGCCAAAACAAAAGTCCTTGTCTATCAAGCCTGTGTCCTTAGTACTCTTCTCTATGGCAGTGAAACCTGGACAACTTACTCACACCAAGAGAACAATTTAAACAGCTTTCATATGCGGTGTCTGCGAAGAATTCTTGGTATTAAGTGGCAAGACAAAATCACAAATACTGAAGTATTGGAAAGATCAGGTTGTGTGACAGTTTATTCCATGCTCAGTCTTCGTAGACTTAGATGGATAGGACATCTTAGGAGGATGGATGATGGTAGAATACCAAAGGATATCTTTTTTGGTGAATTACAGATGGGTAAGAGATCTCAGGGTCGGCCTCTACTACGATACAAAGATGTGTGTAAGCGGGACATGATTGATAAGGGCATTGATAATGCACATTGGGAGCAAGTCGCCGCTGAACGTGTTGCATGGAGGGCAAATATCAGAAATGGAATAAAGTCAAAGGAGAAAATTATTGCAGAAAAGTCACACACCAAGCGTTTGAGACGTAAGATGGTGCATGATGGTGGAAATGACCACGTGTTCAGATGCACCCACTGTGAACGGACATTTACAGCGCAAATTGGCCTTATCAGTCACACTCGCTACCGCCATAGTTAAAAGTTATTATGCCTTTTTAAAGCACAAACTATCGTCTGTCAAGACGGCAAGGTGCCAATGTAATGTAATCCCCATTTTTATATACATCAATCAGCACACAGAGGGTATCCATCCCGAAGTCAGTCAAACTCAAGACTACCAAACATAGACAAGTGTCTACCCACTACACTACCGTGGCTGTGTGTTATAATACTGATTCTTAAATTGATCAATCAAATGAAACAGTCACAATGAGGTATCAACAAACAGCTCATCTCACCTGTCTTCTCCTCTGTACAGTCTAAAGTCTCCAGAACGATGCTGCACATCTCCCAGGAGTCCTTGATGAAATGGGCGGACACGGTCATAAAGGTTTGAGCCTCCTGGTAATCCCAACACTCGACTGTCAGTGCAAAGTAGGAGGCAATCACCACATCCAGCTTGATTTTATGCTTGGTCTCCTCCGCCAACTCCGGCAGAAGACTTCTGGTTATCAGTTTCTTAGAAGGAAGCTCAAAACGGGGATCAAGTGTGCGGACAAACTCTCGGAAGCCTTTTCCGTTGACAACGGTTGGAGGTAGAAGATCGACGGTTATCATTTTCAGTAAGGATCTTACCATAGTCTGTTTAACTTTTTCAGTAGTATATGTCTTTCTAATGACTGGCGATGTGCTGTTGTTGTTGTTGTTAGTGGTGAGTAGTATTGTTGTGTCTTCTGCTTTAACAACTGGAGCAGTCGGCGTTGGAATCATGGCTTTCGGCCGTCGGCCTCTGATCCCTGCTCTAGGCATGGGCCTTCCAGATTTGGCCTTGAGCTCCAGGTACAGCTCCATTTCTGCTTCTCTTTGGCTTTCGGCTTCTTTGTAAGTTGATGGATGCTTGACTCGAAGATGCTTGAACAAATTGGATGTATTGTTGGCATGGTGGCATGTCGCCTGGCACATCCGGCACTTGGCTCTCTGCGACTCTAACTTATCAAAGTAGTACCAAACCACACTGCGAGGACGCTTAGGTCCCTTGTTGCTTTTGTGTGGGGTCAGGACGGAGACAGGGTCTGCCATGGCTGGCACCTGCCGAGTGCGGTTTCTCGTCGTATGCAGTTTGAAGCTGACGTAACCAAATTAACTTAAGTCAACGGTCTCACATGCCAGCACCACAAAGTAGATAGTCTAGGGGTCAATAATAACTGAAATTTCTGGTAATTCAAAAGAAAAATAAAGAATATATCAAAATAAAATGCCCGGAAAAAGCTATAACTAACCAACCACAGCCAAAAGCTAATAGTAATACTGGCGGCAAGTAAATATAAAAAATTAAAGAACTCAATACACAAAATAAACTTACTGAATCACAGTTAGTAATTATCTTTCGAAGGGAGAAAAAACAAATCCATATAATTCGATGCCAATGAGCAATCAAGAGCAGCCTGGGCAAACTCCCACAAATAATCTAAAACAATTTCAATAACTCAAGTAGCCGAGATGAGCTTTTTGACGTCAAGTTAGACTCATTCAATAGCAGATATGGTTATAGGAGTAAGAAATGTCATTTATATCTTATATTTATCTTACATTCCTGGAATGTTGTGGCCCTTTATCTTTCTTACTCTCTCTGGGGGCGGACCCACCTAGATAAATACTCCAAGTGTCTTCCTCCTACTGCGCATTCATACCCTGATTAATAAATACATTTGGGTCATTTCCCACTGACACCATGTTTAGAACTCAACAGTTTAAAACCGAGAAGAGCAAGTCACATTGGCTTTTACCTAGGCAAACTCTCCAAAACGAGAAAAGCTACCTAGACAATATTTCTATTGTGTGTGATTCTGCTAAACATACATTTGACCCACCATCAATATTGTTCATAATTCTGTTCGTAAAACTGAATTATTTTGTGTTAATTTATCATCATCATCATCAAGTGCCCTGCCAGCTGGCATAGGCGTTCATGGCTCTCCACAGATCTCGGTCTTTGGTGTTCTGGAACAACTCTGCTGATGGTATTCCTCCATGCCACCGTCTCAATCCATCCAGCATTATTTCTCTTGGTCTGCCTCTGCCTCTTCCCCTTGATCTTTCCAGTTGTCATGATGCTCTCCAATGCCTCTCTTCTCATCACATGACCGAAGAAAGCTGTTTTATCTTCCTTATTGTTGTATATAATGTTCTAGTTCAGTGGTTCTCAACCAGTGGGGAATTGCCCCCCAGGGGGGGAATGAAGATTATTTCAAGATCGCATTTCAAGATTCACTGCTATACAGCAAAACTGGTTCTACATAGCATTCCAGCACTCTCTTTCTTACATTCAGTTAATTAATATTGTCTACATTTCCACAGCTTTACCATAGTTCCACAAATTTTATTCATATTTTAACTATGTTTACAACTGCAACTAACTGTACTATCTCCTCCTGTTAATCGTTATGTGTTTTTATCTGTTTTTTATTCTTTACTATGCCTTAATGTAGTCTGGGGGGGGGGGGGGGGGGGGTTGTCCTCCTCCGTGGCTATATGTTGTGTTTTGTGTATTTGTTTGCTGATAAAGGCTAGTCGCCGCAACGTCCTGTATTTTTCATAATTCTGTTTGATTCCAAATGTTGCTGTATGTAGCCGGGGCGCAGTGTTGGGGGTGAGCGCCCAACATTGCTTAAATACCCCAATGGCTCGTGAATACATAACCTATGCAGCAAAAGTCCAACTCCTGGCCTTCACGTGGCGGAACTGTTTCCACTAACAGGAGAAGGGGCGACGACGAGTATCTGGCGCCAGACAATAACCAAAGTGCTCTAGATGTGTATACACATACATGCATGTGCAGACACGTGTGTGCGTGTGTACACATCTAAACTCGAGTGAGACCACAGTCTGCTCTAAGGAAAGGTGCTGAAGACGGAGGCAACCAGCCAGGAGGCGCACCACAGAAATCAGGATGCCACGCAATTACGCAAAATGGAATATGTCGACTACTGCTAAAAGTTATAGTGCTCGCCCTGCTTTGGACCCCCAGGCAGGTGCAGTGCCGGGCCCTATGTCTCGAAAGGGTCCAATTTCAACTACTGGAGGTCCTTCTCAGATGTCCTGTGGAGCCAGGGGACATGAGAATAGAACAGCTGGCCATACTAAACAAAGACTTAAAATAATGCACTGGAATGCGGAGGGAGTCAGCAACAAAAAAGTAGAATTAGAAAACATCCTGGACCAAGAAAAAGTAAGCATATGTTGCTTGCAAGAAACTCACCTCAACGAAAATATAGCCTTCAAAATCAGAGGCTACCAGTGTTACCGATCTGACCGAAAGGACAGGCGAAAAGGTGGGATACTTACCCTTGTAAAAAATAACATCACTGCTTCCCAAATTGAAGTCTATATGGAAGGGGCTGAGTATCAGACACTTAAACTTAAAACAGGCTATACAGACCTCAATCAATCAATCATGTGCCATGCCGGAAAGCGTGGGCGGTCATGACTGGCCATTTCACTCGATCACCAGTGTCGTGGATCAGCTCAGTGTTCCTGTCTCGTCCATGCCATGTGGCCAAGCCATCCAGGTATTTTCCTCTCGGTCTTCCTCTTGGTCTGTTCCCCTCGATCTTGCCAGTTGTCACTAAGTTCTCCAATCCATTTCTTCTCATAACATGTCCAAAAAATTTCGACTGTCTACGTCTAATTTCTCTAATCAGTTTACGATGTTCATTCGTCTCCTGTAGTACTTGGTCATTGGTTTTTCTGTCTGTCCATGGTATTCTTTGCATTTTCCTCAGAAACCATATTTCTGCAGCCATCAGATGCTTTTCAGCTTGACTGCTCATTGTCCAAGTTTCACATCCATACAAAAGAACAGGCTCTATGTATCCCCTCAACACTCTTTTTGTCATTTCAATTGACATCTTCTTATTGGTCAGAATGTTTTTCATCTTGCTAAAGGCTACTTTCACCATGGCGATTCTTGTTCTAATCTCTTCAAGGCATCTCCCATCAGATGTTATAACTGTTCCAAGATAATTGTACCGATTCACTTGTTGAAGAATATTTCCATTTACTTGTATACAGACCTACATCTGATCAATTACTACTGTCCAAGTGACCGCCCACAGGCACTGGACACACTACCATTAACAGAAAAAATGATTGTGTGTGGCGATTTCAACAGCCACTCGCAGAGTTGGGGCTATGATCACATGGACCAGAGAGGAGAGAGACTGGAAGACTGGCAGGATGAGAACAGATTCATCTTGGTTAACAAGCCGTCCGACCCACATACTTTCTACTCGAGATCATGGCACTCTACAACTACACCTGACCTGGCCTTTCATTCACCAGACCTGGAGTGGAACATTACAAAAATTGTTGGGAAACAACTTGGTGGCAGCGACCATCGACCAGTCTTTCTAATTGTAGAAAATGAGATTGTAAGTGAAAGCAGCACCCTCTCGAGGTGGAACTACAAGAAAGCAGACTGGGCAATGTACAAGAATCGCACCAGCATACTGGTTAGAAACCTGAACACTGAGAAAGACATAGATAAAGTAGTTGAAGAGTTTGGGAAATGCATACTACAGGCAGCGCGAGAAACAGTACCAAGAGGAGCCCGTAAACAATATAAACCCTACTGGAGTAGTGAACTGGAACAGTTGCATAATGATGAAGTATGTAGAAAGCAAGCAGAGGCCACACCCAGCCAAGAGCACCACAATAAATTCCAGCATGCAAAAGCCAAATTTCAAAGGGCCAATCTGCAGGCTAGACGGAAAAGCTGGCAGGAAAAAACAGAGTCTCTGAACTTTGAAAGAGACACAAGGAAATTGTGGAAGCTAATAAAACAACTTAACGATGAGGGCACAGGGAGAAACTAAAAAATTGCACTACATAAAGATGGAAACATCTTAACAAGAAAGCAAGCAGCTGACCATTTTGCGGACTCATTCGCACAAGATAACAATATCAAAATTAGTCCAGAGAAACAACAAGAGATTCGAGAGAAACGGCAACATACAGGACAGAAGGAAATAGTACATGAGGTTCTGGAGGCACCCATCACAATCAGCGAACTGGAGCTAGCCATATCAAAACTGAAAATGAGAAAGTCACCAGGAGCTGATGGTATCTCCAATGAAATGATCAGGAACCTAGGAACAGAGGCCAAAGCAAAGCTGTTGCAGATCTTCAATAACAGTTGGACCTTAGGCAGTGTTCCACAAGCCTGGAGAGAAGCAATCATGATACCCCTCCTAAAATCAGGGAAAGATAGTTCCATTGCCTCTAGCTACAGACCAATTAGCCTCACCAGCTGTCTCTGCAAAACACTGAAGCGCATCATCAATCACAGACTGCAGTGGTACATTGAAAGTAAAAACATCCTTGTGCCACAGCAGGCTGGCTTTATGCAGTGCTACTCTACGGAAGATCAGACAACCTACCTCTCTCAAGAAATTGAGGATGCATTCCAAGAGAAGAAACTGGTGCTTGCGACATGGATAGATTTGAAGAAAGCCTTTGACAAAGTCTGGAAAGAAGGTCTGATGAATAAACTGAGAAACTACAAAGTCAATGGAAGAATGTACAAATGGGTGAAAGCATACTTGCACAACAGAAGAGCCAGAGTACAGATAGACGGACTAAAGAGCAAGAAAGTACTACTGCATCACGGTGTTCCCCAGGGCGGAGTCTTGTCCCCCACACTCTTTCTAATCTTCATCAATGATCTCGTTGCTAATCTACCGCATGTAATTAAAGCGGCAATGTACGCCGATGACCTGGTTCTATGGAGCACAAATGAACATGCATCAGTGGCCACCAGATGGCTACAAAGAGCTGTAGATACATTTGTTGCATGGGCAAATAGATGGTGTGTCAGCATAAACACTGACAAGTGCAGCACCACCCTATTTACCCTCTCTCCAAAACAAAAGGCAGGGACCATCCAGATAAATGGAACACCCCTAAGAGAAGGTAAAGAACCAACATACCTTGGAGTAACATTTGATGGCAGGCTGACATGGAGAAAGCACATCAAGAAAGTAGTAGCAAAATCCAGAAGGAAAATAGCCATCCAGAGAAAGCTAAGTGGAACCACATGGGGAGCCAGTGGGAAAATACTTAGCAAAGTTTATCAACAGAGCATACGACCACACCTGGAATACGGGTCAACTGTGTGGTGTTCGGCATCAAAAACCACACGAGCTGGACAAAGTGCAAAATCAAGCACTTAGAGTCACCACAGGAGGGATGAGATCAACCCCTATAGTGGAAATGGAGAAGATGGGGAGGACACAAGCACTGAGTGAGCGCAGAGATACGAAAACGCTAATACAAGCAGAAAAGTTCCTCAGCTTGCCAGGCCACCCTATGAAGAACAGATTTGAAAACCTAGCTATGGGGCGGTTGAAAAGAAGTAGTTTTATCCACCAGGCCAAACGACTCTGCAGAGAAGCCACCGATCTGCCCACAGTTGGTATCCCCCTAACAACTATTCCAGAGCGAACTCCGTGGAAAGATGAGCATAGACTATCATTACAAATCCAGACAAAAGTGAGAAGAATATTTGACAAGGAAGAACAGAACAGTGTGCAGCACAGAACAGCCACTCTCAGCTTCCTTGATGAAGAATACCCACAGGACCTCTGGATCCAAGTCTACACAGATGGGTCAGCACAAAATGCTGTTCGAAATGGAGTAGCGGGAGTGTACATAGAATACCCAAATAATACCAGGGCCACAGTTAGAGTACCGACAGGAAAGTACTGCCATAACTACGATGCTGAAATTGAGGCAATCAAGATAGCAACAGATAAATTACTAAATACCAGCAATGGTATACAACCTGTGGTGCTATTGACAGATGCAAAATCAGTACTCGAGGCGCTCCTGTCTGGGAAATTGCCAGTACTAAGGACACTACTTTCTGAACTTAGCAGTCAGCATAAGGTCACCATACAGTGGATACCCTCCCACTGTGGAGTACCCGGAAACGACAGAGCTGATCAATTGGCTAAGGAAGGAGCCAAAGAAGAACAGCCTGATGTGCCCGTTACATACCACCAAAAGAAAAGAATAATCAAATCAGTCAGAAAGCCACCAAAACCTGCTCAAGATGACTACCACGTTATGGATAGACCAGAACAAGTCATTATTCTGCGCCTCAGAACAGGGCACAATAGATTACGCAACCACATGTATACAAAATTCAAGATTGGTGAAACAGCCATGTGCACATGTGGATTGGCGTCGCAGACAGCAGAGCACATACTCCAAGACTGCCCAAAATATAACATATCTAGGCAAACCTTCTGGCCTAGAGAGACGACAGTGGAGGATAAACTCTATGGACCGCTGTGTGAACTGAAAAAGACAGTTCAATTCATACAAGAGACAGCACTGCAGTTATAGACATATTTCAAGCGAACGAAAGAAGAAAAATAATTCTGTTCTGTGAAGCTGCATTACTTTGTGTTAGTTGATACTGTTTACTCATCAATGCTACAGAGTTTGTGTACTGTGCTGAGATTCTTCTTGTATGATATCTATAGCAGGAGACTTGAGCACTTATGGAGATATCTGTGTGCCATTAAAGTGATCATTTACAGACACACTGACGCTGTGGCGAAGGGGTTACGTACACAATTTGTAATCCTGCATTCAAAATATAACTTTGGGCGATTTGGAAGCAGAACACCTTGCGTTCGTTTTCATACAAAGGTATGAGTATCATTAATGCAGAAAGAAAGGGATAACTACTGAATGTAAACTTGCCAAGTGTCACGGAATTACTGGAGATGCCGACCAAAATGATAGATTGACAGAGACAATCGTCTCTAGGCCACCGCAACGCTTTGTTGAAGGGAAACGTTTCCCGGATCCAACGCCAACCAAGATTCTTTGAATACGGGAGGATTTTTCTCGGATCAAAGAGAAATAGGTCGGTATGTTGTTTACCCGATCCCAGCATGAGAGAAAGGGGGGACTAATTGACATCTGGATTCCGGCCACGTGAGTGACGTCATTCGGACACAGCTGTCGGCAGTCGGGATCGAAAGTCTGCCATCAGTGTGCAAATTGGATTAACCCTTTACAGGGTGGAACGGCCATTTATGTCCGATATCGTAAATGGGCGAAATGTCCCAAACCGGCCGATACTATTATGCATTGTAAAAACGCGATCTCTCGGCTTTCCGATACTTCCGACGGCTACTTTCACTTTCGCCGATAGCTTGACAACGTGGCCGCCATTTGTAAAGCGCCTACTATGAATTTGAACGGACTTTTACGGACTTTTTTTTAAAATAGTTTTCGGGGTTTTTACGCTGTTTTTCAAAACGGATTTCGGCAATTCTTCAAGTGATAGCTGAGATTTCGCTCTGTTCAATTTAAGTGACATTAAAGGGCACGAAGTTGACTATTAATCGGAGCTAGATATCAGTGCAAAGCGTTACTTTGCATTAGCAGTCTGAGTCGGACTTTAAAGAAAGTGATTATGATTCTGAAAATGTGTTTGTAAATTGCCGTATAGGTGACGGAAAATCACAAACAACATGCCGTATTTAGTAAATATTTGTGTTCATATATGGATTACCGACAACAATCATGTGAGTAACATATTCTGCATGCTTTTCCCTTCATTGTGTTGTTTAACTAAAATCGGTTGACTAACACCTTATTTGTGATGTTTTTACTAACGCGACCCGAAATTTTAATGAACCTGAAAAAATCTTGCTCGTACAGGGCTACAAAACGGACAAGCGTCTGCCCTGTAAAGGGTTAAAACGTGCTGGAGTGTTAAGCTAATTCTGTTCCAATTTAGAAAAGAATCGATTGTGTCCTGAGTCGATTAAAGTCGACGGACATTTGTCTTTAATGGCAATTTGTGGATTCAATTCCGGACAGAACTAGATTACATAAGGTATTAACTAGATAGCGTTTAGGTATAAGTAATATTAGGCAGATAACTGACTATGCACAATTGGGAGATTAGGAATCGAGTGTAGTGATGGTGCATTGTGTGAACCTATTCTAGGAGCGTCGGCCGCAGCCGGCTGATGCGTAGCTTAAACTAGGTCGAGTGATATATCGATTCACTCGGCAGGGTAAGACTAATGTCGTGGGAGGATATTCAGTGAGATTGAGAGTGGTTGGGGGGATAAGGGAAATGTCAATGGTAGGATCTTCCGGTAGGGTGTCTACTGGGGTTTCTTCGCTTTCCTTTAGCCTTTCCTTTTCTTACCACATCTCAGGCCAATGTGATGAACTCCTCTGCTTTATGCCAGAGTTTAGTTCTTTGTTCCTCAGGATAAATATCTGAGTACGGCCTTCGGCCTACACTCACATATAGTAGGCTTGAATTGGGTTTCTCTCACTGGGTGTTCTCTTTTCGACAGGTTCTACTGTTCAGGAGAATTTGGGAACAGCTCAGAGAGGTGGACAATGGCAATAACCCCAGGAGCAGTCTGCTAAATGGAGTCTGCGATGAGACCTCGTTCCACAAATCATAGGCTCATCTAGGCCATGAGTGTTTAACATAAAAGAAGGCTAGTTGTAGTGGCTGAATTCCCAAAACAGGGCTGATTTTTATTAACAGTAATTACTTCTCTGGACTATGACATTATTATGTGGAGAAGGTATAATGGTGAAGAAATCTATTCAGTAATATTTTTCCTAACAGACAGGAGGAATTTACTCGAACAGACACTATCAGTTTGTTTCTTTGGAGGTCATGTGAGAGAAGTGCCGGTATTCCTAGATAACAGGATTTTCAGTGAAGTATTAGGTACATCGTGTGTTCCGAATTCATGGACAGTATTATGCCATATTCAGCACCAGTAACCAGGCATCCAGACTATCCACGAGCATCAGGAAGAAGTCAACCACTGGCCGGAGAGACGCTTCATTCGGTGAGGTCCATCTGAACATGCTGTGTTGTGTTGTGGTATGGCCGGACACTATGATGAATGATCCTGAACTAACCGGTCTCATCTCACATACACAATAGACTGTACTACAGAAGTCTATACACATACATTGCACACACTTGACACTTTTCTTTATTAAATTATTTTATCATTTGTTAGAAGCCAGAGTTGTGTGGGTATGTTCTGGAGGAATACGAAGAGAGGTATTGTCCCGTGGTAAGAAGAGAGAGAGATAGTGATCCAAAGACTGAAGGGGTTGTGTAGACAAGGGTCAATCAGAAGATTCCAAGGCTGATGATTTTGAGTTAAAAAGTGTGCTTGTTGATTCCTCTCACCCCAGGGACAACTGGCGACACCAAGAAATCACAAACAGCCAAAAAATGTTGCGGTGACTGAAGCATCCTGTAAAGGATATACAACTAACTTTCTACAAACAAATGCACAAAAATATATATATATATGTTGTCATGGTTGAAGGTGCTAGAATATGTGTAGAATATATATTTAAATATGTGGAGGCCGTGTGGATTAAAATTATGGTATCAAGACATGTCAGGTCTGACTACATCAGCAAAAGATGTTTATAAATAAGAATTGATTTATTTGGTTGTTTTGGGATTTGACACAACCCACAACTGGCAACGTTGATCGTATTCCGGTATGAACCTTGGGCCTTGTCCACGTCAGATTGGAAGAACTAGACTCGACTTTAGCTCAAGTTAATCATTCAGAGCCACATCGATTGATGGATGTCAGTCGCGCGATCGGGCAAACTTTGAGCTATAGCCTATAATGGGTGGCGTTGTGATATTCTAGTGTGATAATTTGGTCACATCTAACGTGAGCCGTGTGGTCAAGTGGTTAAACACCCACCTCACACGCCAGTGATCCGGAGTTTGATCCCAGGTCCAGTTGGGGATATGCACTACTGACGAGCTCAAACGAGAGCGAAACTCGAGTCTAGTGCTTCCAATCTGACGTGGACAAGGCCAAAGGTTTGTACAGTATAAACAAGAAACCAAAGGATCTTATTATTCTTATACTTCCCCTGCTAGCCCAAAAGTAGTGAATCCGATAAAACCTCTTAGACAAGAATGACAAAGTGGCTATGTGTTCGAAACCCCTTCTAGGCAAGGATTTTATTTTTGCGTGACCCAGTTTAAAATGTATACCTAGAAATCCCCTGGGAAGTAAAGATAGCTGGTGTAACATTGAATACATTATCCGTCAAGTGCCTGTTGTAACTTGCGGTGTTGGACAAGGATATAAACCCACTGTTTGTCTGTTTTTGCCGTTCACTCACTTTGAACTCAGGCGTAGTCCATACATATGCTACTACTTCTAGTGCACTGGACTGATTTGTGTGTGTAGATAAGCTTTCCCTATTACCAGTGTCCCTCACCATCAGGCAAACCCACTCTGACTTCTGAGGTAATTGTAACTTACGTCCCCAAGTCAAGGACGAGAAGTCAACATTTTAGTCCAAGTGACAGTTGGACCCGCTACGTAGGCATCAGCACATTGGAAGTTTAAGAGTGACACTCATATCCATTCAGCTCAGCTGACCTTCTGTCAACCTGATATGTGATTATGTGGTTGTTTCGGGATTTGAAATTTAAATATTGAGCACAACCCACTACTGGCAACGCTGATCGCATTCTGGTATGAACCTAAGGCCTATCCACGTCAATATGGAAGCACTATACTCAAGTTTCGCCCTCATTTGAGCTCGTCAGTAGTGCATATCCCTGACCGGATCCGGAAACAGTCCCGGATCACGCGTGTGAAGCGGGTGTGTAACCACGCGGCACACACTGGACACACCAAATTATCACAACAGAACATCACAACGCTACCCATCGTAGGCTATGCTCAAGATTGCCCAATCGCCGCGACCGACGTCCGTCAATCGATGGGACCCGAACGATCATGGGACACCTGATATGTCCCATGGTATGAAAAGCGGTCCTTCACATTCCCTAAACTAGACTTTTTGATTTGATTGCAACTAACTCTGGCTAGGATATATTTTAAGAATAAAAATTACAATAGTATTAAACTGTCTTTTGTTGTTTTCTTCTCTATAAGTAATATCTGGACTTCTCTTATAGAATTATTAATTCACAGTAAAACAAAACAAATATACCTGATTACTGATTATAATTGTACACATTTAACAAAGTTAGTTAGTCGACAGATCATCCTCATTGCACATCGAACCATTCAGTCCATAAGTGCTCGGATCCCCTCCTCAGCAAATCCCGCAGCGTGTAGCGGCTAACGACGCCAGTTCTGTGTTGGTTTATCAATCTTCTTTGGCTTCCTGCGTAGTGTTCTTGTTTGGCCACCCCTCTTTTAATTTGCTGTTCTTGCAGTCTGGCCATGGTTGTAGATTCACAGTCATCACTTGGTTTACGCAAGAGTCTTACTTCTCGTAGAGCATTCAGAATGTCAGCCTGGTCCATGGCGCGTCCGCCCTCCACAGTAGCCTCACCTGCGAGCTTGTCAGCCCGCTCATTTCCTTGTACTCCCGCATGCCCTGGCACGAAGATGAAACTAATCTTTGTCAGCCGAGACCGCTCCAGAGGCAGCAACCATTCTCTTCGGATCGACCTCTCCTCTATCCTCTTGATCATGTTCATTGAGTTGCTAAGGAAACATGCCCTAGTGAATGTCTGTGTCTCGAGCCATGTTATTGCTTTACTTACTGCCATGACTTCCATAGTCAGGCTAATTGTGGTTTCAGTGAAAGCACCAGAGTCCTCCTTCACAATTCTCCCTCCGGCCCGAGCTGTAAAGGCCCATGAGCTTCTCACATGTCGGACGACCGACCCATCTTTGTAGATGACCGCATCACCGTCTAGTGAATTCTCGAAAATCAACGCTTGTACTTCAGCCTCCACAGCAGCCGGATTTTCTTGTCTGCATTTTCTGTCTAGTTGGATGCAAACTGAAAAGGATGTGCAGAAATCTGTTGGCACTTGTACCCACTCCTCGCTAGGTTCTAAGTCCTCAAGTGAACATACCTGTTGAAGACTGTCTTTGGCTTGACCCATCCACGACTGTCCTCTTTTTAACCTGCTGCCCTTCACCTTCATAATTTCACTATGCAGTGGATGTTGTGTGTTTGCGTTAACTCTAAGGTAGGCGCGTGCCCTGCAAACTTGTATTCTCTCTTCAATGGATGGAAAATCAAGAAGGTAGCGCATAGCCCTGCACGCTGTATCTCTTGTACATCCAAGAATAATGCGCATAGCTTCATTCTGTATCCTTTCCATCCTTTCTATCTGCTTACGGCTGAGAGTCAGGATTGCCATTGCATACTCCAAAACAGACATGACCAGCCCCTCGTACAGAAGACATAGATGGCGCTGCTCACAGTTTGCTGCCGCCATCACCCGCATCGCAGCCAAACCCCGCTTGGCCTTTGTTATCACCTGGTCTATGTGCTCATTATAAGCAAGGCTTCGATCAAACCGTATCCCCAGGTAATTCATTGCCTGCGTTCTTTCCACCGTCTCTGAACACAGCATTACAGTTGGTGTTGGAGTGTTGACAATATGATTATTCAACGAGAACCAAGTCACTGTTGCCTTTGTTGGGTTGACCATTGCTCCAGCTTCATCACACCAAGTAATTATGCGTTTGAGTTCGGTTTGTAGTTCCACAGCAACCTGCTCTCTATCCTTACCCTGACGATACACTAAAACATCATCGGCATATGACAATGTCCTGCCAGGTCCAGTGATCTGCTCACTGGTGATTCTCAGTGTAGGCGTTGAACAGTACCGGAGATAATGGTGATCCCTGTGGTAGGCCAGAATATATTGTTGTTG
The DNA here is from genome assembly GCA_963921405.1 of Cepaea hortensis. NCBI lineage: Eukaryota > Metazoa > Mollusca > Gastropoda > Stylommatophora > Helicidae > Cepaea > Cepaea hortensis. The sequence goes on from OY992876.1 coordinate 442,953,927, forward strand.
ATTCCGAAGTCTAACTGCCACATCTAAAAACTACTTTCCGTTGGAAGAGGGCTGCAGCGATCCAACTAAGGAGGAATGGACTTACTTTTAGTTCAAGAAGCTGAAGCATTAAAAAATCCAATGGTACTCTGTTGTATGCGTCCTCAAGATCAATCGCTGCAGCAAAGGTTTCAATGCCTGAGTGGAAACCTTCATAGACATCATGGGCAAAGACTGCTGCATTGGTCCAGGTTTCTCTTTTTGGACGGTACCCACCCAGGGTAGGTGGGAAAACACCTTGCCTCTCTAGCTGGCTTGATATTTTCCTGGCAATTACCTTCTCCAACAGCTTGCCTATTGTATTCTGCATGGTTATACTTATAATTCGATATCCCTGAATTTTTTTGTGGTCTTTGTCAGGCTTCGGCAAGGGAATCAGATAGTAGCGTTTTCCATCGTGCCGTGACCCGAAATTGAACCGGAAGTTATGTACCACGTCACCCCGGACTTTTCCATTGCGTCGTCAAAAATGGCTTCTGTAAAACCCATTCATGCTTCCCACGTCATTCATTCATTCAAATATCATGTGACAATAACAGACGTCATCTGGGGTTTTCCAGGAAAGGTCAGTTTAATATTCTGTGCACAGCGATTGGTTGAAATTATCATAGCTTTTTAACACATTTAATTATTTGATGTAAATTAAGTAATTTTATGTTTTAAAGCTTGTGTACATAAACTGTACAACATTTTTAGATGTATATTCGAATTCTGCACCCATTTTTACATTTATATGGAAAGTTTAATTGATTATGGTCAACTATGGTGGTAGAAAAAAATTATTTCTGCTGACATGTTTCGTCTTTGTTCATGGAAAGCAAAGATGGCGGCCGACGTGGATAACTTAAAGAGAATACGTATTTAAAGATTATTAATAATTTATTTGTATACTTTTACTATTTATTTATGATTTAACATGACGGAACATATATTTGTAGTCAGTTTTCAAGATCGGTCTATGACCCGTTTGAGACAATCACCGGACCGGCAGGGGAGATAATAACGGGCCACACTGAAGAGTTCGAATAATAAGGCAAACATGCAATAATTTTATACGGAACTACCTTCACAAAAAAGTGAATATCTTCACTTAGAAGTGACAAACAGGCATCATTGAGGTACCATTAGATTTCGTTTTTCAAGGCCTTTCTTTAGTGGTGCTCTCATTAGTAAATACTCAAAATTAAATTGATGATGGGACTCGCTACAGATAGCTGTGTAACCACTCCTCCTTGATGCTAGCACTCTCTATACTGTTGTTGTACATGTCTGCTAGTTTCTCTAGCTCATTGTCGGTACACCTACTGATGTCGTCGTATCTTATGCCATCAGGCCCTGGAGCGCTGTTTTTTGATCGTCGAAGTACAGCCTTAATTTCTTTCACTGTCACTGTGTCTTCATCTGAAGTGTTCTGGGCCTTGCACCTGTCTGAGGTGACCTCCTTGGCTAGATTTCGGCCTCTCATGTCTGTCTGGTTGCTCTGCTCTAGATAGCGTTCAATGAGGGCTTTGCCTTTGTCCTCGTCAGTCCTCTGCCAGATGAGGTCAGCACCTTGGAAGTCAGAAATGCTCTTATTCTTGACTACACCACTCATGCTTTTATGTAGTCGCCAGAACAATTTCAGTGACTTGTCTGTGCTTACTCTTTGACAAAGACTTTATTTAACAAAAGCTTTATTTAAACTTTTTAAACAACATCCAAGAAGACTCTTCACATGGAAGTCTCCAGACAGTTTTACCAAAAATCAGATAGATTATATTTTAATACAAAGAAGATGGAGATCAAGCATAACATCTGCAAAAACCCTACGAAGTGCAGACTGTGATACAGATCATCAGTTATTAGAAGCAGATCTGAAATTAAAACTCAAAAAGCTTACCCGAGGACCAAGGCCACTTCGTTTTGATCTCACACAAATACCGGACGCATACAACATAGAAGTTAGGAATCGCTTTGGGGTCTTGATGTCTGTACAAGAAGAAATGACACCTGATGAACTGGCAGTACAAGCTAGAGATATCTTGATAACTGCAGCCAAAGATTTCATTCCGACCAAGAAAACGCAACGTAAGCCATGGATTACATCAGACACGTTAGAATTAATAAAACAACGAAGGGAGCTGAAACAGAAAGGAGATGAATCCGATAGCAGGATGAAGTATAAATCTTTAACTCGAGAAATAAGAAAGAACACAAGAAAGGACAAAAATCAATATATACAAGATAGCTGTACCAGAATAGAGCAATATCATAAGGCTGGAAGAGATTATGAAATGTTCAAGGAAATGAAGTTATTGACAAGAAATGTTCAACCTCAATTGAATGTTATCTGTGACAAGATGGGAAATACCTTAACAGAATCTAGACAAATTCTAGAAAGATGGCAGGAGTACTGCAGTGGAATGTATGATATGAGTGACAGTGAGGATATGAATGAGATACATGAGCCAATGACAGCAGAGACAGAACCTGAACCCTCATTAGATGAAATTGCTTGGGCTATAAGGAACCTGAAGAATGGTAAATCACCTGGATGTGATGAGATACCAGCTGAACTAATTAAAGCAGGAGGAGAAGAAAGCATACACATATATCATGCATTATGTACAAAGATTTGGAAATATGGTATATGGCCAAAAGATTGGAAGAGAACTATCTTCATTCCAATACCAAAAAAGGGCAACCTGAAATTATGCACCAACTATAGAACTGTTGCCCTGATAAGTCATGCAAGTAAAATTCTACTAAAAGTCATAATGCGACGACTTAGTAAGAAAATGGAAGAAGAGATTAACGTAGTTCAAGCTGGATTTAGACAAGGAAGAGGAACAAGAGATCACATATTCAACATGCGTTTAATAATAGAGAAGTGCAGAGAATTTAATGTAAACCTATTCTCATGTTTTGTGGATTATTCAAAGGCATTTGACTGTGTACAGCATCAGAAACTTTGGGAAATCATGAGAAATATGGGCTTTCCTTCACATGTAGTACATCTCATAAAAATGCTATATCTAGACCAACAAGCAGCAGTTAGAATAGATGGCGAGACATCAGATTGGTTTGACATCAAGCAAGGAGTCCGTCAGGGCTGCGTGCTGTCACCCTATTTGTTTAACCTGTATGCCGAAAATATAATGAGAAATGTAAGAGATGATATAAACAGGGAGCCATATGATGCCCTAAATATCGGCGGTCATGACATACCAGAGATTCGATATGCTGATGATACAGTATTACTATCCACAACACAGAATGGCATAGAAAACCTAATAGCCTCAACACAATTGAATAGTGAAAATCACAACTTATATCTTAACATAGCAAAAACTAAGATAATGCATACAGATAAAACTACTATGGAGAAAGAAATATACATTAATGGGAGAAAATTGGAGGTGGTGGAAAATTTTGAATATCTTGGGTCATTGATTACGAATAATGGTGACACAATGAAAGAAATAAAACGGCGACTATCCATTGCTCTTCAAAGACTAAAACAGATGAATAAATTATGGTGTGGGACAGACAGAACTACAAAAATCAGATTTTTAAGAGCATGCATCTTTCCCATTGCAACATACGCCTGTGAGACATGGACACTTACTAAACAAGCTGAACAGCGCATACATGCCTTTGAATATAAATGTTATAGACGAGTTCTAAGAATATCTTGGGTAAAGAAAAGAACAAATGCATCCATACTTCAAGAGTTGAATATTGAGGAGGGATGGCTATTAAAGACGATAAAACAAAGAAAATTGAAGTATTTCGGTCACTTGAAACGTCACGACAGTTTGGAGAGAACAATAATGGAAGGGTATATGCCTGGGAAGAGAGGAAGAGGAAGGCCAAAGAGAAGATGGGTGCAGGATGTGGCGGATGATCTCCAGATGGGTGTATCAGACGCGGGACATCTTGCTTGTGATCGAGAAGTTTTCCGGAGGGTTGTTATGGGAGCAAGGTTCTGTAAAGGACATGCTACTGAATGAATGAATGAATGTTCAATGGCAGTGGGTGTGTTAAGCTTGTGTTTAGTTCCACCCAACAGTGCACCTCTTAATGCTTGTTTACTTGCGAACATGTCCTCGGCAAGTGACTCCCTTTACAAATGTAAATAAAATTAAGTGCTGTTGTAGTGTTGTTTACTAAAATTCTGTAAACACCAAATCAAAATAAAATTGTGGCAGTACAATGATAAACTCTATCGTCATTTCTATGTAGCAAGGGATTATATTACAACTATAACCAAAATAAAACCAGGAGTGATTCAAAATAGCGAAAGCAGTGCTAAACTTGTAGCAGTTTGCGACAACAAAGAAAATATTTATATTGTATTCTTACTTGCGACGCAATGGGCGCCAGCGCCTGCTCAATAGACCGGCATCTGACAAACTTTTTCATCACACCTTCCAACACATCCATAGTTTTCTCAGCTCTACAACAGCAGGCTAGCCTCCACAAACACTCCCCTTTCTGACTAAACCTACAAATTTCACGTAATTTTACACTATTGTCGGACAATAAGCTGCCAGCGACTTGCGGAGGACTTGTCCGTGAGCGGTGTTCTATAGTCTGCAAGGCTCAACAGAAGTATTTGTATCGAATCCACGGCGACAATCAAGGGCGCCCGTGTCCACCCAACATGGCTGATCGATACCTTGATTGCTCATGTGCATCTTCAAGCACGATACTAGGCCTATATTTCGATTACCTCTCCGTTTTCTTTATCTAAAATCATCAAAATACTTAATATTTTCAAGAAAAAAGACAAATCAGTACTTTTAACTCAATATAAGAGGGTGAAAACGGTGGAAAATTGCCTTGAAGAAGTAAAGTCTTCGTCGATCAATATGGCGTCTGTGAGTAAGCCGTTAATGACGTCACTGAACTAGGTCGCGAGGACGCGTATGAACTTGGCGCCAAGGAACTAGTTCTTTTAATGTGCAAATGCCTGTAGACTCCCAGGAGAAGAAATATAACAACAATATTTATGTACAGCTCTTTGTTTAGTTAGTTTGTTTTACCTCTTTATACAAATGTTTCACCTGGGGGAGATATGTATGGGACTTTGAAATCGATACTGTTAATATCTATTGCTAATATGGAATGTGATGTATCGTATCGCCACGTGATTGCAGAGTAGGTAGTTGCAGTATCGCCTGGCAATCCCCCACACCCTTTATCTAATGGGGGTTGTTCAAACTATTTAACTTCTTCTTGCTCTTAATGTGAAGATTTATATTAACAATCATGGATAATATGCTGATCCACGACACTGGTGATCGAGTGAAATGGCGAGTCATGACCGCCCACGCTTTCCGGCATGGCACATGATTGATTGATTGATTGATGTGTATATTACCTGGGAGAAAGTCATGTATAATTTTAGGGTCAAAGGTGTTTCACAACAAGGGGCGTCACTCAATGAATTTTCGGAATTGACAGTTAAATTACAGATTAACTGATCAGTGACGAAGGACAATATATCGTCAAATGTTCTTCCCATTTAGACAGAAGGACGGTATATCACCATACTAAAGCCATCTTGTTATTTGTTTTCTTTCGTGATATTGTCCGCAAATTCAATGCTCATTGAACGGAAATTTAAATTACATTGCACCCATTGATCATGTGCCATGTCGATAAGCGTGGGCGGTCATGATTTGCCATTTCACTCGATCACCAGAGTCGTGGATCTGCTCAGTGTTCTTGTCTCAACCATGCCACGTGGTCAAGCCATCCTGGTATTTAGTTCTCTGTCTTCCCGTTGTTTTCTGCTAATCGATCTAGCCAATTGTCACCAAGTTCTCTAATTTATTTCTTCTCATAAGGTGTCCAAAAAATGTTGACTGTCTACGTCTAATGTCTCTAATCAATTTACGATTTACATTTGTTTCTTGTAGGACTTGGTCATTTGTTTTTCTGTACGTCCATGATATACTTTGCATTCTCCTCAGAAACCATATTTCCACAGTCATCAGATGTATTTTGTTTAGCTTGACTGCTCATTGTCCATGCTTCACATCCATACAAAAGTATAGATTCTATGTAGCACCTCAATACTTTTTTCCCGTAGCAATTGACATCATTTTATTGGTCAGTATGTTTTTCATCTTGCAAAAGGCTACTTTCGCGATGGCGATTTTTGTTCTAATCTCTCAAGGTATTTCCCATCAGATGTTATGACTGTTCCGAGATAATTGTACTGATTCACGTGTTTAAAAATATTCTCCTGTATAACCATAGTAGTTCACTGTGTGCAATAACCGCATCTGCTAAATGTTGCAGATCCTGATCATTGTCTGCAGTCAAGACTGTGTCATCTGCATGTGCATTACATTACATTACTTGTTCATGTGACCGTGTACCATGTTTGGTCCAAACCTACTTATTGTTTGGCACTGAAATATGTTAAGATTAAAAACAAATATCCGTTAAATAAATTGTTTAAGTGTTCCGAAAAAGCTTTCTGCTACGGGTCTATGGTGTGATAGCGCTTTGTCTAAGATCAAAGTGTAGTCATCTCACTCTCGGGCTGGAGGGAGAATTGTGAAGGAAGGTGCTGGTGCTTTTGCCTTGACCACAAGTAGTCTGACTATGGAAGTCATGACAGCAAGTAAAGCAATTCATGGCTCGAGACACAAACTTTCACACGGGCATGTTTCCTTAGTGACTCCGTGTGTATGCTTAGGAAAATAGAGCCGGGGTGAGTCTGAAGACAGTGGTTGTTGTCTCTTGACAGGTCACGACTGGCTAAGTTTAATTTCATTTTCGTGCCAAGGCATGCGGGTGTACGTGGAAATTAGTAGGCTGACAGGTTTGCAGAGAAGGCTACTGTGGAGGGCCCAACGATAGGCTACATGAGAGCATTATCGCTTTGGTCAGAATAAGCGAAAATAAAAATTGTGTAGTGAGTGGATGTTCGTCGTTATAGTGACCTAGCAACGTTCAGATGCTCGTGTTGGATTGGCGCATAATAAATGAAAGTAGTGTAGTGCCCGGATATTACATAACCTTTTCCGCTACGGCTAACCTGATATCAATCAAGCGCCCGTCGGTAGACGCACAATCTTTTTTAAATCAAAGCTAGCCTTGAAAATGACCAAGAGAAAAATTGATTCTGAAAACAGAGCCTTTCAAAGCCGCTGGGAGGCTCAGTATATGTTTACTGATATTGGCGGTAAACCCGTGTGCCTAATTTGTGGAGATAATGTGGCTGTGATCAAAGAAAATAATCTGAGACGGCACTACGAGACTAAACATCAAGACAAGTTAAACAGCCTGAATGCCTCAGCAGAAGCTACAGAAGGTAGAAGAATTGAAGAGGCATTTAACATCACAGCAGATGTTTTTCACCAAATCAAAATCACAAACTGAAGCTGTTGTGAAAGCAAGTTTTATTGTGGCGGAGGAGATCGCAAAATCGGGCCGACCATTTACAGAAGGAGAGTTTCTGAAGTGCTGCATGATAACAGTGAGTGATTTCTTGTGTTCAGACAAAAAGCAGAAGTTTGCAAGGTAAGCCTTAGCAGAAATACGGTTGTTGATCAGGTTTGTGAGATGGCCACTGATGTGAAAACACAGCTGATCGAAAAAGACAAAGACTTTGTTGCATTCTCCCTTGGAAGTAATGACACGACTGACACTGCACAACTCTTTTTTCTGTTTTAATTTATGTTAACGTTTAAAAACGGTTTAATTTCGGCTTATTCGGATACACACAATAAACAGATGCTGTGCGTTTGAACAATACCTGTGACAATGTGTTTTAATTGTTTCAGCTAAAGTATTATTCATTTATTCACTTCAAATGATATATAACTCTGCAGTGTGCATTGCGGAATATGACAGGCAGTAAATCGTGCAGCGTATTGTTTATGGCTTTTAAGTTAAATATATCGTTTATGTTGATTGATTGCCATGGGATGGTTAATAGTCTTAAGCGACTTCCCGTATCTGCCATGGGCTAATATATCGCCGGCATTTTGTCATTGTGTTATAATACAAGAGAAGGTCCACCAGAGAGACGAATGGAGACGGATTGTATCTGCAGCAAAGAACCTCAATGGCTCGGAACGCTGAAGAAGAAGAAGAAGAAGAAGAAGAAGAAGAAGAAGAAGAAGAAGAAGAAGAAGAAGAAGAAGAAGAAGAAGAAGTTATAATACAACGTATCTGCCACCACCCTAACAACTTTTAGGTAATAACGGTGACACAACCCTACCTCCCATTTTCCGCCATCCATTTTGTTTGGTTCAAACCTAAGTTTTGTTTGGCACTGAATCTATTAGTAGTTTTGTCACCTGGCAACCAATATTGTTTACCCAACTCCGCCACTGACGGGACACTAGTATATATCGCAAATTAACCAACAGAAATTAAACAAGATACTTGTTGTATACATGCAATATATGAAAAGAGACGCATTGGATAACATCGTGACAACCGGAAAGATCAATGGGAAGAGAGGCAGAAGCAAACCAAGAGAAATGATGCTGGATGGATTGAGACGGTGGCGTGAAGGAATATCATCAGCAGAGTTGATCCAGAACACCAAAGACCGAGATCTATGGAGAGACAAGAACGCCTACGCCAGCTGGCATCGCACTTGACGATGTCGAGTTCTTCTTCAAGTGAATGAGCAGCAGCTAATCTATCAGCCTGTTCATTGACCCACACACCTGCATGAGGGACAATAAGAATCCCAGTGTGTCTATCATCATCAAGTACCTGGCCGACTGAGGTGGGTGATGATGCTTCTCCATATCTTGCCATTTTTAACGGCAAGTATCGCTTCGTGCGCTGACTGACTCCCTTCCGTGCCATGATAACTTGCATACAGTCGCATGACGACGAGTAGGTATCACCCGTAGCACACGATGCTCCTGACAGGACGGGGAGATTCCATTGCTATCTCCATTAACGTGGTTAAGTTGATCGAATGTTTTGAAGCATGATTAACTAGGGATAAATACAGCGGTGGTCTTCCCTAGCTTCCACCAGTTTGTGCAGTGTTGAATTCGCTTTTTTAAAATTTTTGCACATCCCTTACAAGACTTTGCAGTCAACATCAGCAGTTTTCAGCTGCTGTTGATGTACTAGGCAAGATTACGCTCAGTAGTTTGCCATTGCTTTCTGAGCGATCGGCTCACATACCCGGTAAGTTACCAACTCAGCGAGAACGGCTACCGATTCTCGCGCAGGTTACGTTACTCACGAGAATATACGGGATTACGGAGAAAGGCGTTAACTCCTAGGCCAGGGAAACACGCTGACTTCGTTAGTCTTTGTCTAAAAAGACAGACCCTGCAAGACAGCATGGGGGAGAGATTGTGTGTGGCCCCTCTTACCCGCCAAGCCAGGCAGCAGAGTTGTGAGGTATTTTATAGAGATAGCTGCCCCACCAACTAACTTACCCTCTCTCAGTGACTACCGCCTAAGTTGGTCTACGTATGCTGAGTTCACATATTCACAGCTAACCTCTAGACCTGGGGTGGCCAACCTTTTCAGCAGGCGGGCCAAATTTCAGAAATAATATTTTCTCCCGGGCCACGCACCTAAATTTTTTTTTTTTTGGGGGGGGGGGGGGGGGTTAATTAAAGTAAACAAGCAAGCGTGCTACAGCCTCGACCACATCATCGCTTCCCACTCCGCGGGCCGTAATATGACGTCCGGGAGCCGCATGCGGCCCGCGGGCCTCGTATTGGCCACCCCTGCTCTAGACAAACTATTTAGAGGCCACACCACCATCTCCCACCCGGTGGAAGCGTCTGGTAGTAGAACAGGCTCCTACACCAAAATCTGTTATTTGTATATTGTCTAATGTGTCTTGGAAGCAACAGAGATGTGGTTTCTGGGACGAATGTTGCGAATTCATTGGACTGCCTGAGCAACGAATAACTGTCTTAAAAAGGCTAATGACACTAGAACATTATATTCAACAATAAGAATGAGATAAACAGCTTTCTGTGGTCATGTGATGAGAAGAGGGGCATTGGAGAACATCGTGATAACTGGAAAGACCAAGGGGAAAAGATGCAGGGGCAAACCAAAAGCAATGATGCTGGATGGTCTTAGACGATGGCATGATTGATTGATTGATTGATTCATTCATTCATTAATCTAGAAACCGACAGCATTCGGGGCATTACCATAGGCGCTCCGTCCCCATCCTCGTCAGCCAGCGAAGAGTTCCAACACTAATAGTACTAGTAGCAATCTGATTATATGTCCGTCTCGCCTTTCCTCTGAGCGTCGAGCGTCGGCCAGATCCCCTCGTCACTCCTCGCTGCCTCATTCTTGCCAGACCATGATGATCCATTTGCTCCTCCCAGGTGCACGTGCTCCCACAAGGCCGCAACCACGTCTTCCTTGTCATGCATCAATACTCCACCAAGTTTTGCTGAGCCAGCCAATCTGTCCGCCTGTTCATTCCTTAGCACACCGGCATGCCCCGGAGAAAAGGTCCAGGCGATGCTTGCCACCCGTGACCTCCGAAGCGAATCAAGCCACACTGCACGAAGCATGCCTGTCCTCACCTTCCTCGGCATGCTTTCTGAGTCAGTTACGATCACGATGTGTGTGTATATCGTATTCTCCATCCAGCGGAAAGCTGCAGTGACCGCCTCCACGATGGCATGGAGGAATATCACCAGCAAAGTTAATCCACACCACCAAAAACCGAGATATGGGGGTAAGACATGAATGCCTACGCCAGCAGACAAGGCACTTGATGATGATAAATGTGTCTTCTAATCTCTATATCTTTTATTTTCTCACTTTGAGTGCCAATAAATACCTTTTAATTTATTTCTCGAGAAGAGGCGAAACAACGCGTTTTTCGTTTCGATTTCATGCGAATTTCCTGTTGAACATTTCTGCGAAACATGGCATCCAGAAGAGTGTCACCTTCCCAGCAGCCGTTAACTATTTGACCCTGTCAACATCACCGAGCACAACGGTAGCCCTACTACTACTACTGCTGTAGGGAATTCAGCTGTGTTTTGTCTATGGACAGGTAATTAAAGTGTACTTTCATGAAGAACTCGTCTCTCCGTCTGGGATAGAGGAAGAATGTATTCCTAGGTCTAGAAGCAGTATGGTCCAAGGTCTAGGTCATCCCCCCAGAGATAGTCTTGCTGCAGTTATGGTTCTTCTCTTTCTTCATCATTTCATCTCATCTCATCTCATCTTGTTTCCTCCGAAGTCGGAGAGTGTCTGCCTGTATGGCGAGGAACCACCAGTCTGCACACCAATAAGCCAGACATGGGACAACGGATACTCACGCAACCCTCAGGTCCTGTATGACATCACACTGATGTTGGACAACAGGATACCTTCATCCGACATACATGACTTCGCATTGGAGCTCAAGCCAACGAACTCAAGCAAGCAAGCAAGCATCTCATCTTGTTCGTCTTGTATCTTGCCGTGTCGAGATGAAACATACACAGCTCTAGAGTGCCAGTTTATGGGCTTCATATATCTTGGTTTCCATCTCATCATCATCATATCATCATCAACATCATCATCTCACCTCATCCTGTTCCTATTGTACCTTGCGGTGTCGAGGTGAAACATAAACAGCGGGAGAGTGCCCGTTTGTGGGATTCATATATCGAGATTCCCCTGGACTCTGTTATTCTCTCTGTTCATCGTTTACATGGTCGGCCTCTTCTTCTGATTCCATTAGGTCTGTAAATCTCCTTTTTTATTCGTCTAGTATTTTTGGTTTGGTTTGGAAGTAATTGCGTTGTACCAATTTTACAGTTTAGTTTAGTCGATGGATCAACATCACAGCACACGGATGTAACCCATAAGTGCTCCGTTCTCCTCCTAAATCAAACCTGAATCTGGAGAAACTCAGCACAGTGCACGAACTCCGTAGCACCAGCGAGGATCCTTAAATATTTGGGTAGATTTTTAACTCGAAATTTTGCTCGGGCAGCGCCGTTAGGCTACTCTTTTACGATTTCCAACCGCCAGGGGATTTTTTACGTGCGCAACAATACACACGGGCATCCGATCTCACTACCCAGAGACCAGGGGAAATTTTATTACTAGAAGTCCACGTGAAAAAATCCCGGTCCTCATCGGGGCTTGAACCCGGGACCCCCAGCACTCGAGGTGGACACCATACCTTGAGACCACGCAGCCCCCGTACCATTTTACAGCAGAGTTGTAATATTTGGGCTGTTGGGCCGACACATCTGATCTCCTCCCGGTATTTGTTGATGGGGATTAGTCTTCCTTGGTTGTTTGGCAGGACATTCAAAGGCCTCCGAGTGGTGGCTTCAACTTTGCCCTCCCACCTACAGGTGGTGCTCCTCCCATTAGGCCCGCGCAGAACAGCAGCATGCATGGGAGCAATCGACCCCCAAGGGGCAGGGGCAGAGGAGGGGCATTTCCCACCATCCATGCTACATAGTTGCATGCCCTTCAAAGGACGTCACAATTAACACCAGCATTTATTGATTGCTCGTGATGTACCCGTACCAGGCAAAGTTAGCTCAGTAGTTTGTCGTTGTTTTCTGAACGGCGGACGCCTTATACCATCGAAATCGACGCAACCCCGGGAAGGTTAACCCGGTCAACAAATGCCCGCAGAAGTCGGATGTGTCGGCCTAACGGCGCAAGAACGCAGCGCTGCTGTAAACAGGCACAACGCAGTCACATCCGAGAAAAAAAAATCCGGATGAACGCAGAAGAAGAAGAAGAAATCGACGCAAAGCAATCTGCTTTCATATCACCCGCGGCTGATTTTGAGCTTACGATTAGGTATGATTTGGGGGGGGGGGAGGGGTGGGAGAGATGACACCCAGTCTCAGTATCCCCTAAATCACAGCGCCCGTTGCCGTCCAAGGAGGTTTCCATAAATGAAGAGCTGACACACGGTGTTCTCACGTAACACCGCCCTGGACATACCGTCCCGAACAGTGAGCAGGAATATTTTGGGGTGACTGGTGTGGCATTATTAAAGTTAACATCAAAAGGGGCCAGGTTAAATATAAACAAGATGAAATCCGCCTATATAAGAAAGCCAGAGAATGGCTCACGAACCTCCAAGAGTGGTATGAAGATAATTAAGTAACATATCCCCACTCTACAGATATGAATAGAAAATTGACTTTCATATTTATTATAAGGCGTGGTGAATCTTGGGAAGTTACCGGAGCAAAGAGTTGCTTACTCTATAAATGAAGTTTGACCCCGTGAATTCTCCTAGCCATTTGAGACTCACTCAGAGAAATATTACAATGTATATGTTGTAACAAATTGCAACAACCAACAAATGCTGTCATAATCAACAAGTAAATTGTCTCAAACTCATATTTCATTTAACAAATCTGTTGAAATAACTTTTTGGGGTGCAGGAAGATCATGGATCTTTTGATAATGGAAAAAAAAACAACAACAACAAATATATCACCGACATGGTGCCAACCCACGTGAAAAAATCATTCCCTTAATCAATCACCAAATATCATGTTCTTAATTAAATCAGTGTCTATATTGTCTAATTGTGTTGTTTGTCCATCAAGAATGATGATGACCATTCATTTCATACAGTGGGGTTGAAAGTATGGGGCCTTTAGTTCGAAATGTTCTTTGAAAATGTGGGCAAAGAATGCTTGACGTTCCTGGAGGAGGATCTCCTGCAGTGGTTTTTCTGTCCAGCTTTTTCTTCACAGCTCTTTCTGTCCTGGTTGCTTCACAAGTGACTGCACCCTTGCGTAATGACCTACGCCACGAATTTCGGTCTCTGGCTGCAGTCTCCCAGGTGACATGATGAACTCAAAAAAGTTTTTAGTGAGATCTTCAGAGTGTCTTCAAAGCATTTCATATGGCCGCCTTGGGAGCGTTAACCATAATGCAGCTCGCCGTAAAAAATTCATTTAGGGAGCTTGTGATCTGGCATGCGAGTTAAGTGACCTGCCCAGCAAATCTGATTCTTCATTAGTATAGTATGGATACTGGGCATGGACGCTCTTTCTAGAACTTCAGTGTATGAGATCTTGTCTTGCCGTTTAATCTTCAATAGATTTCTAAGGCAGACTGTGTGGAAGTGGTTTAATTTGATAACATGTCGCTGATAAACAGTCCAGGTTTCACAAGCATATAGCAGTGTTGATAATATAACTGCTTTGTAGATCTTCAGCTTTGTTTGCAGGCTTATTCCATTTCTGTCCCATACATTCTTGTACAGTCTGCTAAAAGGCTGCGCTGGCCTTGGAGATTCTCGTATTCACTTCGTCATCAATTGTGGCAGCTTGTGACATAGTGCTGCTAAGATAGCTGAATTTGTCCACAACACTTAGTCTATGACCATTCACCTTGATATTCGGTTCCGCGTGATTATTCCCTGTGGCTGCCTGGTACATAACTACAGTCTTCTCCAAGTTGATATTGAGCGCAAAGTTGGCACAGGCATATGAGAAAGCTGAAACATTGTGTTGGATGTCTACCTCTGAGTTGGCATATAGAACGCAACCATCAGCAAACAGCAGCTCTCTGACGGTGTCGTTGTTAGTTTTGGTTTTAGCTTTCAGCCTTCTGAGATTGAACAACTTTCTATCCATGTGGTAGTTGATGTCTATTCCAATGTCATTGTTCTCGAAGACATTCGTCAGCATAGCTGAAAACATGAGGGTGAACAGTGTTGGTGCCAGGACACATCCTTGCTTCACTCTATTGGTGACAGGAAAGGGCTCAGACAGTTCACCATTTTCCTGAACTCTTGCCTGCATACCATCATGAAATAGCCGCACTATTTGGACAAACTTTCGTGGACAGCCATATTTCGCCATAATTTTCCATAGTCCTTCTTCTTCTTCTTCTTCTTCTTCTTCTTCTTCTTCTTCTTCTTCTTCTTCTTCTTCTTCTTCTTCTTCTTCTTCTTCTTCTTCTTCTTCTTCTTCTTCTTCTTCTTCTTCTTCTTCAGCATTCTGAGCCATTGAGGTTCTTTGCTGCAGATACAAGCCGTCTCCATTCGTGTCTCTGGTTGACCTTCTCTTGCCAGTCACTGATTCCAAGTGCTTGTAGGCTTGTATGTATATTATCTCTCCACTGTCTTCTTGGTCTACCTCGGGGTCTGTGGTCATTTATTTCCTGAATGTAAGCGAGTTTTGTTTCCCTATTATCTTCCATTCTTTCTATATGCCCCAGCACATTGCAGTCTATTAGGCTTCATGATACCAGTGATTAGCGGGGACTTAAACAGATCATAAATGTCTTTGTTGCTTCTTCTTTTCCACTCTCCACTTTGTGTGTCCCTAATGGGCCCAAAGATGCGTCTTAAGACTTTGTTCTCAAAGGTTTGTAACAAGGCTTCGTCTCCTTTAGTTGTACTCTAGGTTTCAGAGCCATACAGCACAAATCGTCGAATCAGTGTTTTGTATATTGTGATCTTGGTGTTACGAAATAGTGCTTTTGATTTTAGTAGATGTTATAGTGCATAGTATATCTTATTTCCAGAGTTGATTCTAGTTTGTATTTCTTCCCTTATTATGTTGGAGCAGTTGAAGATTGTACCCAGGTATTTGTATGTTTCCGTTCTTTTAATGGTCATATTATCTATTTGTATGTGGCCAGAGTTTTTAGCCATTCCTTCTCTTGAAATTACCATACATTTTGTCTTGTATTGGTTGATAACCAGTCCCATTTGTTGAGCTTTTTCTTTTAAGTGAGTTAATATTTCCAATGTCTTTTGTTCATTTTCCCCTATAATATCTATATCATCTGCATAACCAAGCAGTTTGGATGTTCCTCCTATAGCACATTCCTCCTTTACCTTCCTTACAACTTTCTCTAGAGCCAGATTGAAAAGGAGCGGCGATAGTGCTTCACCCTGTTTCAAGCCAGATGTTATTTGGAACGGGTCTGATTTCCTGCCTTTATATGTTACTGACACAAAGTGAATGTTGACTAAGTGACAGATAGAGTGGCTATGGTTGTGTCTAGGGTATGTCCTTGTAAAATGTGATGTTGAACAACAGATTAACCAAGATGCATCATAACCAAACACCAGTCAGTGAACAAGCGTAAATTTGCGCACATAATATTCCTTTAATTCTGAATTAACACCGACACATGTAACATATAAATCCAGGAACAATAATTCTCTAAGAATATATCTCCATCCCAATGGAACACTTCGAATAACACTGACTCTCACGGCTTACTAAATCTCGTCCCACACGACAGGTATACTAGCCTCTCTCTAGGCCCGACTCAAAGTAACCCACTCTGGGTCTCGAATTCCACTCACTATCCCTGGAACCCACAGTGCGGAGTTATCTTCCGAACTCCGTCACAATTCTTCGCTTTCTCAGACCACGACCTTCTCCTGGTCCGGTCTAGACTCAACTCCCCCTTAGCTCGGAGTCCAAACATCAACTGCCCCGTCAATCTTTGTCCCTGTCTTTTAAACAATTCTATGCCCCCTCACAATGATCCACACAAACCCTACCTCACTGCTCCAACAGTCTGCCTCACAATCATCCTAGCCAGCTGACCTCTTCTCAGCTCCCCCTTCAATCACTGTCTTCTCATTTTCGCCCTATGGGGGACTTACTATCCGCCCTATTTTATCTCGTGAACTGTTTATCTTGTACGGCCACTCACCTTAATGCCAATGACCACAGGCATGTGACACTACCCCACCCTCAAAAGAAAACATCGTTTTCAAATGTTGGGAGACTAAAACTTATTAAATATGTGACCCAGACACATTGCCTGGGTAGCCCTAAGTATGGCTGCACCTTACTATAGCTACCACACTATATAATACATCAAATGCTCATAGTACACTCCCATATTCCCCACACATCAATACATCCAACTTTCTATCTTGTGTACCAATGCATGAACTAATACATCACATAATAATAATACATCATAGGAAACATCATATATGTGTATCTGCAGGTCTATTAACATCCTCCAAAAAGATACAAGCTATTTGTGTCCCGACCCTGTATCAGGTGGTTCTTTTCTTGCCTCAAACCTCCATCTATTTCTGTCGATGCTGTGTCTACCCTTCATATACCCATGACTCATGGTACCTCTACAGTTACAACATCTGTTTGCTATCCCTAGCCCTGGGTCAGTAATGTCGCGAACACTCTTTTGACCTGACTCAACTTTCCTATCTGCATATTGCACCGTTACCCTTGAGTCTCTGTTTAGTCTGAACTCTTTATTCAATCTTGGCCCATATATCTGGCACCTTGCTTTCTGCTGCATACGCCTTATGCCTATGTGCCCTGCACATGCACTATCCTGAGCTGTTCTAGTATATCGGTCTCTATGTGCTAAAGGTACTGCTCCTTGCCCACGTGCAGTTCCACTATGTGAAAAGCTGCGAGTGAGAACATTGTTCTTCCTCTCGAAGCACCATCTACCTTTCTTTGACTGCCTATGTTCTACTCTCCAACACCCTTGGGAACATTTGTTCAGAGTAGTATCTTGTCTCTGCGAGCCACTAGCACTATATTTGGGATCCATTCTCATCTGCTCAGCTGTACTATCCTTGTCCCGAGTTCCTGTGTCTACTTCAAGTGCCTCTTCTACCTCAGCTATACTCTCTAATTTAGGTTCTCTTTTGGTAACTACCTCGTTACTATTTCCACTATGTTTTTGGTCCCAATAAACGACTTCCTCTTCTGTACACTCTTTAACTCCTATAACATTTCCTATGATGAGATCTGCCACTGGTGAGTCTATAACACATGCTGTCACTCTTCCTGTTATGTATGGTGTTTTTACTGTTATCACGGCTATTGGGTAGAATTCTACTGTCCCATTAAATGTTATGGATCTAATCTTTTTCCCTGTATAATCCGAGGAATGCACTAAACTCTTTCTCACCCCGATGGACGTACATCCGGAATCCCTAATTGTTAACGCTGGCCTATCATTAACAAACCCATGATGCATCTTCAGACTTCCTCCTTCATGGACTGCTGATCCTGCTTTCACTGTATGACCACATATTAAGACTGGCTGACCGTCTTTTTCAAAAAGAGGTTTGCACCCACTACAATCTTCATTGTTCAGCGTCTCAATTACTTGGGCTGCATTTGAGTGCTCTGTTTCTCTCATTCTACATTGATGACTGACATGCCCCTTCCTTCCACATTTGAAACAAGTGATCTCCCTTTTACTGTTGTTCGTTGGTCCATCTGATGGTTGTGCATCACAATCTGCCATTGTGTGTCTCCAGCTCCCACAATTCCAACATCCGGCATAACTATTTGGACGTCTCTGGAAATGCCCTCTTTTGTATGGGTACCGTCCTGCTCTCCCAAAATAGTTGCCACGGGAACCATTGTCTTTAGGTTCTTGTTCCTCATATCTTTGTGTTAAATCTACACTTTTTGATCATGGTCTAATAACTGGATTCTGGTCCTGTTTCGTATACGCTGCACAGACTATTTCCTCATCAATTTGTCTGCCTATCGACCTATTGGGAAGTGCAGTCATGTAATTTTGCCCTTTCTTAAAGATATGTTTTGCATATCCTTTACAGGACATCGCTGTCAACATCAGCATCTTTCAGCTGATTGTTGATTTCTTGGTAAGATTACGCTCAGTAGTTTGCCATTGCTTTCTGAGCGGCCGGCTCACATACCCCGTAAGTTACCGACGAGATTCAAGCCACTGTTGATTCTCACCGTCGTCACGTTACTTTTTTTTTTTTTTTTAGTCGTTGGATCAACATCACGTCACACGGTTTAACCCATAAATGCTCCGTTTTCCTCCTATCTCAAACCTGAGTCTGGAGAAACTCAGCTCAATGCACGAACTCCGTTGCATCGGCGAGGATCCTGAAATACTTTGGGTAGGTTTTTAACTCGAAATTTTGCCCGGGCAGCGCCGTTAGGCTACTCTTTTTCGATTTCCAACTGCCAAGGGATATTTTACGTGCGCAACAATACACACGGGCGTCCGATCTCACTATCTAGAGACCAGGGGAAATTTTATTACTAGAAGTCCACGAGACGAAAATCCCGGTCATCACCAGGGCTTGAACCCGGGACCTCCAGCACTCGAGGCGGACACCATACCCCGAGACTACGCGGCCCCCCAAAATTTTCACATTTGGTTGACTTGACTTGACTTGAAAAACAAAAATTCAAAATTTGGCCTCGTCCATCCTGCTTCTTTCAGCTGTGGTCATTGTTTAGGTCCGTGGTTTTTGTGGGTTTATTCGCCCTGATTCTTGTCTTGTGCACTCTTACGAGTTGGTCCTGACCCAGACTGGTTATATCGGCTTTTGTCGGCGGTGTCTGTGATGTCAGCTGGAGGATTGGTCGGCGGCTATCCTTTTTGCCCGTCTCCTCTTGTGGTTTTCTTTGCATGTGCAGGCTCCTTGCTCGTCTGGCTTGGCTGGGTGCTGCCCTTATAAGGAATTTTTATTCCGTAGAAGCTTTTCGATGTTGTCATTTTCCTCCTTGCTCCTGTTTTCTATTTCGATAAATAGTTTATGTTTCCTTTCGCAGTCTTCCTCCGTGGACAACCACGGGATAATCTCTCCGTCATTTATATAGTACTCGAAGCCGGACTCAGTATGATAGTGTATATCTGGGTATTCTATCGGTTGCCCTCTGAGTTTCTTGGGGTTCTACTTTTCTTTTTCTCTCCAGCGCATTCTGAATTCCTTGTGCCCGAGTTCATCTCTAATTGCCTGCAATTTTATCGATTCTAGGCACTCCTCCAACGTAGGTCCCTGGGGCCTCTCTGCATCGTCATCAGGGTGCTTATCTCGGTTTTCTTCGGATGTCTGGCAGGATATTGGTTTCCCCTTGTATGTCTCGGGCGCCGTGGTTGGGCTGCTGGCTTTAGCTTGCGGTTCAGGCTTGGTCACTTGGTTTTCATCTTGCGATTTCTCTGTGGTTTCTTGTATGGCTTCTGTTGGTTTGTTGTGGAAAAGTTACATTTCAGCTTTTTGAAGTTCTCGCTCTGATTTGATGGTTTGTAGGATTTCTTCGTTCTCCTTCTTTATCAGTGCCATATGTTCCACTTCTTGATGTTTTGATGGATCTCCTTTATTTCAGCCAGCAGTTTCTCATTGTGACTGGTCGGATTAGGCGTCAGCAGTGGCTTGACTTGCTTCTTCAACTCGACTTCCGGTCGCTAATATGGCGGTTAGGCGCTGAACCGTTTAGGCCTGTGGCGTGTTTATGCTTGCAGCTACGGTTTGCAGTCGCATTTTCCTCATGTTGGACTGGTAGTACATGGTTCCGTCGCCCTGCTACTGAGTGAGTGCGTGGGCGACACTGTGAGCTGTGACATTCGAGGGGAATGCTTTTACATCTGTCCTGAACAGTGACCTGCATGTTCGGAACAATGGCTACCGGCTGTTGCTGAATAGACTAATTTGCCTTTTCGGTTCACGAGTGCATTTTTGAGGAGACTCCCGCGAGTCGGCGCTGAATCTGCGGAGTTCGTGCTTTATGCGACACTCTCGGCAGGTCGTCCTGCGGTGAAAGACCGAGCCATGTGAGAA
Source organism: Cepaea hortensis (assembly GCA_963921405.1). Lineage (NCBI taxonomy): Eukaryota > Metazoa > Mollusca > Gastropoda > Stylommatophora > Helicidae > Cepaea > Cepaea hortensis. The sequence goes on from OY992876.1 coordinate 442,974,475, forward strand.
AACCCGGGTCAGTGAGGTCTTTCTGGTGACTGCCAAGTCCATCGACGATGAACTGTGGTTTTCGTGGATTAATTTTGTGTTGGCATTCTGGCAGCGACATTATGCACAGTGTACCTGTGCGGGCTGTTGGATTGCCGAGACTCCTGCCTATTCCACTTTTCACATTGGACAGTGGGGAGCATTTTGTGTGATATTTACTGGCACAGGAACGGAGCATAATGGGGACGACCCGTTGCCGTGAAGTTGGAACCTCGACTAACTAACTAACTAACTAACTAACTAACTAACTAACTAACTAACTAACTAGCTTCTTCAACTCGTATATCTGGTTTTGCAGTTGATCTCTTTCAGCTTGTGATACACCCGTTGCTGTCTCGCAGCTCTGACTTGCTTCCTTGTACGGTGTCTTTGTGGTAATGGCGATCTTTAGAACGTCTCTGTGTTTTTGGAGGTACATGCAGCGTGAGTATCTTGCTCCATGCTTGCCTCGGCAGTTGGCGCATTTTCTTTTGTTGTTGGGTGCTCGGAAGTCCGTGTTCAGCTTGGCCAGCGGACACTCCTTGGCGGCATGGTGGTCGGCGCAGTACCTGCAGATTTCCGTCTTACTGCGACATGCTGCTCTGCTGTGGCCAGCTCTCTGGCATCTAGAACATTGAGTAACGCTTAGTATGAATCCTTCAGGTTGTTGTATTTTCTCGTCTATCGATACCTGGCGTGGTATCTCGCTGCCCTCAGTCGTTACCACCACTAGCGTGGTAGGGATCTTTGAGTACGTCAGGATCCGCTCCGCCTTCAAGATTCGGATGTTGAGATTATCTTCTTGTAGCTGCTTCGTGATTTGTTCGTCTGACAGCTCCACTTGAATATGCCTGACAACCCATAATACATTTTGAGTCGGTGTTTCCGACTCTGGTGTCTTTCTCCTCCTTCTTCGCTGTGTTGATTCTTGTCTGAGGTGGGTTGTCGCCGATCTTCCTCGTGGTGGCTTCAATAGTAACTGTAGTTTCAGGTTCTTTGTTGTAGCTCACATGAAGGTTCTCTCCGCCCGTCTTCTTTACTGCTTTTTCGGTTCCTACGCTGCGTGCAGTCTTGGATACCGCGTATCTTTTGATGTTCTTGCCACGTGCCATTTCCCCCTGTATCAGGCTTCTTGACTTGTTCAGGTGACTTGTTAGCGCTCGCAGTTGCGAATGTGACGACGACGAAAAGCATTTCGTTAACAAAGTTTCTTACTTTTTATAAGTTTGGTTGAAATGTGGCCAATATTTTTCGCGTTGGTTAACAGTTTCCTTTATACATGCCGAAGTCCAGACACACTGACCTTTGAGGAAAGACGAAGACGAGGAAGAAGCAGCAGAAATATAATTATAACGTGGTGACTTCCCTTTCTTCAGACTTTGCTTTACTGATCGTACTTTCTCTATTAATTATTCTCATTGTCCCCCTTTGCTTTCAAGTACGTATATTATCTGGGGTATTTGTTACATCATTCTACATTTCTCCACAGTACTCCTCCCATGCTGGCTCTGTGGTTTCTTTTATTGTCAATATCCTGGTCAACCCTCATGGGTAATACTTGGGATATATATTACACATTGTACATAGTTGAGTACCTTTGTTGTATGAGGCTGGTTTTTTTTTTTAAAGTAAGTTCCGGTATAACATTTAAAACAAAACATTACATATAAAAATGATTTGTTGCAGCGAAAAGTGACATTTACATTATTTCTCAACATAATCACCATTTTTGGTAACGTGGCACCAGATTCTTAATTCCAATGTCGTAGATGTCAGTCGCCAGTGTCTTGAACCATTCATTAACACATGTCTGCAGTTCATCATCAGTTTCAAACCGCTGGAATGCCAGCCAATTCTTTAGGTGCATGAAAAGGTGGTAATCACTTGGCGCCAGATCGGGGGTGGTCAACAATTTCCCAGTGAAATGTTTGCAACAATTGTTCCATATGCGACGTGAGGTCGAGCATTATCGTGCAAAAGCACAATTCCAAGGACAGCAACCCACATCTTTTGTTTTAGATGGCACGTCTAAGTTTTATCAGAGTGCCACGATAATATTTGGCATTAACTGTCTTTCCACGTTCAAGAAAATTAATAAACCAAACCCCCTTTTTGTCCCAGAAAACAATGGCCATTAATTTCTGCAACACTGTCGTTTTTGCTAGCAAAGAACGGATCACAGCACGAACCTCGCAGCTGGCGGGAGTATTTATTTTTGCACTCATTATAAATCACTCACATACAGCAATAAACAAGATTTCGACAGTGAAAAAAATAGCACACAGCTAGCTAATGAACAACATAAACATACTGCATATGCATATTTCCGTTTTCCATCAGTGTTTGTCGGTATGGTCAAAACGGGGCTTACTTAAAAAACGCGCCTCGTATAATGTTGTTCATAGATATCGTTTTATGCATGATCCATCCATCCACCATGTGCCATGCCGGTAAGCGTGGGCGGTCATGATTCGCCATTTCACTCGATCACTAGAGTCGTGGATCAGCTCAGTATTCCTGCCTCAACCATGCCACGTGGTAAAGCCATCCAGATATTTACTTCTTTGTCTTTCCCTTGTTCTCTTCCCCTCGATCTTGCCAGTTTTCACCAAGTTTTCTAATTTATTTCTTCTCATAACATATCCAAAAACAGTCTGTCTGTCTACGTCTAATTTCTATCATCAGTTTACGATGTTCATTTGTTTCTTGTAGGACATGGTCGTTGGTCTTTCTGTTTGTCCATGGTATTCTGTTGCACTTTCCTCAGAAACTACATTTCCACAGCCATAAGATGTTTGTTTTTTCCAGCTTGTCTGCTTATTGTCCACGCTTCACATCCATACAAAAGTACAGGCTCTATTAGATTTGCATGATACGAGTATATTAATCGATAACGCTTGCAAAATGAAAGTTGTTTGCTTTGATTTGTTTTTTTCGTTCGTGGCTTTGAACTCGCTTTTGAGCGTAGTCCATACATGTGATACTACTACTTCTAGTGCACTGGACTGATTCTTTGCGTGTGGATTAACTTTCATTATTACCAGTGTCCATCGCCTTCAGGTGAACCTACCCCGACCTCTGAGGTGCTTATAATTTACGTCTTAAAGTCAAAGGCGAGAAGTCAACATTTTAGTCCAACTGATCGGTGTAGGGTTGAACCCGCTACCTCGGCATCCGCACACCGGAAGTTTAAGAACGAGCGTGTTTATCCATTCGGTCATGCTGACCTCTAAATTTGATGATGATGATGATGATGATGATGATGATGATGACGACGACAACGACGACGATGATGATGGGGCGTGCTGCGCTGTCGTCACCGGTCATAGCTTGGGTAACGGTTTATGGTTAGGGTTTACGGCTCAGATTTAGGATTACAGGTGTACGTTTGTGGTTAGGTGATGAGGTTTTAAAAAAAGTCTTAAAAGTCGAGAGGTTCGACTTCATTGCCCTGGGTTTTTATCCCATATGGCTCGGTCTCTTTTGGCAGGATGACCTGCCGAAAGCAGCGCACAAAGCACGAACTCCGTAGCTCCGGCGACGACCCCAATGAGTCTCTGAGACAAATGCACGCATGAAGTGAAAGACGTAGCCCAGAATCGAACCCACAACCTTTGGAGCGCGAAGCAGACGGCTTGACTACTTCACCATGGAGACTACCTGTTTGGGTTTATTCTATCCCATGCTTTTCTCCTCACCCCTATCCCGTTTAACCTCATGAGATAAGTTATAATTAGGGTGCACCGCAAGGCTCAGATTAATTATCCATTGACCTAATCAGCCACAATCCGGATATTAATTTGAAAGGCATTGTTGTCCAAAAAGGGTAATGATAGGCAATTATGGGGTTTATGTGAGCGCTGCGTAATACGATTGTGTATTACTAGTAAATATCTGGATGGCTTGGCCACGCGGTGTGGTCGAGACACGAACTCGGAGCTGCTACTGCTGCTGCTGCTGCTGCTGCTTCTTCTTCTTCTTCGTCTTCTTCTTCTTCTTCTTCTTCTTCTTCTTCTTCTTCTTCTTCTTCTTCTTCTTCTTCTTCTTCTGCTGCTGCTGCTGCTGCTGCTGCTGCTGCTGCTGCTGCTGCTGCTGCTTCTTCTTCTTCTTCTTCTTCTTCTTCTTCTTCTTCTTCTTCTTCTTGTTCTTCTTGTTCTTCTTCTTCTTGGATAACCCAAATGCTGCCTCAGTGATGTTTCTCTGTGTCGTGTAATTTTCTTGGAAAATAAAGGCGGCTGACAGGATGTTGACCACAGCATCCATACAATGCTGAAATGCTATATAAAACCTGCCTTGCTGCATGATAGTGAATCATGGAGCTCAGGAAGGGCTGAGAAACAACGTTGATGTGGTTACTGAAACGAATATTGCAAATTCTTTGGACTGCAAGGGTAACAAACAACAACTGCCTCAAAGAGTCTTATGAAACTAGAACATTATATTCAACAATAAGAATGAGACAAACAGCTTTCTTCGGTCATGTAATGAGAAGAGAAGCATAGGAGAACATCGTGACAACTGGAAAGATCAGTGTGAAAAGAGGCAGAGGCAGATCAAGAGAAATAATGCTGGATGGACTGGGGGTGGGGGAGGTGGCTTGGAGAATTTTCATCAACAGAGTTGTTCCAAGGCGTTAGAATGGTTATTTGATTTGCTATAAGAGTCTTTTATTTTTACTTCCAAAACGTTAGTTGCATATCCTTTACAAGATGTCGCAGTCAACCCCAGCATGTTTGGCTGTTTGTAATTTCTTGGCAAGTTTACGTTCAGTTGCCATTGACTTCTGAATTATGGCACTCACGCCATTGTATAAAAACCACACGCAAGGCGTTCTGCTGCCAAATCGCCCGCTGTGTTTCGAACATGGTATGCGGGATTACGAATTGCCTCCGTAACACGTTGGCCACAGAGCCGGTTTAACTTCTATACAGCTATTATTGAAATTCCCTAGCTATGTGCATCGAAGTTAAAGTACCAGGTCATGTTTCTTTATATGCCTACAATATCTATTCACACTCCAGGCTCTACCACACCTCTGATGTCAAGTAATATGAGGATTTAATCCCACGCGCCGTGAGCCCAGCTACCCCATCTAGAGCAGCTCTTCACCAGGAACCAAGAAGTCGCCAGATTCAAGCAGGCAGCCCCATGGCCCAGAAATCGGCCAACATGAACACGCCGCGACAGAAGTCGTGTCTTAAGCAAAAAAATGACACGGGAAATTACGTCAAGGACATGATATTCAGGCTGGGAGCATATTTGTTATTTGCTTGTTTGGGCATCCTGTTCTTAGATCTGTATCTGGAGGAGCTTCTAGGACTCTACAACGACTTCATGAGTTCAGCACTGAAATGATTTCACGGACAAAATCCTAAATGCCAATATTGGCAGATGTTTGGAAATTGAGTCGCTAAATCCAAATAACTTTTCAGAAATAACGAAAAGCAGTAGTAATATTAATATGAATATTAAACGAATGCAGTGGTAGATATGAATTATTTATCTCTATTTATTACAATTACAATGAAATTAATTTATAAAAGAAGAAGCTGAACTTGTAAATATGAACAGAAAGGCACTCAAAAACATGTTTCTCAAATGCCAAATGGTTTTCTAAGTTCCGAGTGATGTGAATTTGTGGAATAAAACTGTAACTGTTTGTGGAAAGTAGAAGAAACTGCTAAGATTTCACATTTCTATATTTACTGCTTTACTTCAGAGTAATGTAATTTTGCTGGAAGAAAACACCGCAAGTGTGGGTGGATATGAATAAAACATTAATTAATTATGTGTTCTTGTCTATGTTTTTATTTGTTTTGAATGTGTATATTTTGGAAGACGAGGGAGCATGGCAGCTAGATGCTCGCCTGTCGTATTTGTGCTCTTTGGTTCCATTCGTACCGGAGCGGTTTCGAATGTTTATAACTGAACTGTGCTTCCAGGTATTGCCAAGAAATCACACACAGTCAAAACGTGCTGGGGTTGACTGTGACGTCCAGTAAATAAATGCAACTAACCTAACTCCGCCGGCTTCCTGGCTTAGAGGTTACGACTTTTCTCCGTAATCTCGTATACTCTCGTGATTACCGTGATGACGGTGAGAATCAGCAGTGGTTCGAATCGCATCGGTAACCTACGGGGTTTGTGAGCCGGCCGCTCAGAAAGCAATGGCAAACTACTGAGCGTAATCTTGCCAAGAAATCAACATACAGCTGAAAGAGGCTGGTGTTGACAGCGATGTCCTGTAAAGGATATGCAAAGAAAAAAAAAACAACCTAACTCCAGGTCGACCCAGCCTAAAATAGTTACCATAAAAGTTATTTTCTCGTTGCAAATGACATCTTTTTATTGGTCAGTATGTTTTCCATCTTGCTAAAGCAGTGGTTCTCAACCGGTGGGGAATCCCCCCCCCCCCGAATTTTAGGGTCTCCAGTGGGGGGGGGGGGGGGAATTAAGATTATTTCAAGATCGCGTTAATACAAGAGCCGATTACTTGATATTGTTTTTCCCTTCATACTTTACGGTTCTGTACGTCTCACATTTCTGAAATTCATTTTATAACGTAAGTAGACCCGCAAATCACGTTTTATGTAGACGTCTTGACTTATTTTAGTATGTTCTATTAAATTTAGCTTCCATTATTACGTATAATATGTAGGGGCGAGGGGGTGGGGAATTTTTGAGGGAGGAAATACGAAAGGGGGGAATTTTTTTTTTTTTTTTTTTTTTTTGGGGGGGGGGGCGTATCCCTTACGGGACGTTGCAGTCAACACCAGCATTTTTCAGCTGCTGTTGATGTACTAGGCAAGTGTTACGTTCAGTAGTTTGCCATTGCTTTCTGAACGACCGGCTCCCATACCAGCACGTTATAACACAACGTGACACGGTCTGCTGCACAAATTGGTCGCAGCTGAGCTTCGAACGCCTGGTACCCAGCTCACGAACCACGTTCGCAAGTCTTTAGCCATGGAGCCGGCTTGGCTTTCAGTATACTAAGAGTATATATATATATATTTGGCGCTCAGTCGCTTTGAACTCAAGCATAGTTCTTATACACAACTTCTAATAGCACAGGACTGCATTTTGCATGTGGATTAGATTTCCCTATTACCAGTGTCTCTCGCCATCAGCAAACCCATTCAGACGTCAGAGGTACTTATAATTTGCATTCCCAAGTCAAGGACAAGGAGTCAACACTTTAGTCCAACTGTTCGGTGCAAGGGTTGAACCCGTGCACACAGCGTGTTCAAGAACTCGCCTTCGTATCCATTTGACTATGATGACCTCCAGAGTAAATATACATTCACTTCTGTGGTCATGTGACTTGAAGGAATGCGCTGACACACAACGTAAGCATTCTAGCACACACAGATGCTTGCTTGCTTGCTTGTGTTCGTTGGCTTGAGCTCCAACGCGAAGTCCTGTATGTCGGATGAAGGCATTCTGTTGTCCAACATCAGTGTGATGTCATACAGGACCTGAGGTTTGCGTGAGTATCCGTTGTCCCATGTCTGGCTTATTGGTGTGCAGACTGGTGGTACCTCGCCGTACAGGCAGACACTCTCCGACTTCGGAGGAATCGGCGATCCTGCTGACTTTAGCCAGGACCCCGAAGTGACCTGTTGCCCAGGACGCTCGACGAGGACGCGGTAATAGGTCCTGGCCAGTATATAACCCGGCCCTGGTACCTTGGAAACACCTCTGCGCCCCAAAGAGGGGAATAACGTAATGAAAATATGGTGAAGGGGGGACGGGTCAAAACAGGTTGAGAACCACTGTGCTGAAGGCTACCTTTACCATAATGATTCTTGTTCTAATCGCTTAAATATAATCAGATTGCTACTGGTACTATTGGTGTTGGAACTCTTCGCTGGCTGCTGAGGATGGGGACGGAGCGCTTATGGGAATGCTCCGAATGCTGTGATGTCGATTCCTAAATAAATAAATAAATCTCTTAAAGGCATCTCCCATCAGATGTTATGACTGTTCTGAGATAATTGTACCGATTCACTTATTTAAGAATATTCCCATTTATCCGTATATTACATTGTGGTATTTCTTTCTTCTTAGAGGCGACCACAATCTCTGTCTTCTTATAGTTTAATTCTAGCCCTAGTTGTTAGAAGTGTACAATAGCTGCATCTACTAGGTTCATCTGTACTCACAGATTTGTGCCAAAATAAAAAAGGCGGTTTGGTCCAAACAAACATGGATGGCGGAAGGTGGGAAGTAGGGGTGTGTCGCAGTTATGACTTTAAAGTTGCTAATATAGTAGCAGACAACATTTCGACGATTATATAAGCCCATGGCAGACAGGGAAGTCGCTTAAGACGATTAAACATCCCCTGACACTTTATAAGTTAAGACCGTATGACATAACACCAACAAACAAACTGAAGTAAAATTGTTTAGAACATGCATCTGTTGAATTGAGTTGAGTTGAGCTGAGAACCGACATCACTGCACTCAGGACATTCCCATACGTGCTTCGCTCCCTCGTTCAACGGCCAGCGAAGAGTCACACTACTAATCGTTACCACCGCTATCTGACTGAAAGTTCTCCTGGTCTTCCCTCTCAGTTTTGAGATTCTACCAGAACCCCTGCCGGATCCCCGCAATCTCATTCTTTCCACATACGGGTTCTCAATCTGTCCCCCACCTCCTCCACCTGGACCCACAGTCGCACGACCACCTCTAACCTTGTCCATAGGTAATCTACCACCAAGAGGTGCATCCCCTGTCAGCCTATCAGCCTCTTCGTTCATTCCCCGCACTCCCGCAAGGTGATGACAAAACATCCATACAGTTCTCACAATCTGTGACCCCTGAGAAAAGCGGCTGGCCGGGTGGCTAGATTGCATGATTCTCCTTCAGGAGACCCGGGTTCGAATCCTCGGTGAGGTATTAGGTTGTTTTTTTCTGTCGAGGGTAAAAATGAAACCCTAACCTGCACAGTTCGCGGCGACTGCACTAGCCAGGCGGCCTTAATTCCTCAGGCTCAAGACCTTCCTGCCATACACCGCAAGGTACTATGGATCATTTACTGCCTATAGTACGTTGCGGTGTAGGACGGGGGGGGGGGGGGGGGGGGGTCTTGAGCCTGAGGAATTAAGGCCGCCTGGCTAGTGCAGTCGCCGCGAACTGTGCAGGTTAGTTTTCTTTTCAGTAAATGACAATATGACAGTTTTTGTTTGTTTGTTTGTTTGTTTGTTTTTTGTGACCTCTGAAGCGAGGTGAGCCATTCCACACGAAACATTCCTTTCTCCACCTTACTAAGTATACTTCTTGAGTCCGTGATGAAGAAAGACAATGTGTGTTGCAATGGTCTCCTCTAACCAACAGAATGCCGCTGTGTCTGTTTCCGCGTCCATTCTTATGCTTGTCGTAGAACATGCATCTTTCTCGTGTTAACATATATAATTCTAATATACTGTTACCTGCAGACTGCATTTACTTATTACATTACTGGTGGGTAATTCTTGATCAAAGATGGCATTGAAATTACTTATCGGTATCTGCTCGTGACATCTGATAGTATTCTCACGGTTTTCCACTGCAGTAAGAAATATACACTACTGTCTTCAGCTTTCTTTCCATGTACGAGATTCTACGAGAGTAAGTTAATAAGTAAGTCACAAATGGCTGTAGAAAAACAACTAAATATGATAACAACTTGAAACCAGTTTATTTGTATACACACATTGTCCCTTTATTTCATCTCATCTCATCTCATCATGTTCCTCTTGTACCTTGCAGTGTCGAGGTGAAGTATAAACAACGAGAGAGTGCCCGATTATGGACTTCATGTATCGATATTCCCATGGACTCTGCTATTCCCTCCGTCCAACGTTTACGTGGTCGTCCTCTTCCTCTATTTCCATCTGGTTTGTACATCATTGCTTGTTGTGGTATGCTGTTGAATGGTAACCTACTTGCATGGCCAAACCATTTGACTTGCTGCTTTCTAATAAAATCTAGTCCCTTTATTTCTCAACATAACTTCCACCAACATTGATGCACTTATCCCATCGTTTTATCAGTCCTCCCAAAACGGCCGCAAAGAACTGCGTGCTCTGTTTTCTAAACCACGTTGTCACTTCACATTCAACTTCGGCGTCACTCGCGAAATGTCTCCCGCCAAGGTGGGTTTTCAGTGGACTTAAACCCTAGAGATTTCCCATAAAGCGGTATATAGCTATAGAAAAAAGTTACGAGAGCGAGTCAATATGTAAGTCACAAAGTTCTGTGGGAAGTCAGGTAAATGAAAACAAAGCACGCAGTTCTATGCAGCCGGTTTGGGATGACTGATAAAACGATGGGACAAATGCATCAATGTTGGTGGAAATTATGTTGAGAAATAAAGGGACAATGTATGTATAAAAATAAACTGGTTTCAAGTGGTTATCGTACCACAGACCACCACGCAATTTTTCTACAGCCATTTGTGACTTACTTATTAACTTACCCTCGTATAAGTATACTAGGAAGGCAGAGATGGGGTATGTTATGTTGTAAACTAGTCATTTCTCTTTTTTGTTGCTGAAGAAGTAGCTACATGTTTACTTTGGTTTCTTACTATTCAGCTGTATATGTTAAACTGATACAGCCACAAAGGACACAGTAAATATAGCCAAATTTGGGGAATTCTTCTATTCTATCCTTCAGCCTGAAGGGTAATTTAACTGATTAATTGGCATTAGATGATTAATCGTCTTCAGCGACTCCCGTATCTGCCATGGGGTTATATATCGCTGAAATTTTGTCGTTAGGTTATAATACAATGTCTGCTACCATATTGACAGCTTTCAAGACTTAACTCCCACTTCCTGTTTTCAGCTATCCATTTTTGTTTTGTCCAAACTACTTTTTATTTGGCACCAGATCTGTTAAGCGTTGCAGCTAGCACGCTTGCTTGTCTGTCTGACTGTCCTGTATTCAAATCCAATTTGTGCAAAACATATTTTTAAAAGAGTGACGTGTTCTCCAAGGGGGAACCTGCCTGACAAGAACAGTATAAATGTTCAGAATGCTATTGAAAGATGCAAAATCAGTACTTCAGGCTCTCCTGTCAGGAAAATTGCCAGTACTACGGAAACTACTTTCTGAACTAGGCAGTAACGTAAGGTCACCATATAGTAGATACCATCTCACAGTGGAAACGAGAGAGCTGATCGGCTAGCTAAGGGAAGGAAGAATAGAAGTACAACCTGATGTGCCTGTTACATGCCACCACATCAAAATAATGATCAAATCAGTCAGTAAGCCACCAATATCACCTCAAGACAATTACCACTTTATGGACAGACCAGAACAAATCATTATTCTGCACAGCAATAGATTACGCAACCACATTTATACAAAAATTCAAGGCTGGCGAATCAGCCATGTGCACATGTGGATTGGCGGGCAACAGAACGCACTCTACAAGACTATCCAAAATACGACATATCTAGCTACCTGGTCCCACTCCCAAAAGCCAGGTAAGGATTACTCCAGACTTAATGGATACCGAATCATGAAAACACCTTTGGCAAAGTCTTCGAACAGATAGTATCCCGCAGGCTCCAGCGACATTTGGAAAGTCGTAATCTGCTTCTCAAAGGGCTCGGGAGTTACTGGCCTGGGGAGGACACCTGGATTAATGCGGCAACTTTTGCATTAGATGTCAATGAGGGCTTTCAGAATAAACAAGAGACAGTGGCGGTAGCTCTTGACCTGGAGGATGCGTATAACAGGGTCAGGTATGATCGGTTGATACACACTCTGTTTGGCATGGAGGTCTGCCTTTGTCTTGTCAGATAGGTTGCGGCAGTACTTTATGAGCGTAAGGTTGCACTGCGCTTGGGATCCTGGATTTCTGACCCCTGTACGATTACACCCGGATTGTCATGTCCTCGATGTTCTTTAATGTATATATAGTATGTTTATTTTTGTCTGCCCCAATATAAAATTCCATATCTCAGTAACCAACTGAAGGAAAATGATGAGATTTAGCATATAACCTTATCATTATGTCCACCAACAAAAAAAATTTTGTTCTGGAGATTTTACTGCAGATTTCAAAGTTTGTTTATATGCGGTATATAATTTACGAGTCAGAGATGAAGTTCATAATTTTAAATGTATTACAGCGTAGCCAGACAATCAACGTTCAATGTTGAATATTTTACGTTTTTCACGGGATTGGCCTTATGCCAAGAGCCCCGCGCAGTTTAAACTGGGACTGTTCAGAGGTGTCGTCAAACTGTGGGTTATTTCATGAAACCTGATTATTATTATTATTATTAATTTTTAATCTTACCACTTATCGCTAACATTGAAATGTGTGAATATTTTTCAATGGGATTGAATGGGAAATTGTGTATACACTTCAAAGCATCGCTATGAAGTTGTACACATATTTTTGTATAGAAGCTGATCGCAGGAAACTGTTTTATACTATTACAAATTCCGAAAAAAGAACAGTGCATGCATTGACTTTGAGTAAAGGGTCATTTCGTCGATGGGAGCAAGAATCTGGAATTAAACCACCACGCAATAACCAAACGGTAGGTAGAAAGGTTATTGCAGACAGCTTTGACAAATATGTCATAAGGCGAGCTATTATAAAAATGCTTTAATAAGTCGCTTAAAAGTCGACAGGGTCGACTTCATTGCACCGGGTTCTATCCCATATGGCTCGGTCTCTTTCGGCAGCGCGGAAAGCATCGCACAAAGCACGAAACTCCGCAGCTCTAGCGACGACCCACAGAATTCTCCGAAAAATTTAACTCGTGAACCGAAGGATGCGGCCCGGAATCGAACCCACAACCTTTGGAGCCCGAGTCAAAAGGCTTGACCACTTCGCCACGGAGACTCCTAAAATTATAAAAATTTAGGATTTTATATCCAGGATTATCCAGCATTATAAAAATGCTGGATGCCAAAGAAACAGTGACTGTAAGAAAACTTAGGGTTTGGTTGAGAAAGAACAATAACATAGAGCTATCCAAAACAACTTTGTGGCAAATTATAAGGACATTATCTTCACTTTTAGAAAGTACAAGGGAGGTAGAAATATTCTTTGCGAGCAACCGCATTTAGGAGCCATGAGAAGCAGATACCTACGTGAAATAAGGGAAATGCGCAAAGAAAATTATGGCATAGTGTATTTGGATGAAATGTGCATCAATGCGCACCACACAAGTAATAAGGAATGGCAATCAGTGGATGGACAGATAAAGCGATATGTGCCCAGTAGTATAGAACAGCTTTTGGTCATGGCCCATGCTGGTAATACGCATAATGGCTTACAACAGAATGCCGGGCTCGTGTTCGTATCAAAGCATACAGACAATAGGGATTATCATAATAAGATGAATGGTAATGTATTTAGAGATTGGCTCAAGAATACTGTGCTTCCATCTCTAGATAGACCGTCGTGTCCAATTATAGACAATGCATGATATCAATGTTGTTGCCCAAGAAGACAAAATACCTACAGTATCGAGCACAAAGGGAGCAATAAAGATATGGCTCCGAATGGAAAACATACCATTTCCAGAAAGGTATTTCAGGCTAGAATTGTTGTCCCTTGTAAAACAGACGCCAAAAAAGCAAGAAATATCAAATCGACAAGTTGATAGAAGAGCATCGTCATGGTTGCTTGAGACTTCCGCCGTACCACTCTCATTTTAACCCTATAGAACTTGTGTGGGCTAAAATTAAAGGACAGATGGCAGCTAACAATACTATATTCAAATTGTCTGACGTCAAGATACTAATCCAGTCCGTGCTATTAAATATTGATAAAAGTTACTGGGAAAATATGAGGACCATGTGTTGAAAGAGGAAGAGGATTATTGGAGAAAGGATGGATTGAATTTTATGCAACCGAGAGCAGTCATCAACCTACTGGAATCGTCCGACACAGATTAAGGTCTGAGCAGATCGCAGACCTTAATCTACGTACACACTTACTGGGATATTTTGCTCCAACTATTCAGACGAATTGCAGGCCCTAAACATTACAGCATCAGCACAATGTCAATGGCAACAGTTTGTATTCCACAGTGATGAATTTTCAATTCCGCAAGCCCTCAGCCGTGACAAACAACTGGTATTGAAAAAAAAAAAAACACACACACACTAAACGCATTGAATACCAACAGAAGAGTAATATTGCGGTGGAAACTGACATATTGCTGCATAACAAGAAACGTGAGAGCAAACACGTTGTCAAATTATGGGACAACACACGTGCATACGAATCAATCTATAAACTACAATGAAAAGAGGACCAACATCTTGGTCGTTAAGAAGAAAGCCCACTACAGAGACACTGACAACTATTTTCATAGTGCAAAACAAGTAATCATGTTCCGTCTCTGAACAGTAAATAGCAGAGTAGACAATCTTTCACGAAGACTCAAAGCGGGTCTGTCACCCATGTGTACGTGTGAACAAACTACACAGACAGCTGAACAGATCCTTAAAAATGGACACATGATGACTAAATTGCGGTATCATTTCTTGTCACTCAATACGCACATTAACGCACAGCTATTTGGAAGCTTTCACGAACTCAGTATAAAAGGCTAAATGCATCCTAGTAACATGAATACTTGTGTACAATTATTAACCAGCAGCTGAAGAAACAAGAAGGAAATTAAAAATAAGGTAAGAAATATATTCCTTCCACTATCCTGTCAATTTACACATTATTTACACCATGCCTCTGTAAATTCTCTGTTTTTACTAATATTACACATTGCACCCCTCTCGAGAGTCTCCGTCGTGAAGTGGTCAAGCCGTCTGACTCGGGCTCCGAAGGTTATATGTTCGATTCCTTCATTTCACGAGTGCATTTTTTTCGGAGACTTCCGAGGGTCATTGTTGGAGCTACGGAGTTCGTGCTTTGTGCTACGCTTTCCGCCCTGCAGAAAGAGACTGAGCCATATGGGATAAAAACCCGGTGCAATGCAGTCGACCCTGTCGACTTTTAAGCTACTTTTTTTTTATTGCACCCACTCCCATACGAATCTGGCTACGCCTTGTACTTGTGTCGTTACCCGAAATAACGTGGTTTACTGTAAGACTAGTTTGTTAGTGTGAATTCACTACATTTTCCCCAAAACATCAATGAAATGTCGCCGCTTTCGATGATGTAAGTTGCTTTTGTACCTATCAAAGACATATTCCTTGGGTGGGGGTAAATATAAGACGGCAGGAAAAATTTCATAACGATGCAACAGACAGTTTTCAAAATAATTGATCGTGAATGACGGCATTCATTTCTGGACATACTATAGCAGCAATGTCGCAGCTATTGAGACACCAGGTGTGGGTAGAATATTGACATTTGCAGATGATGTGCTGGTGTACAGACAGGGCAGAGATAGAGAAAGTTTGGCTGAAGACTTACAGGTGGCAGTAAACATGGTGACGGAGTGGTGCAGGGTCGCAAGGACCGTTATAAACCCAGACAAGGCATCGGTTGTGTGGTTGTGTGGTACTCCCTAGATAACGGGAGTGTGAAGGCAGTTGACCCATGTATTATATTGCATGGATGTCCTCTTAGTAGAGAGAGTAAATTGAAGTACTTGGGTATCACCTTTGACAAGTGTTTGTCTTTTAAGGATCATGTGGAGGCTTTGGTGGTGAAGGTTGGTGGGGACTTAATGCTTTGAGGACGATGGCAGCAACAGGTGTAGAGCAGAGGATGCTGTACAGCAGGGGTGGCCAACGCTAGGCCCGCTGGCCGCATGCGGCCCGCCGGGAGTCATGTTGGGGCCCACGGAGCTAAGTCAAATGCACATTAATGTTAACTTTATTGTACATATCACCAAAAGAACATTACATCATGAGTCGTTGTGACATATTTCCAATATTGTCTGCCTATCAACGACACTTGGATTCCATATTAAACTGTGTATTTATAGGTCACAATGTTAATTCGAGGCCAAGCCCAATTTTCTAACCATAACACTTAACCCACCGGGGCGTTTGAAGTTGACAGGAGTTTGAAACTGGTGGGTGACAAGAAGACGGGAGATGGCAACACTATTGCCCACCCCCCTCTCTTTCTCCAGCCCGGCCCTGTCCGCGACACCATCCCCATCAAGCTGTGTCGCGTTCTGTGCCAAAAGTGTGCCTATGATAGGTACATTGAAAATAAATGGAGTGGGTGGATTGAATTGAGAAGTTTTTAAGGGGTGAAATTGAGAACTGTAAAAGTTCTGATAAATTCTTTTCTAGCGACCAGCTGTATTTTCCGTATTGTAACAGTGGGGTTCTTTGGACTCCAGGATGGTGGACTGAACCTTGGCCGAACCGGAAGCATGGTACAAATGCTCTAGTTCTCATTTGGAGTGGCTGAAAATGTGGATGAAAATGATTCATATTGATGTAAGAGCCGAGTTTCCTTAATATTATTTGCTCTCCAAGTTTAAGGCAACCTCAACATTATAAAACTCCATTGAGTGACTGATCAATATATATATATATATATATATATATATATATATATATATATATATATATATATATATATATATATATATATATATATATATATATATATATATAAGAGGATGGCCTGGCCAACACCAATGTATCAACTACGCAAGTAAATGCACTGGCTGAGTCCTACCTTTATGGCTAGTTGTTAAGGTCAGGAGAAGGGTTATGACCATTGTCAAAACCTGGCAGTTATCCAGATGGACATTTACAAAACTTGGATTGTTTCCATCAGGACATTTTTAAAACCTGAACGTTATCCATGAGGACGTTTTTAAAACCTGAACGGTATCATCGTGGATATTTTTCACCGCCTGAAACTTATTACCATAGATATCTGCCCGTCGTTTATCATTTATGTATAATTTCCATCCTTGACTAGTATCATTATGGATATTTAGAACTCTTGAAGTTTATCAGCCCTATGGATATGTATAATTCCTGAAGCTTATCTGCCCTATGGATATATATAACTTTTGAAGTTTACCAGTGGAAATGTATAAAGTCTGAACTTTATCTGAACGACGGATATTTATAACTCCTGAAGTTTATCTGCCCTGTGGATATTTATAACTTCTGAGGAAATTTATCATCAGGGATATTTCACAGCTTGGGGAATGTTGCACTGGATACTCCCAATTCCGGAACATTTAGCCGAATGAATATGTGCACCTTGGGAACTTATTAACCTGGCTAGTTCTACTCCAGTGACTTGAACATGAACATTCCTAAAGGGAATATTATGGACCATAGACTGTAGAAACCTTAGTGTTTCAGTTTGTGAAAAGACTTTATGGTATTTGGTATGAACTCTGTGTTCCTGATATTTCTCTGACTGGATGTTGTTGAAGGAAGAGATAATATTGGTTGGATACTGGCTGAGAACATCAGTGAGAAAGGTATGATTAATATAGATTATTAATACTATTTTGATGTGGGTTTTTATTATGTGAATATTCATTGTGTGTATTTGAGGTATTACGTAACCATGGCGTCAACTAGTAAAGACGTTGGACCAAATAAGAGAAGAATCACAGAAGAATTAAGAAGTTTTCAAAACAGGTGGACTATAAACTATTTTTTTTTCGTGGAAATTAAAACAAAGCCCATATGCTTGATATGCAACAAATCTGTTTCTGTCTTGAAATAGTATAACACCATACGGCACTACGAGACTAAACATGCAAATAAGATTTATAAGTACAAAGGGCAATTTCGACAAGACCAAGTAAATTACTTTTTAAAAAATATCTGCAAAACAAAGGATATTTACTAAAACGGGTTCAGAGTCAACATGCTATGTAAAAGCTAGTTATGCAGTAGCCAGGATACTAGCAAACAAATCGAAGCCATATTCAGATGGTGAAATGGTTAAGGAATGTTTGGAGAAATTCTGTGTCCAGAAAAGAAGAAGGATTTCTCAAAAATAAGTCTGTCTCGTCAGACTATTACCAGGCATGTGGACGACATTGGAAAACATATAGAAGATAATTTGAAAATTCGAGCATCCAAGTTTATATTGTATGCTCTAGCAGTGGATGAAAGCACATATATGGCAGATACTGCCCAACTGGCAATTTTTATCAGGGATGTTGATGCCCATTTTAAAAAGACAGAATAATTAGCGGCACTGTATCCACTTAAGGACACTACTAAGTCACGAGATTTGTTAGAAGCAGTTACATCGACATTGAATCGCTTTTCATTACAACTTAACAACGTATCGGGCTTAACAACGGATGATGCCCCAGCAATGGTTGGGAAACACGAAGGTTTAGTAAAATTGACTGAAAATGAGGCCTCCAAAGTCGGTAATACTTCTATGCTAAATTTTCATTGCCGGTCTCTCTGGCCGAGGGGTTACACGACTTTCTTCGTAATATCGTTTATCCACGCAGGATAAAGCAGCGCGCGAGAATTGGAAGCGGTTCTCCCCGCGTTGGTGACTTGCGGGATAACTGAGCCGGCCGCTCAGAAAGCAATGGCAAACGACTGAGCGTAATCTTGCCAAGAAATCAACAATCAGCTGAAAGAAGCTGACGTTGACAGCGATGTCCTGTAAAGGATATGCGAATTTAAAAAAAAAAAGTTTATTACATTATTCATCAGGAGAATTTATGTTCGAAGGCCCTAAAAATGGACCATGTCATGAAAGTGGTCGTCAAAATAGTGATCTTCATTAAGTCGAACAGGTTGAATCACCGTCAGTCCCAAGAATTTCTAAAGTTTTTGAGCTCAGATTATAATGACGTTACATTTTATGCAGAAGTAAGATGGCTGACCTGTGCCAAATTTTTGAAAAGAGTGTTTGATTTGCAACAAGAAATACAATAATTCTTTGCAAGCAAGTCAAAAAGTATCCCAGGGTTTGATGACAAAGCGTGGGTTTGCGACTTTGCATTTCTGGTCGATATAACTAGCCACCTAAATGACGTTAATACTCGTCTAAAAGGGAAGGATACATTAATTAATAAGATGTATTTTTTTTTAACCTTAAGCCAGGCAAGCGTTTGACCACGATTTCACCTACTGGGAAGCGACGATGTGGTCGAAGCTGTAGCACTCTTGCTGATTACTTTAATAACAAAACAAAAAAAGAAAATAGTTACGTGGCCCGGCAGGAAATATTATTTCTGAAATTTGGCCCGCCTGCTGAAAAGATTGGCCACCCCTGCTGTAAGGCTCTTTCGGCAGTTAATAATTTCTGTCATTGAGTATGGTTTGGGCTCCTGACAGTATCGAAGAGCCAGCTTGAAAGGTCGGAGCGCATACAAAATGCAGCCATGCGGGTGGTCCTGGGGTGCACAAAGGACACACCAATTATATGCATGAGGCATATACTGACGCTGCCAACAATGGCAGATAGGCATAGGGTACCTGAGAGTTGCTATGAATAGGGATCACCACCTGCATGAAGCCATGGATATGGTCAAGGGTCATAGACTAAGACGAGACAGGTCCTGGATTGCACAGGCGGAAATATCTATACGTCAGGTGTGTGATCTAGAGACCATCAATAGTGAAAAAGAATGGGTTGAAGTAACGGAAGACATGACGGACTGGCACAATGTAATAATGACACTGTATCGTGAGTGCAGAGAATGGGCAGCGGGCCGCACATAATTTGCGGTGCAACAACTGATCCACAGTAATAGACATGAAGATGACATAGTGATCTATACTGATGGGTCAGTGGTGAGAAACAGACGGAGTGATTGAGGTTTCATTGCGAAGGCTAATGGACGATTCTTAAAAAGGGAGAGTCTGCCATATGAGACTACGACGTCCAGCATGAGAATGGAGGTGGAAGCAGTCACAGCGGCCTTCCATTGGTTAGAGGAGACCACTGCAACACACATTGTCTTCATCGCGGACTCAAGGAGTATGCTTAGTAAGGTGGAGAAAGGAATGTTTCGCATGGAATGGCTCATCTCGCTTCGGAGGTCACAAATTGTGAGAAGTGTATGGATATTTTGCTTTGGCCATGCGGGATTGCGGGGAAATGAACAGACTGACAGGCTGGCAGGTAATGCACATATTAGTGGTATTGTACCTATGGACAAGGGAGAGGTGGTCGTGCACCCGTGGGACCAGGTGGAGAAAGTGGAGGAACAGATTGATAACCCGTATGTGGAAAGGATGCGATTGCTGGGGATTGGCAGGGGTTCTGGTAGAATCTCAAAACTGAGAGGGAAGACCAGGATAATGTTCAATCAGATAGCGGTGGGAACGAGTAATAATGTGAGTCTTCGCTGGCTGTTGAACGAGGGGACGGAGCGCGTATGGGAATGTCCTGAGTGCAGTGATGTCGGTCTTTAGCTCAACTCAACTCAATCTAAGCAAACCTTCTGGTCTAGAGAAACAACAGTGGAAGATAAACTGTACCAACAGTGAGATTCAAACGTCCTTAAAAACCCCCGGGAAGGTTAACCCGGTCAACAAATGCCCGCAGAAGTCGGATGTGTCGGCCTAACGGCGCAAGAACGCAGCTCTGCTGTAAACAGGCACAACGCAGTCACATCCGAAAAAAAAATATACGGATGAACGCAGCAGAAGAAGAAGAAGAAGATAAACTGTACGGATCACTTAGTGAACAAACAACTCATACAAGATACAACAATGCAGTTATAGACAAATTTCAAGCGAACGAAAGAAGAAGAATAAGCAGCTCCTCGTTCTTATCTCGCCATGCCACACATGCCATCTAGATATTTACGAATACAAAATCGTATTACTTAGACGCAGCGCACACATGAATCCCATAATTGCCTATAATTACCCTTTGTGGACAACAATACCTTTCAAATTAATATCCGAATGGGGCTGATTAGGTCAGTGGATTATTAATCTGAGCCTGGCGGTGCACCTTAATTATAACTTCTCTTCTGTGGTTGAACCGTAAGGGTAAGGGGGAAAAAAAAAAAAATATATATATATATATATATATATATATATATATATATATATATATATATATATATATATATATATATATATATATATATATATATATATATATATATATATAAGGGGCGTTCATTTGAAATCCGTTCGTGCCGCACTGCGCGTAATTGCGTACGTTGAACATGATCATGTCATAGTCATGTGATAAGTACTGACCAATGAATAAAAGAGCAAGTGCTTATCGCCCCATGATGCATAGGTTCTGTTTCTGACCATTGAGAAAATGGCCAGGTTGGTCCAAAATCCGCCCAAAGAAGCTCAAAGCGCGGTGATTCAGTTTCTTTCATTTGAAGGATGTCGACCAGTGGACATTCATCGAAGAATGCAGGCAGAGTACGGTAACAAATGTGTGTCGAAGACAACAGTGACAGTCTGGGCACGAATGTTTCGGAAAGGACGTCAGTTCACGACAGATCTTCGACGGACGGGTCAAGCGCATATTGTTTGCAACAGAAAAAAAAACCATCGCCAACATTGATGTAGCAGTACAGATGAACCGTTGTCGAAGCATACGTTCGCTAGCGAAAGAATTTGATGTGTCAATTGGCACAATTCAAAAGGTCGTTCGTAAGAAACTGCAATATCGGAAGGTGTGTTCACAGTGGGTCCCACGGATGTTGGCCGATCACCAAAAAGAGGAACGCATGGGATGGTGTTTGAACCACTTGCTGCGTTACAGAGTGGAGTGTGATGCATTTCTCTTCCGCATAGTGGCAGTCGATGAATTATGGTTTCACCACTTTAAGCCGAGCAGCAAAAGAGAGAGCATGAAATGGAAGCATGCTGGATCACCTAAAGCCAAAAAATTCAAGTTACAGGTTTCCGCTGGTAAGGTTATGCTGAGCGCATTTTTTGATCATGAAGGGCTATTGTTGGCCGACTTTAAAGAACCTGGTGTCAATATCAACTCTGCCCACTACTTCCAAACATTAGAGAAGCTGCAAAAAGCCATCAAGAATAAACGACCCGGCATGCTTTCTCGCTGTGATTTTGTTACACAATAATGCCCGTCCGCATGTCGCAAAGATTGTGCAGGAAGCACTAGCAAGGAAGAAATGGGAAATTCTGCAACACCCAGCCTATAGTCCTGATTTGTCACTATGTGATTTTCATTTGTTCGGACCTCTAAAATAAAAATCCCCAGGGACAAAGATTTCACACAGATGCAGACGCAATGAACGCAGTAAACACTTGGTTCAGTGAGCAACCACAATATTATTTTGCGGACGGCATTCGCCGCCTACCTAAGAAATCGGATGCTTGCCTGTATGCCTACGACGACTTCTTCTGACCAACCCATAGTGCATAATTCATTCAAAATGAATGCTTTATTTAATTCTACCACACCTGTTAATGTTTCTTTCATGCTTTTGTAATAAAGCCATTGTTAGGACGGGTTTCAAATGAACCCCCTAATATATATATATATATATATATATATATATATATATATATATATATATATATATATATATATATATATATATATATATATACAGAGAGAAAAACAGTGGAAGAAGAATGGGAGATGTTCAAATCAAGCATTTTAAATACTGCAAAAATAACATGTGGAACCACGAAAAAACTCAAAACACGGATAAAGAAAATAACAAGTTGGTGGAACGCAGAAGTAAAGAAAGCGGTAAAAGACAAAAAGGAAAAATATAAAAAGTGGTTGAAGAGCAAACAGGAATGTGATCGCATAGAATATAGAATAGCGAGAAGACATGTGAATAAAATAGTAAAGAGGGAAAAACAAAAAGACTGGGAAGATTATGGTGAAACCCTAAATAAAAACTACAAGGAGGCAACTAGAAACTTCTACAAAAAGATAGGTGCAATGCGAGCCAGAGGAGAACCCTTTGATCCAACTGAAATAATTAACAGCGAAAATGGAGAACCAATAAGTGAACAAAAACAAATCCTAATAAGATGGAAGCAGTATTTCGAACAACTTCTCAACATCCCATCAGATGTCACAGGAATTCAAGAGACCTATACAGATGTCACCGAAGAACTAGAACCAGACATACTAAAAGAAGAAATTATAGAAGCCATCAGATTAGCCCCATTGAACAAATCACCAGGACAGGATGAAATACCAAGTGAACTCATTAAAGCAGCAAGAGAAGTAGGAACAGTTTGGCTACATAGACTATTCAATCATGTTTGGGTAGAACAACAGACACCACGAGATTGGGGACATGCCATAATTATCCCAATTTGGAAAAACAAAGGCAGCAAAAGAGACTGCACACAATACAGAGGCATTTCACTGTTGAGTCATACTGGGAAAATATTTTGCAAAAGTCTTGAAAAAAGATTACGAACTACTTTAGAACCCCAGCTAAGCGAAATACAACTTGGATTTAGGAAAAACAAAAGATGCACAGATGCAATTTTTGCTCTTAGACATCTTATAGAAAAATCAATCGAATATATATATATATATATATATATATATATATATATATATATATATATATATATATATATATATATATATATATATATATATATATACACACACACACACTCACACACACGCACACACACACACACACTTACAATTATATGCTATTCAAAGCAATACTGTTATGTCGTAACTTCGAATAACGAAGACACAAACAATAGATAGCACGATTTATGTTATTGATTTATTGACGATTTATCAAATACATGATAATCAGTTTAAAATTACCGTGGTAGATAATTAAAACGACTATGTGAGTATATGTGTGTGGTATATTAAAGATTAATGAGTATATCTGCTTGCTTTAGTTTACGTTGTGTAACTTCTGCAGAATGTACCCGAGGAGAGGCATGGAAATACACCAGGCAATAAATTGTGCAACCTGTTGTTTGTGTCTTCGTTTTTCTCATTATATGATAGCCAAAATTTCATTTTGTAAATGTTATCAATTAATATACTCGTAATACGCCGAAAACGATATATATAAGGGCAATAAGCAGACTGGCGGAGTGTACAACCAGAGAGTGAGAGAAAGAAGAGAGAGAGAGAGAGAGAGAGAGAGAGAGAGAGAGAGAGAGAGAGAGAGAGAGAGAGAGACAGAGACAGAGACAGAGACAGAGAGACAGAGAGAGTGGATTGGGCGGACAGGCAGACAGAAACAGAAAGACAGACAGACAGACAGACAGAGACATGCACAATGAGAGAGAGAAGAGAGAGGCGAGAGAGGGAGGAAGAGAGAGAGAGGAGCGAGAGAGAGAAAGAGAGAAGAGAGAGAGAGGAGAGAGAGAGAGAGAAAGAGAGGAGAGAGAGAAGAGAGAGAGAAAGAGAGGAGAGAGAGAAGATAGAGAGAGAAGAGAGAGAGAGAGAGAAGAGAGAGAGAGAAAGAAGAGAGAGAAGAGAGAGAGAAGAGAGAGAGAAAGAGAGGAGAGAGAGAAGAGAGAGAGAGAGAGAGAGAGAGAGAGAGAGAGAGAGAGAGAGAGAGAGAGAGAGAGAGAGAGTGTGTGTTGGAGATCCAGTGTAACTAACATTCACTGTTAAGACTGAAACTGATTGATTGACTAATGACGTTGGTCACCCGACGGTTGCCTCACAGCTCCAGGTTTCCTTGAGTAGCACGTCATGCGACATGTAATTTATATCAACTCAAGGGTCAGCGAATACATGAAAACTGGGTCACCGGCATATCCAGGCCAGAAATGCCTTTCTCATCTTACCGACTCCCCCCCCCCAATTATCTCCCCCCCCCCCTCCCTCAAACTCGCTTTAATTGTGTGTGTTTTTTTTAAATCGAAATCCGAATGTTGCGACAAGTAATTGGCATATTAATGAGGTAGTTAGTTGCGTGTCATTTGCAGGACATGGTCGTCAACCCCAGTATTTTGAGTTGTGTGGGATTTACCGGGCATGTTTGCGTCCCGTAATTTATCATTATGTGCCAAGCTGATAAGCACGCGCGTGTGTGTGTGTGTGTGTGTGTGTCTGTCTGTGTGCGCGTGTGCGTGCGTGCGTGGTCATGACTCGCTATCTGACACGATCACCCGAGTCTTGGATCACGTATGTGTTCTTGTCCCGAATACGTCATGTGGCCAAGCCATCCAGGTATATGTTTTTATATTCCACAGCCTCCTTTCTCCGTCAGTTGTGCCGGTTGTCATTAAGTTTTCCTGCCGGTTCTCCTCATAATGTGTCCCCAAAAAGTCTTGTCTGTCTACGTGTAATTTCTCTAAGACAATGTCGACACTCAAAACTGTTCACTGGCTGTTGCAGATGAGGACGGAGCGCGTATGGAAATGTCTCGAGTGCTGTGATGTTGGTTCTTGACTCAACTCAACTCAATTTAAGTTAGCTCAGTTCAGCTCAGCTCATCTCTCCTCTACTCCACACAACTCAGCTGTCTTCTACTCTCCTCTACACTACTCTACTCCACTCAACTTTCTTCTATTCTCCTCTACATTACTCTACTCCACACAACTCAGCTGTCTTCTACACTACTCCACACAACTCAGCTGTCTTCTACTCTCCTCTACACTACTCTACTCCACTCAACTTTCTTCTATTCTCCTCTACACTACTCTACTCCACTCAACTTTCTTCTATTCTCCTCTACACTACTCTACTCCACTCAACTTTCTTCTATTCTCCTCTACACTACTCTACTCCACTCAACTTTCTTCTATTCTCCTCTACACTACTCTACTCCACTCAACTTTCTTCTATTCTCCTCTACACTACTCTACTCCACTCAACTTTCTTCTACTCTCCTCTACACTACTCTACTTCACTCAACTTTCTTCTATTCTCCTCTACACTACTCTACTCCACTCAACTTTCTTCTATTCTCCTCTACACTACTCTACTCCACTCAACTTTCTTCTATTCTCCTCTACACTACTCTACTCCACTCAACTTTCTTCTACTCTCCTCTACACTACTCTACTTCACTCAACTTTCTTCTATTCTCCTCTACACTACTCTACTCCACTCAACTTTCTTCTATTCTCCTCTACACTACTCTACTCCACTCAACTTTCTTCTATTCTCCTCTACACTACTCTACTCCACTCAACTTTCTTCTACTCTCCTCTACACTACTCCACACAACTCAGCTGTCTTCTACTCTCCTCTACACTACTCTACTCCACTCAACTTTCTTCTACTCTCCTCTACACTACTCTACTTCACTCAACTTTCTTCTATTCTCCTCTACACTACTCTACTCCACTCAACTTTCTTCTATTCTCCTCTACACTACTCTACTCCACTCAACTTTCTTCTATTCTCCTCTACACTACTCTACTCCACTCAACTTTCTTCTACTCTCCTCTACACTACTCCACACAACTCAGCTGTCTTCTACTCTCCTCTACACTACTCTACTCCACTCAACTTTCTTCTATTCTCCTCTACACTACTCTACTCCACTCAACTTTCTTCTATTCTCCTCTACACTACTCTACTCCACTCAACTTTCTTCTACTCTCCTCTACACTACTCTACTTCACTCAACTTTCTTCTATTCTCCTCTACACTACTCTACTCCACTCAACTTTCTTCTATTCTCCTCTACACTACTCTACTCCACTCAACTTTCTTCTATTCTCCTCTACGCTACTCTACTCCACTCAACTTTCTTCTACTCTCCTCTACACTACTCTACTTCACTCAACTTTCTTCTATTCTCCTCTACACTACTCTACTCCACTCAACTTTCTTCTATTCTCCTCTACACTACTCTACTCCACTCAACTTTCTTCTATTCTCCTCTACACTACTCTACTCCACTCAACTTTCTTCTACTCTCCTCTACACTACTCCACACAACTCAGCTGTCTTCTACTCTCCTCTACACTACTCTACTCCACTCAACTTTCTTCTATTCTCCTCTACACTACTCTACTCCACTCAACTTTCTTCTACTCTCCTCTACACTACTCTACTCCACTCAGCTTTCTTCTACACTCCTCTACTCTCCTCTACTCTACTCTGATCTACTCTGCTCTACTCAGCTGAACTTTCTAAACAGTTTAGGGTGTTCATTTGTTTGTCGAAGGACTGTCTCATTCGTTCCACCAGTATATTGTTTTCTTTGCACTTTCCCCAGAAACAACGAGGTCTGCGCGGCGGAGAGGTCACACCGTCTGCCGATGCTCAGAAAGGCAGGGGTTCGTTTTCAGACTCCGCCAGACGGTCTCCGAGTTCAGATTTGTACGAGAGCCTTGGGAGAATGGGAAGTATCACCGGAGCTAAGGAGTTTGTGTTCTGTGTGATCCTCTCAGCAGGCTCTGCATAGAGAGACCGAGCCTAGTGGGATAAATCGCGGAACAATGAAGTCGTGCATCTTGTCTAAAAACCTCTGTAGTTAATTCCCCAGAAACCACATGTCCAGGGTCATTAGACCACCAGTACTGCAGAGGGATTATTCTGACGGCGGGCTAGTGGGTTCATTCTACACACCGGTCAGTTGGAATTAAACGTTGACTTCTTGTTGAGAAAGCAATGGCAAACTACTGAAAGTAAACTTGCCGAGAAATCGCAAACTGTCAAAAACTGCTGAGGTTGACTGCGACGTCGGGTTAAGGGTGTGTAATTAATGACGTCAATGCACAACTTCAGCTATCAACAATATTGTTAACAATATTTAACATTCGTCTCACGCCCCAGTTCTCTCAAACAATTGAAGGAATAAGAATCGCTACGCAGTTAATAAAGTCAATTGAACATCGCGACCTCAAACATGAATCTACACCGGAGATACATAGTGCCCACGCCTTGGCTAAGGTGTGAGCTATTGTAGAGGCATTAGTGAACAGTTCTGCAGTGGCCTAGTTTGCCCAACTTATCGCGGCCAAATTCAAATCCTGAATTAATCAGCAGGACTTCTGCTCCGTCCAATGCGAATTGACCGATGGGAATAAAAGCGTGCGAGAACAGTTCAGGCGGTAAACTCTGGTTTCTCTTTCAGAACGTGTACATCTTTCCACTAAGGTTAAGTTAATGCAGTAGACGATTACTTAATTACAGTTGTGCCGCCGTTCTTAACTAGCCATTGCATTTATGTGACGTAATTCAGATTGTACTTTGAAAATTGATTGGCATAAAGAAGATTGTAGATTAGAAACCAGCAAGGTGTTTTTGTACGAGGGCGCACGATTTTCAGCTGTGGTCAGGGCGATAGATTTCGGCGTACGCCAGACAGATTTCAAGCAACTGTAAGTAGCGTTTCTGTTTCTTTCTTATTGTAGCTAAAGCTGAATGTGTTTGGTAATTTAGTTAAATGAATCCCGGGTTCGAATCCTCGGTAAGATGTGGATTTTTTATTTCTGTCGAGAGCAAAAAGAAAAACCTAACTTGCACAGTTGGGAATGACTGCATTGGCCAGGCGGCCTTAATTCCTCAGGCTCAAGACCCCCTTGCCATATACCGCAAGGTACTATATTGGCAGTAAATGATAGTGACAGTTGACAGAAGAACATTTTATGTAATATATTCTTGTCATTGGAGTTTAGAAGATGTCTTGCATGTTACTTTGAACCAGTTCTAACACACGGTTGCGAATCATGGACAATTAATAAACAGGCGAAAAAATCCCGGTGTTAAAGACAAGATGATCGATTTCATTGCACCGGGTTTTATTCCATATGGCTAGTCTCTTTCCACAGGGCGGTCTGCCGAAAGCGTCGCACAGAGCACGAATTCAGTAGCTCCAGCGACAACTCCCAGGAGTCTCTGAGAAAATTGCACCCGTGAACCGAACAACGTAGCCCGGAATCGAACCCACAACCTTCGGAGCGTGAGGCAACATAACGTAGCCACTTCGACACGGAGACTACCTACAAATATCCTGGAAGTATTTGGAAATGTGGTTTTATAGAAGAATGCGGAAAATTCCCTGGGCAGCCAAAATGGGCAATCTGGACGTTTTGGTTGAGACTAGAGACTAAGTCGCAAAGACAACTTATCACAAACATCAGAAAGAGACAATTTTTTTTTGTTGCTGCAACCACGAGAAGACAAAAACTGGTACATGTTGTGACAGCTGGAAAGATTTATAGAAAGAGATAGAAAAAGACAGTGACAGAAAACTCTTGACAGTCTTGTGTCATGGCGGCACGGAAGGGAGCCTGCACACGAACTGATACATGTCGCTGAAGATTGCAAGATGTGGAGAATCATGATGGTCTACGCAGGTCGGTAGGGCACTTGGCGATGATGATGAATTTACTTAAGGTAATAATGGTCTATGTCTTATAGTCATTACCTCTGTTTTACTGATGCTAATTTTCATGTTATGCACCTTACACAATTCATTTAGGCTATTTTAACTATTTATGTGGACTTGTAATTCGGCTTCTCTTTTTGCTATGAGTGCTTGATCGTCCGCAAATAGTTCTTTACTGGTGTAATTAACCACTGGATCTTCTGTCTTCTGTGTTTTGTTCGTTATGCGGTGTTCTTGCGGTCTCTGTTCGGCTGGTTTCTTTATATATACTGTCTATAAAGGTTATAAACAAGAGGGGGTCGGAAAAGGTGGGTGGCGGGGGGGGGGGGGGAAGCAGGACACAACGCAGAACAGCCACTCTCATCTTCCTTGATGACGAATACCCACAGGACCTCTGGATCCAGAGTCTACACAAATAGGTCAGCACAAAATGCTGTTGGAAGTGGAGGGGCGGGCGTGTACATAGAATACCCAAATAATACTAGGAACCTACCTCTGGTGCTATTGACAGATGCAAAATCAGTACTTGAGGCGCTCCTGTCTGAGAAATTGCCAGCACTTCAGACACTGCTTTCTGAATTTGGCAGCCAGCGTAAGGTCACCTTACAGTGGCTACCAGTGGATACCGTCTCACTGTGGAGTACCCGAAAACAAATGAGCTGACCGATTAACTAAGGAATGAGCAATAGAACAACCTGATGTACCCATTACATACCACCAAAAGAAAAGAATGATCAAATCAGTCAGAAAGCCACACAAAAAAAGAGAAAAAAAACTGCTCAATGCGATTAAACATATCATTATTCTCCGCCTCAGAACAGGACACAATAGATTACGCAACCACATGTATACAAAATTCAAGATTGGTGAAACAGCCATGTGCACATATGGATTGGCGCCGCAGACAGCAGATCACATACTCCAAGACTGCCCAAAATATGACAAATGAAGGCAAACCAACAGTGGAAGATAAACTACATGGACCACTGAATGAACTAAATAAAGACAGTTAAATTTATACAAGATACTACATTGCAGTTATAGACAAATTTCAAGCTAACGAAAGAAGAAGGATATAGCCTTGCCGTACTCTGGACTTGTGGTGAAAGGTTCTGAGTGTCCTCCGTTTGTTCTTACCGTATATTCACTGTTGTATATATTTCTACATAAGTTTGTTAGATGTGCACTCACTCCACATCGAGGATTTCCAACAGCTTATTTCTATCTACGCTATCATTTGCTTTGTCCCTGCATTTTCTGATCACTGTGGCGTTTGTCCATCAGGAATGATGATGACCATTCAATTCATCCAGTGGGGTTGAAATTTTGAAAGCCATGAGTTAGTTAGTTAGTTAGTTAGTCGACAGATCATCCTCGCTGCACATCGAACCATTCAGTCCATAAGTGCTCGGATCCCCTCCTCAGCAAATCCCGCAGCGTGTAGCGGCTAACGACGCCAGTTCTGTGTTGGTTTATCAATCTTCTTTGGCTTCCTGCGTAGTGTTCTTGTTTGGCCACACCTCTTTTAATTTGATGCTCTAGCAGTCTGGCCATTGTTGTAGATTCACAGTCATCACTTGGTTCTCGCAAAAGTCTCACATCACGTAGAGCATTCAGAATGTCAGCCTGGTCCATGGCGCGTCCGCCCTCCACAGTAGCCTCACCTGCGAGCTTGTCAGCCCGCTCATTTCCTTGTACTCCCGCATGCCCTGGCACGAAGATGAAACTAATCTTTGCCAGCCGAGACCGCTTCAGAGGCAGCAACCATTCTCTTCGGATCGACCCCTCCTCTATCCTCTTGATCATGTTCATTGAGTCGCTAAGGAAACAAGCCCTGGTGAATGTCTGTGTCTCGAGCCATGTTATTGCTTTACTTACTGCCATGACTTCCATGGTCAGGCTACTTGTGGTTTCAGTGAAAGCACCAGAGTCCTCCTTCACAATTCTCCCTCCGGCCCGAGCTGTAAAGGCCCATGAGCTTCTCACATGTCGGACGACCGACCCATCTGTGTAGATGACCGCGTCACCGTCTAGCGAATTCTCGAAAATCAACGCTTGTACTTCAGCCTCAACAGCAGCCGGATTTTCTTGTCTGCATTTTCTATCTAGTTGGATGCAAACTGAAAAGGATGTGCAGACGTCTGTTGGCACTTGCACCCACTCCTCGCCAGGTTCTAAGTCCTCAAGTGAACACACCTGTTGAAGAATGTCTTCGGCTTGACCCATCCACGACCGTCCTCTTTTTAACCTGCTGCCCTTCACCTTCCTAATTTCACTATGCAGTGGATGTTGTGTGTTTGCGTTAATTCTGAGGTAGGCGCGTGCCCTGCAAACTTGTATTCTCTCTTCAATGGTTGGAAAATCAAGAAGGTAGCGCATCGCCCTGCATGCTGTATCTCTTGTACATCCAAGAATAATGCGCATAGCTTCATTCTGTATCCTTTCCATCCTTTCTATCTGCTTATGGCTGAGAGTCAAGATTGCCATTGCATACTCCAAAACAGACATGACCAGCCCCTCGTACAGAAGACATAGATGGCGCTGCTCACAGTTTGCTGCCGCCATCACCCGCATCGCTGCCAAACCCCGCTTGGCCTTTGTTATCACCTGGTCTATGTGCACATTATAAGCAAGGCTTCGATCAAACCGTATCCCCAGGTAATCTCGAAATGTTCTTTGTCAATGTAGGCAATGAATGCTTGACGTTCCAGGAAGAGGATCTGATCAGGCTTATATAAATGTAACCCATAACAATTTTCACTGTATTTTAGATTCTTCACTCAAGGGTATGTTTATTATTTTCCTAACGCCAGATTTCCCTAAAGCCAGATTCCACCGCCTTAAACAGCGACCTTCATAACGACCCATTTACCAACCCTAGCTATTCACACGGTCACAATTAACCAGACAGACATCCTTGAACTCCTACCTCTGGCTGTTGTTACCGGGGTATCATTAAACGCGATTAAATCAGGGGCACTTTTCAATAACCTGTTGAGGACTGTCTTTGTAACGGTTTTTCTCACGCCTTTCCACCTCAATGGGTACCAGCAGTCAATAGCCAATTACACTTCTAAAGAATGCGCCATCAATGGAGAGAAGCTGCTAGAACCTTTAGAGATGGTATGTGGTAGCAGCAGGGAAAGAACAGGATTGTTTGGTTCATAACGGTTCACCTCTATTGAATGGTTCACCTGTCTATACGCGATCGAGTACGCGATCTATTCATATCATTCATTTGCTCCTTATATCCCACTGGGGCATAGGTCTTCGACCAACACAAGTCAGGCCGTTCTATCTTTCGCTAACTTCTGTATTTCCCAACATGTCATTATATTCTTCTTCTTCTTCTTCTTTATTTGCGCATTAATTCTCCATTGGGGTACTTCCCTCGGCCAGCTTACACGTTAAGCCGTCCGATCTTTTGCTATCTGCCCTTGCTGAATCAAATATTCTCTATAGATTCCTCTTCTTTCGCCCATTATCCCTTATTGGGGCATATACAATAACATGAAACAGAACTCAAGTTTTGTTGTTGTTCGCAATCCTTTACATGACATCGCTGTCAACATCAGCATCTTTCAGCTGATTGTTGATTTCTTGGCAAGATTACACTCAGTAGTTTGCCATTGCTTTCTGAGCGGCCGGCTCACATACCCCGTAAGTTACCGACGCGGAGAGAACCGCTACCGATTCTCGCGCAACGTCACGTTACTTACGAGAGTATACGAGATAACGAGAAAGTCGTATAACCTCTAGACCAGAGAAACCGGCAGAACTCAATTACGGAAAACATTACGTTGCGGCGACTAGTCTTCATCAGGAAACAAATACACAAAACAAAACAAATAAACACTGGGAAGACACTACAATACAATGGCGACATTACCGAATAATAAATAAATAGCCAAATCAGAAGAATTGAAAGATGAAACAAAAATAGGATTTTGAGATAAGTAGCACACGTTGTTCATTTTGTTCATTCTTTCATTTATTTTTTTTTTAATGTTTCCATTCTTCACAATATGTTATTGTGCCTTAAAATAGTCACCGCAGTGTCTTCCCCGTTTTTATATGTTGTGTTTTGTGTTTTTGTGTGTTATTTTATATTATTTACATTTCCACAGCTTTACCGCAGTTCCACTAACTTTACTCTTTGGGACACAGCCCGTGACCCAACACGCACCAAGGCGTCCTATCTACTGTCATCCCCTGACCAGTATATTCCCCATAGTTAATAACAATCGCCACATCACTCATTAATATCACTGAGTCGTCTAGTATTGATTGTTTGCATTTCCCCTATGCCTTTATAATGCATATCGTTCATATTGTTGTTGTTCTCAGTTAGCATTGAATGATGTGTGGATGAAATAATGTATGAAAGAGTGTTAGAATGGCAGAATGTTACACGAGCCTGTGTGCCCAATTCTTAACCCTTTGAAAATAGTTTGTACGTTCATTCATTCGTTCGTTCCTACAGCTCTCCCGTGCCCCCCCCCCCCCATGTTATTCATCTCTATTTATAGTCTCTTCTCCATGTGTGTTTAGGTCCCCCACTATTTCTGTCGCCCTGTGGTCTCCCGCCCAGGGAGAGCCTGGATATATTATCATGTTTCGACACTGTCGAGAAAGGCTTACGAATGCAATTCGTAATCCCGCATACCACATTCGAAACACAGCTGTGGGTGATTTGGCAGCAGACCTGCTTGCGTTTGTATTTCCTTACAATTGTATGAGTGCTGGTCGTTTAGAAAGCAGTGGCAAAGTACTGAACGTAAAACTGGCCCAAAAATCACAAATAGCCAAACAATGCTGGAGATTTTATTGCTAGAATCTGTAAAGGATACGCAGCTAACTTTCTTGGACACTCTCTGTGTGTCCTAATCACTGCCTTTCCTGTCTCACTTCTTAATTCACTGGCGTTGGTGTAATTCTTTTTGTGAGTAATTCTGTCATACAATTTAAGAACTAATATTTTCATTAGGCACCAATTAGTGAACGTTTATAATTTATTAGTAATTCTTTTGGTCTTTCTCCATGTTTCTGAATCATACAGCAGTACCCATTTAACGTTCATTCATTCATTCATTCATTCATTCATTCATTCATTCATTCATTCATTCAGTGGCATCTCCTTTGCAGAACCTCGCTCCCATAACAACCTTCCGGAAAACATCTCGGTCATAAGCAAGATGTCCCGCGTCCGATACACCCATCTGGAGATCATTCGCCACATCCTGCAGCCATCTTCTCTTTGGCCTTCATCTTCCTCTCTTCCCGGGCATATACCCCTCCATTATTGTTCTCTTCAAATCTTCGTGACGTTTCAAGTGAGCAAAATATTTCAATTTTCTTTATTTTATTGTCGTTAATAGCCAACCTTCTTCAATATTCAGATCTAGTCATATGGATGCATTTGTTCTTTTCTGTATCCAAGATATTCTTTGAACCCGTCTATAATATTTATATTCAAATGCATTTACGCGCTGTCATTCAAATCATACATTCCACTGCAGTATTCCTTCCATCTTTAACACTGGAGATTCAAATTCTAAGTTTGTTGCTAAATTTATTTTCTTTTGGCTTCCACATATTTCTTAGTACTATGAAAGCTTATCCTGCCTTTCACATCCTTATTTAATATAAGTATCTGTTTACTCATCTTTGTCTACATTGCTATCTAAATAGTTGCATAGTTCCGCCCCGTGAAGTTGAGGTGTCACCAAGGGAGATCGGATCGTTGTTTGCTTGGTTTCTCATTCTCATCTCATCTCTTCTTGTTCCTCTTGTACCTTGCGGTGTAGAGGCGAAGCATAAACAGTGGAGAGTGCCCGGTAATGGGTTTCGTGTATTGAGATTCCCATGGACTCTGCTATTCCCTCTGTTATCGTTACGTGGTCAGCCTCTTCTTCTGCTTCCATTTGATCTGTACATCATTGCTTGTTGTGGTATACTGTCAGTTGGCAATTAAGTTACATGGCCAAACCATTTGACTTGCTACCTTCTAATAAAATCTAGCGCTGCTACTATAACCCCCACTTTAATCCTGCTTTCTTCATTTATGATTTTCTCTCTTCTTGATACATTGGGTATTCTTCTTAGGAATCTCATTTCTGTTGTGATTTTTCTTTTTCTGTCATAGTCCAGTTTTGGCATTGGTAGCATAGAGTGGGTAGGATGATTGTGTTGTAGAGTTGTAGTCTTTAGTAACTATTGATACATGTTTGTTCTTTATTATTGGTGCCATTTGTCCAATGAGTTGGTTTGCCTTATTGCATCTATTTTCGTTCTCGTCTTCTTTTTTGCCATTTGATGCTATTATGCTTTCTAAGTACTTGAAAGTCTTTACTTGTTTCAGTGGTTGTTCTTTTAGATGAATCTTTGTTGTTAATCTCAGTATCTTTCTTTGTCTTTTCTCAATGAATTTTACACCTAATTGTTGTGACCTCTCATCTAGTGTTAGTTCATCTTGCATCTGATGACGTGCGTGTGACAGAGCGACTTGACGTTGACAAAGTCCAAATCATTAAGTTGCTGGGTCAAAGTCCATTGAATTCCACTTCTGGAGGTAGTTAATGATTGTTTTCATAACCCAGTCAGTAAGAATAACAAAGATGTTAAAAACGCATCCCTAACCCACCTCTCGTTTAATTTCAAATGTATCTATTATTTACCATCTTATAGAACTTTACATTTCATATGTTTGTCGGTGTGTCAAAGGTCTGAAACGCGTGCCTGAGTCATCCTAGTTTCACGCCCTTGACACTGACGTCCGATCCACTACTCTAGAATCCAGTCGGGTGTTTCTGTTTGCATTTGCACGCTTTTGAACTTGAGCTTAGTCCACACACGTACTATTGCTGCCGATTGTAGTTGTTGCTGCTGATTTTAGACTGCGTGTCTTGGGATTGATTTTGAGTATCTGTCTGTCTGTGTCTGTCTGTCTGTCTGTCTGTCTGTCTGTCTGTCTGTCTGTCTGTCCTATTACCAGTGTACTCCCCTCCCGCCATCAGAGGAACCCACTCCGACTTCTGAGGTACTGGTAATTTACATCTCCAAATCAAGGACGAGAAGTCAACATTCAAATCCAAATGGCTGGTGTGCGGAATAAATCCACAAGGTTGACATTGCCAGAGAAAGTGTCAGCGCCCGAGCATCACACCTCTATGTCACGCCGACCCCCACAGGTCTCAGGTTTGGCACCAACTGGTTCTGTATTGAGTAAACTTTAGCAACGTGATTATTACTCTATCGGCTTGAATCAGAATGGCACGTCGTACATCGGAGCCACTCCGCTTAATGAGAAAGAAGCGGATGTCTGGCATTCTGGCGACCACCTCTCTCTGCCCCCCCCCTTTCAACTGTCCGTGTGTGTGTGTGTGTGTGTGCATGTGTGTGTGTATGTGTGCCTGCTCTAACACATGTTACTCTGCAGTGCTTCTATTACCACGTGCGATTACCCCCCTCCCCCACCCCCACACACAAACTCCAGCTGATCGCTTGACATCAATTAGGGCCCATCTTCCCAGATCACACATGATTCTACTAATAAAACACGTGCACACCCACACCCACACCCACACCCAATCGCAACCTAATCGCTTAACATCAATTAGGGCTCGTCTACTCAAGTCACAACACGTGATTCTAGTAAAAGAACACCCTCGCACACACACACACACACACACACACACGTGTACACACACACACACACACACACAGGGAAACGCCAGCTGATCGCTTGACATCAATTAGGGCTCTTCTACCCAGATTACACATGATTCTACTAATAAAATAGGGACGCAGAGGTGTTTCCAAGGCACCAGGGCCGGGTTATATACTGGCCAAGACCTATTGACGCGTCCTCGTCGAGCGTCCTGGGCAACAGGTCCCTTCGGGGTCCTGGCTGAAGTCAATAGGATCGCCGATTCCTCCGAAGTCGGAGAGTGTCTGCCTGTATGGCGAGGAACCACCAGTCTGCACACCAATAAGCCAGACATGGGACAACGGATACTCACGCAAACCTCAGGTCCTGTATGACATCACACTGATGTTGGACAACAGGATGCCTTCATCCGACATACAGGACTTTGCGTTGGAGCTCAAGCCAACGAACACAAGCAAGCAAGCAAACTAATAAAATACACATGCACATACATACATACATACACCCGCACACACACAGGGAAACGCCAGCTGATCGCTTGACATCATTTAGGGCTCTTCTACCCAGATCACACATGATTCTACTAATAAAACACACGTGCACACACAGACACACAAACACCAGCTGGTCGCTTGACATCAATTAAGGCTCTTCTACCCAGATCACACATGATTCTACTAACAAAACACATGTGCATAAAACATACATGACTAATAAAAGACAAATTCGCTGCTGTCGTTTCCTGGACTAATCCAGTTTGGAGCGGTTAACCGACATCTCTTATCTTCTCAGTAAACGCATTCTTACACTAACAATCGGACACATGTTTTGTCATCATGCTATCTTAGCTTTCGTTGCGTTTGTGATAATTTACGGGGTTAAGGACCTATCGGGTCGTGGTGGTATATGATGTGTATGTGTGTCTTTCGTATTCTGTCTTCTTATAATCCATGCTCTGTGGTGTAGGTGATCATGTTGGTGAACATGTCTGTTCACAGCTTTCTGTCTCTTGTGCTGTCAATCTTCTTATAGTCCATGTCATGTGGCGTTGGTGATCATATCTGTCCACAGCCTTCTGTCTCTTGCGCTGCCAATCGTCTTATAGTCCATGCCATGTGGCGGTGATGATCATGTCTGTTCACAGCTTTCTGTCTCGTGTACTGTCAATCACTTCTGATACCGATTTTTCTCCATGCCATGATGTTAAACTGTCCAGTATCTTCCCTCTTTGTCTCCCATTGCCCCCCCCCTCCCCAGCTTTCCTGTTGTGGCGACATACTCCAACTTTCCCTATCTCATGACATGTTCAAAGAATGCGGACTGTCTTCTGAAGCGAGTAACCAGTTCTCTTTGCGAGTTCACTTCTTTCAAGATATCTTCATGGGTCTTTCTATCTGTCCAGGTTGTTCTCATCATTCTTCTATAACAGTGGTTCACAACCTTTTTTGGCCCATGCCCCCCCCCCCCCATATGTTGAGAATGCCATTCCTCCCCTTTCGTATTTCCTCCCTATAAATCTCCCCCTCCCCTCCCCACCCTGCCCCTACATAGTATACGTAAAAATGGAAGCTAACTTTAATAACACATACTAGAACAATCAGTCCAAATCAAGCCAAATCAGTCGCCGCTGTGTTTCGAATGCAAGTAAACGGCATCATGAACCGCGTCCGCAATGCCATCGCCACGGACCCCGGCGAAAACCGCATCTACTTCCACACAATTCCCCACTCGTCTGCAAATTGTCCATGATCCACGTCCATACAACAGGACTGGCTCATTAAAGCACCTAAGAACTCTTCTCCACACATCGATGGACAAAGCTAAACTGCGGAGAATATTCTTCATCTTGTGAGATGCCGCCTTTGCTTGGGCTATTCTACATGAAACTTTCTTAGCACATATTCCATCTGCTTTTATTAAAGTATTCTAACATCGTGACATAATCATATTGCTACTGCTACCATTAGTATTGGGACTCTTCGCTGGCTGTTGAAGATTAGCACGGAGCACGTATGGGAACGCCTTGAGTGCTGTTATGTCGATTCTGGACTCAACGCCACTCTAACGTCATGGACACTCTTCGTGCCGCCTACAGATCGATCCATCCACCCACCCTCCCATCCACCCACACACACACCCATCCACCCATCCTTCCAACCATCTTTCCACCCATCCATCCCTCCACCCACCCACCCACCCATCCATCCATCCATCCATCAAAGCCCGCCTATTTTCTCCACAAAATCACTGACAATCATGCCAAGCCCGACATCGCATTCATTCACACATACAAGCTAATCTCCAACACTGGCTTCCGGCTGATCTCACTTAACGGTCCAAACTTCACCCCGCCAAATCTGCTCCCCCGCAGGCTGGGACAAACCAGCGGTCAATTCTCACTATCTATAAAAGCTTGACAATTCGACGCGTACCTGACTACCGACTCTTGTCTGCCAGGTTGGTCCTCAAGTTTATCACTCTCCAGATTTTAACAAAAGATAAGGGAATTCTCATTACGTATATATTGACCACATTAAAGGGTAAGTCTTTGTGAATTTATGATGCGCTGAAGAACTTTTACGCCTGTTAAAATTAACTGTTAAATACATACAAAGATGTCGATTAGCACTTACAATACATTTAAATAAGATACACCTGACAACAGAAAGATTTTTTTTGCTGAGCCACTTATTTCAAATGTTGAGTGTCTTAGATGTCGACGTCCGTGGCCTGTAGGTTAGAAAGGCAGTTTGATAATTTCTCTAATACCGAGTTATGAATTTGAAATCACCCGCGCGATTTGGAAGCAGATCGTTTAGCGTTTACAGTTCAGAAAGCAACGACAAACTAGTGCACGTAAAGTTGCCTAGTAAATCACAAATATACAATAAATGCCGGGTTTGACTGCAACGTCCTGTAAACGACAAGCAACTAGCTTTTATCACGTTTTTTCTCTTTTTGCATTCGCTTCATTTGATCTGAAGCGTGGTCCATACGTGTGCTACTACTTCTAGTGGACCGGACTGGTTCTTGCGTGTGGATTAGCTTTCCCTCTTACCAGTGTCCCTCGCCATCAGGCGAACTCACTCCGACGTCTGTAGTAGTAGTAGGCCTCTTTCAGTCCTGAAGGACTATAGAGTTGTGCCGCTTGGGAGGTACCTGGCAGCACCGCTGGTGACTGAGGTACTTGTAATTTACATCCCCAAGTCAAGGACGAGAAGTCAACATTCATTTTAGTCCAACTGACTGGTGTAGGGGTCGAACCCGCTATCTCGGCATCAGCGCACTGAAAGTTAAGAACGGGTGCCCTGGTCCATTCGGCCATGCTGACCTCTACACTGCTGTCACATCAAGTTTTATATTAATCTGTTCTAACCTTGTCTTCATTTTATCCTTTCTGTGTATAGTTCTCTCTCTCTCTCTCTCTCTCTCTCTCTCTCTCTCTCTCTCTCTCTCTCTCTCTCTCTCTCTGTCTCCCTCTCTCTCTCTCTCTCTCTCTCTCTCTCTCTCTCTCTCTCTCTCTCTCTCTCTCTCTCTCTCTAGGTATTTATAATGCCCATGTTAAACACTGCCTCAGTGAGTCATTTGTTATTGATTATTTTTCATGCGTTTTAATGTTCTTTTGTTGTCAAAAGTTGCTTCATAAGTGATGTTGAATGAAAGAATGTATGAGAGGAAATAGAGAAGAAGGGCAGAATGTCAGACGGGCCTGCGTGCCCAATTCTTAACCCTTTGAAAATAAAGACTTATTATTATTATTATTATCTCTCTCTCTCTCTCTCTCTCTCTCTCTCTCTCTCTCTCTCTCTCTCTCTCTCTCTCTCTGTCTGTCTCCCCCCCTCTCTCTCTCTCTCTCTCCCTCTCGCGGGTTGATCAGTCACTCTTTGCACGAAGAAACATTGTCCATTTGATTTCTTTCTTTCTAGAACGTTAATATTTTTTTTTTTAAATTTAACTCTTTCACAGTTAATACACCACATATCTCTGATCTAGTGACATTAACTCTTTTATGGTTAATACACCACACATTTAGGATACAATTGTTAACTCATTCAAAGTTAATACACATTTTCTGAACTAATTGTTACATGACCTCTATCATAGTTAACATACACACGTATTTATGATATAATTAATAACATATTTATAGTTAATACACCATATATGTCTACTTGTTACGTTAATACATGGTATTTGTAAAGTCTCACTATACTTTGTATGTAGGTAAAATTTTAACATGTCATCAAAATGTGCTAAAAATCATTAAATTAGTTACAATAGTCACTGCTATGGTCTAACGCTGTTTTGGGGAAGTTGGAAAGTACCAATAAAGTATTCATTATAACAGGTGTTTGAAATGTCCACCACGGGCTTCAAGACATGACTGTACACGTCTGTTTATATTGTCAAATACCTTCTGTTATTTCCGTGTGTATCGACCGCCATTTCGAAACACTTGTTCAACCTAACAAATTATTTTTTCCGTTGATAACACCATTCAATTTGAAGTGCAAAAAATCACTCCAGCAGACGACAACTATTCGCTGCATATTGCTTCATGATGGACTGTATAGCACATTTTTGATGATATCATATACTTCATTAAAACAATTGTTCTACATGCAAAGTGTAGTGAGACTTTACAAACACCGTGTATAGGGTGTATTTTTAATGACTGTGAGGTTTTCGAAAATATTGCCGTTCCAAATTGTTACCCTCTGTGGAGTTCATGATACATAAATGGTAAATACAAAACTTTTTTTTTTTTTTTTCACTTTTCCATCCTGTTTCAGGATATTGCGGTCAACACCAGCATCTTTCAGCTGTATGTTGATTCCTAGGCTAGATTACGCTCATCAGCACGCCACGACTTTCTGAGCGACCGGCTCCATACTCATAAGTCACTGGCGCGACTCGAACCACTTCTAATTCTCGTCGCACTCACGTCAACCACGAGAGTATTCGAGGTTAACGGAGAAAGCTGCTAACCTCTCGGCCAGGGGGCCGGCAAATACAAAACTCGGAACGGCAATATTTTCAAAAACCCCAGTCATTACAAATACACCCTGTACTTTCACCGCTATACACCATATATTTCTGGTAGAATATTTATGTTAACTTTTTCAAAGTTAACACACCACATATTTCTGATCTAATTGTTACATTAACTCGTTTATAATTAACACACCACATGTTTATGATATAATTGTTACATTCACTCTTTCATAGTTTGCAAACCACGTATTTCTGATCTAATTGTTACGATAACTTGTTCAGACTCGAGTAGTTATTAAATTAACTCGTCCCTTACAGAATGTTACAAAATAACAGGCTTCTTCTTCTTCTTCTTCTTCCTTCCTTCCTTCCTTCCTTCCTTCCTTCCTTCCTTCCTTCCTTCCTTCCTTCCTTCCTTCCTTCCTTCCTTCCTTCTTCCTCCTTCCTTCTTCCTCCTTACTCCTTCCTTCTTCCTCTTTCCTTCTTCCTCCTACATTCTTCCTCCTTCCTTCTTCCTCCTACATTCTTCCTCCTGCATTCTTCTTCCTGCAACCTTTCTCCATCATCTTCCCTCCTCCCTCTGTCTTTGTTCTCTTCTTCTCCGCATTCTCTGTCGTCCCTTCACCTTCTCTACAATCGCTACAGAGGCAGTCAAATTGTATAATTCCCAAGAACCTCAGAACCAATACAGACCCGCCACAGATCGAATATCTTTTCTCGAAATGACTGAACCAGTATGAAAATCTCTGGACTTTGTTAACGTGTTTTCTCTCTCACTATAGTCTCTTCTACCGCGAGGTTGTAAGAGCGGGTCTCTAATGTGAATTGTCAGAGGCTAAAGTTCGTAAAACCCTCGACTATTTGTAACAGTTGTGTAAGAGTTAGTGGAGATTTAAACTGTTCATTAAAATGCATAGGTTACAGATAGGGATACATTAGTTAGGAACCGGCTTCAACCAGTTTAGGGCAGTACATGAAAGTTGCGTAATACGTACACTACTTGTGTGTTCCTCTTTCGAGGGGTGGGCGTTACACCTGGGTTATGCACCTCAAAGGTCAGTCTGTCCGCTTAGCATGCATTTCTGTCAGGTCTACTTCCTCTAGACAGATCCCCTCCACGGAAACGGTATCTACCTTTGGGTAGGTCTTTTTTTGTTTCCTAACAATTTTGCCAGTGCTGCAGCCTGAAGGCCTGCTTGTTGCCACTTCCAATTGCCGTGGGATCTTAAACGTGCGCAACCTTTCGCAAGGAACCTCCAGTTTTTCGTACTTATCCGAGAGGGTTAAGTGTCTGATTTCACTACCCAAGAGACCGAGGGAACTTTTAGTATCTTATAAACAGTCGTAACAGTCGAGAGGATCGACTTAATTACCCCGGGTTTTATCCCGTATGGCTCGGTCTCTTTCCGCAGGACATCCTGCCGAAAGCATCGCACAAAGCACAAACTCTGTAGCTCTGGCGATGACCCCCAGGAAAGACGTAGCCCGGAATCGAACCGACAACCTTCGGAGCGCGAGGCAAACAGCTTGACCAATTTGCCACGGAGACTCCCTAGTATAATTATATACATGTGGTTGTTGGAAAGAACTGATATCTCTGTTCTCAGCTCCCCATACATACATACATACATACATTGCGTGCGTGCGTGCTTAGGTAGTACAGACAGACAGACATGCCCGCCCGCCCGCCTGCCTGTCTGTCTGTCTGTCTTACGTAATTCAATAGTATTCTTTCATTTTTAGTTTCTCTATGACAAAAGATTAACAATCCGTTGCCTGCTCTTCCAGCCTCACCTTGAACTGGTGAACCAAAATGTCACCCCAGCCTGCCAGGGATGTCATCGGCGTCCTGGGATTCCCGTTTTCCAAAGGACAGGTAGGTTTTTCCTTCGTTTACATACGTGTCCACCGATGTCATAACCCATTTCCTTCTCGCCAAATCCCAAGTATTTTAGGACTATTATATATCACTTGCGCAAAAATAGACATAATAGAATGGTATGACAGAATCACCAACATAGAGTTCATGGAGAGAGCTAGACACATGCCAATGAACCAAGAGTGGGAAAAAACACTGGCGTTGGATAGGACAACACCAGCATCTTTCAGCTGTATGTCGATTTCTTGGCAAGATTACGCTCAGTAGTTTGCCATTGCTTTCTGAGCGGCCGGCTCACATACCCCGTAAGTCACAGATGCGATTCGAACCACTGCTGATTCTTACCGTCATCACGTTAACCGACGAGAGTATACGAGATTACGGAGAAAAGTCATAACCTCTAAGCCACGAAGCCGGCAGGACACACTTAGAAGACACAAATAGTATAACTAAGCAAGCCTTAGTTTGGAAATCATAGGGGGTGGGGGAATAGACGAAGAACTAAAAACTAACGGAGAAGAGAAGTAGAAACTGTTAGTCACGGTTCCAACTTCACGGCAAAGTGTCGCCCTATTATGCTCTTTCCTGTGCCTGTTAATATCACACACGAAACTCCACACTGCCCCATGT
Source organism: Cepaea hortensis (assembly GCA_963921405.1). Taxonomy (NCBI): domain Eukaryota; kingdom Metazoa; phylum Mollusca; class Gastropoda; order Stylommatophora; family Helicidae; genus Cepaea; species Cepaea hortensis. Next base: position 443,018,819 of record OY992876.1, read on the forward strand.
AAAGAGTTGAACAGACAGGAGTCTTGATAAACCAGCATCCCGCACAGGTAGGTATACTATGCATAATGCCGCTGCCAGAATGCCAACACAAACATCCGCCGCGAAAAATACCGTTTATCGACGATGGAAGCGAAAATTACCAGAAAACCAACAGCCAAACATTGCTGCATAAACATTGCAACCCAATTAGTTCAGCGACCGGCCGCACGCCAATTTTCTGAACAAGCAGTTCACGCTACAAACAACCAAGGACAGACGTAAAAGCACTCCTCACGAAATTCACAGCTCACAGTGTCGCTCCACGCACTCATCTTAGTAGCAGGGCGACGGAGCCAAGAACTATGTCTAACATGAGGAAAATGCGTAAGCAAACATTAGCCACAGGCATAAACACCCCAGAGGTTTTAACAGCTCAATCGCCTATCCTGCATGTTGGGGACCGGAAGTAGAAACGGATGTGAGCAATATGGTAAGAAAATGGACAGAGCTGCATGGGATAGCAAGAATGGGGGGAGGGGGGGGGGAAGAAGGCTGGATTGATTTGGCTGAGGTTCATTGCCCCAACGGCAGCAGAGGACAAAAGAAGAAGATATCAGGACACTCCACGTCGCATTCAGATAACGCCACACTCCAGCCGCCCTCGCTTGTCGTCACACTCGAAGTCATTTTCAGATATCGTCACACACCAGGTCATCCTTAGATATCGTGCCACCAAACTCACTGTCACATTTCGTCACACTCCACTCCGCCCCACCCCACCCTAACCTCGCGCCGCATTGATCTATGCCGTGTTAGCCTGATGCAAGCAAATTTATACATAACATAACATAACATAAAATAACATAACAGAACATAACAAAGTTCTGAGCAGCTTCAGGCAATTCATGTCTTGTTAACGTTATCTTACTTTACATTATGTTATGTTAAATGTTATTATGTTCCAACGTGTTGTTACGTTATGTTGCATTATGGTATTTCGTTATGTTGCGTAACGTTAGGTTATGTGATGCACATTTATATTATGTTACGTTAAGTTGTCATCTTACATTGTTATTTTACATTATGTTACTTTGTTTTGTTGCGTTGTGTTATGTTACGTAACCTTAGGTTATGTGATGGAATGTTATATTATGTTACATTACGTCATGTTATTTTACATTATGTTACGTAACATTGTTGTTTTGTTTTTGCGTTATGCTGTTACGACATAATACTGTTCTGAGTATTATCAAAATGTCTCCCCAGCTTTGCTGAAGTAAAAAGGAGGTATCAAATGTGAAAACAATGCTCGCGTTATTAGTTGAAACAACACCCACAATCTAGTGAACCCCTCGACACCACTAGGACATAGCATTGGTTGTGGGAAACAGCTGTGGCACTTAATGTGGTCAAGATAAGACGGTCTGGCCGGAAAGGCGTGAAACGTCTGTTCACGAAGTTTAGTTTAGTTTAGTTTAGTCGACGGATCAACATCACGTTCTAGTAAGCCGAGCCCGGAACACCTCAGCTCAGTGCACGAACTCCGTAGCACCGGCGACGATCCTGAAATACTTTGGGTAGATTTTTAACTCGAAATATTGCCCTGGCAGCGCCGTTAGGCTACTCTTTTTCGATTTCCAACTGCCAAGGGAGTTTTTTACGTGTGTAACAATACACAGGACGTCTGATCCCACTACTCAGAGACCAGGGGCAATTTTGTTACTAGAAGTCCACGTGAAAAAATCCAGGCCTTCACCGGGGCTTGAACTCGGGACCTCCAGCACTCGAGGCGGACACCATACCGCGAGACCACTCAGTCTCTCTCTCCCCCCCCCCCAACCTTCCTGTTCACCAAATTGAATGGTAGACGTTGTGGCCACCATTTATTAATTTGGCGGATATTGCCGGACAGGTGTTTACCAGATAGGCCGCCCGGTGTAAACTGGGTGTCAGTTTGGCTGCGCCCTATAGTTAGTCGAGGTTCCACCTTCATGGCAAAGGGTCGCCCTATAATGCTCCTTTCCTGTGCCAGCGAATATTACACACAATGCTCTTAACTGCCCCATGTGAAAAATGGAACAGACAGGAGTCTCGACAAACCAACAGCCCGCACAGGTATACTATGCATAAGGCCGCTGCCAGAATGCCAAAACAAAAGTCCGCCACGAAAAATACAGTTCATCGTCGATGGAAGCGGCAGTCACTAGAAAACCAGCAGCCACACATTACTGCATAAGGCAAACCTAGTTAGTTCAGCAGCCGACTATGCCCCAATAACCGGCTGATAGCAATGTCCATACATACATATGTACTTAGAATCTTCTGTTAGATCGTCTTCAGGGAAATCAGATAAAACGTGATCTTTATATGTATATATCTTAATTAAAAGAACATTCTATTCAGCAATAATAATGCGATGAACAGCTTTCTTTGGTCATGTGATGAGAAGAGAGGCATTGAAGACCATCGTGATGACTGGAAAGATTAAGGGGAAGAAAAACAGAGGCCGACCAAGAGAAATGATGCTGGACGGATTGAGACAGTGGCATGGAGGAATATCATCAACAGAGTTGATCCAGAACACCAAAGACCAAGATCTGTGGAGAGGCATGAACGTCTATGCCAGCTGGCAAGGCTTTTTATGATGATGATGATTTCGGCGTGAGGTTAAAGCTTTAAGCTGACAATGGCATGAACTTGTGACAATGGCATGAACATAGTACAATGGCATGAACGTGTGACAATGACATGAGCGTGTTAGTTAGTTAGTTAGTTAGTTAGTTAGTTAGTTAGTTAGTTAGTTAGTTAGTTAGTTAGTTAGTTAGTTAGTTAGTTGACAGATCATCCTCATTGCATATGGAACCATTCAGTTCATAAGTGCTCGGATTCCCTCCTCAGCAAATCCCGCAGCGTGTAGCGGCTAACGACGCCAGTTCTGTGTTGGTTTATCAATCTTCTTTGGCTCCCTGCGTAGTGTTCTTGTTTGGCCACCCCTCTTTTAATTTGCTGTTCTCGCAGTCTGGCCATGGTTGTAGATTCACAGTCATCACTTGGTTCACGCAAGTCTTACTTCTCGTAGAGCATTCAGAATGTCAGCCTGGTCCATGGCGCGTCCGCCCTCCACAGTAGCCTCACCTGCGAGCTTGTCAGCCCGCTCATTTCCTTGTACTCCCGCATGCCCTGGCACGAAGATGAAACTAATCTTTGCCAGCTGAGACCGCTCCAGAGGCAGCGACCATTCTCTTCGGATCAACCCCTCCACTATCCTCTTGATCATGTTCATTGAGTCGCTAAGGAAACATGCCCTAGTGAATGTCTGTGTCTCGAGCCATGTTATTGCTTTACTTACTGCCACGACTTCCATAGTCAGGCTACTTGTGGTTTCAGTGAAAGCACCAGAGTCCTCCTTCACAATCCTCCCTCCGACCCGAGCTGTAAAGGCCCATGAGCTTCTCACATGTCGGACGACCGACCCATCTGTGTAGATGACCGTATCACCGTCTAGCGAATTCTAGAAAATCAACGCTTGTACTTCAGCCTCCACAGCAGCCGGATTTTCTTGTCTGCATTTTCTATCTAGTTGGATGCAAACTGAAAAGGATGTGCAGAAGTCTGTTGGCACTTGCACCCACTCCTCGCCAGGTTCTAAGTCCTCAAGTGAACACACCTATTGAAGAATGTCTTCGGCTTGACCCATCCACGACCGTCCTCTTTTTAACCTGCTGCCCTTCACCTTCATAATTCCACTATGCAGTGGATGTGTGTTTGCGTTAACTCTGAGGTAGGCGCGTGCTCTGCAAACTTGTATTCTCTCTTCAATGGTTGGAAAATCAAGAAGGTAGCGCTTCGCCCTGCATGCTGTATCTCTTGTACATCCAAGAATAATGCGCATAGCTTCATTCTGTACCCTTTCCATCTGCTTACGGCTGAGAGTCAGGATTGCCATTGCATACTCAAAAACAGACATGACCAGCCCCTCGTACAGAAGACTTAGATGGCGCTGCTCACAGTTTGCTGCCGCCATCACGCGCATCGCAGCCAAACCCCGCTTGGCCTTTGTTATCACCTGGTCTATGTGCTCATTATAAGTAAGGCTTCGATCAAACCGTATCCCCAGGTGCTTGAACGTGTGACAATGGCATGAACGTGTGACAATGGCATTAAAGTGTGACAATGGCATTAAAGTGTGACAACGGCATTAAAGTGTGACAATGGCATGAGCGTGTGACAATGGCATGAGCGTGTGACAATGGCATTAAATTGTGACAATGGCATTAAAGTGTGACAATGGCATTAAAGTGTGACAATGGCATTAAAGTGTTACAATGGCATTGAAGTGTTACAATGGCGTTGAAGTGTGACAATGGCATTGAAGTGTGACAATGGCATTAAAGTGTGACGATGGCATTAAAGTGTGACGATAGCATTAAAGTGTGACGATGGCATTAAAGTGTGACGATGGCATTAAAGTGTGACGATGGCATTTGAAAGTGTGACAATGGCATGAAAGTGTAACAATGGCATGAAAGTGTGACAATGGCATTGAACGTGTGACAATGGCATGAACGTGTGACAATGGCATGAACGTGTGACAATGGCATTAAAGTGTGACAATGACATGAACACGGTCTGACTTGTGTTCGATGAGAGCACTCGACGTCCGCTAAGGGGGTTACAAGCTGGCCATATATTCCCCCGTGTACTCAGGCCCACACGAGGTGATGGCCTTGACCTTGATACTTCACACACCCACAGAACGTTCCTTCGGGACTGGTTCGTTTTTGAGTTTTGTATTTTTATATTTGTACCTCTTCTGCAGTCACGTGATGGGGCAGAGCAAGGTCCACACTATCTCAGGGAAGCCGGCATTATCAGACATCTCCAGGCACAGGGTAATTACATTCCTGGTGTTTAATGTGTCTGTATTTTTTTTTCCATCGGAATTCGTTTCATCTTGTCAACTTATCATACACATCAAAAAGAAGCAGTCGTCATTATTTTGAGCCACATTATAAGAAGAACAAAACGGGAACATGTTGTGACAACCGGAAAGATTTGTGGAAAGAGAGATAGGGGAAGACAGCGTGAGAGAATTCCGGACAGTCTTGTGTCATGGCACGGAAGGAAGTCAACTCATGAATTGATCCATGCCGTCGGAGATGGCAATTTGTGGAGAAGCATGATCGCCCACGCCAGCCGGTAAGGCACTGGATGATGATGGTGTCTTATCCAGCGAAAACGTGTTTTCCTCACCTCTTGATTCATTGGCATTTGTTTAATTCTTTTCATGAGCTACACGTTGGTGATTTTGTCACGCGGAAGATCTTGAAACCTCACTTTGTAAAAAGTCAACTAGTATCCCCAGGCTATTGATATTAGAGGTGGACGCATTAACTTTAACCCACTCAGCCAGTTCCTCTAACTAGGAACACTGAAGAACAAGAAGAAGGAGCTTTTGCCTTTTAACGTGCCAACACTTAAGTCTCTCGTTTTCTTCAGGTAACACTGTGGTGGATCACGGCGACGTTGACCTCGAGTCCCTGCCCACAGACGAACCCAACACAAGCATGAGGAACCTAAGAACAGTGGCTGCCGCAAATAAGAAGGTTTGCTGTACTATTTCTTATTTGAAATCATTCGTTTTCTTCTGCTCTTTATCCCATATTCTGTCTCTGCTTCTCTTCGTGAAGAGATTCGAATAAGAATCGCCATGGCGAAGGTAGCATTTTGGAAGATTGAAAACATATTGACCAATTAAAAATATGCCATTTGCAACGAGAAAAAGAGTGTTGAGGTGCTTCATAGAACCTTAACTTTTGTATGGATGTGAAGCGTGGACAAGTAGACAAGCTTAAAAATAACCTAAATAAATAAAAATAAAACATAATAAAAGGCTGTAGAAATATTGTTTCTAAGGAAAATGCAAAGAATACCATGGAAAGACAGAAAAACCAATGACCAAGTCTTGCAATAAACAAATGAAAACCGTAAACTGATTATAAAAATTAGACGTAGGCACTCACTTTTTTGGTACATGTTATGAGAAGAAGTGAATTGGAGAACTTGGTGACAACTGGCAAGATTGAGGTGAGAGAACAAGAGGATGGCACAGAAGTAAACACCTGGATGGCTTGGCCACGTGACATGGTCGAGACAAGAACACAGAGCTGATCCACGACTTTGGTGTTCGCGTGAGATGGCGAAATATGACCGCCTACGCTTATCGGCATGGCACATGCTGCTGATGACTTCCTTGTTGTTGGCCAGCACCTCTTTGTGCACTCGCGAGTTCCGATGTCTCTTCTTTCGTCCTCGGTTCCAACAAATGTCCCCTCTTCCTCGCCCATCCTCACCCCCCCCCCCCCCCCCCGCAATAGTCTATACCTGTTCCAAATGTTACCGTTCGACCCCCCCCCCCCCCAAGCCTGTGTTCTCATCTCGTATTGCTATGTCTCTTGCTGTTAAGTGTTCTTGATGTTAAGTGTTCTTCTTGCTAATAGTGTTCTTGCTGTTAAGTGTTCTTGATGTTAACAGTGTTCTAGTTGCTAACAGTATTCTTGTTGCTAACATGGACAGTGTTTTTGATGTTAACAGTGTTCTTGTTGCTAACATGGTGTTCTTGATGTTAACAGCGATCTTTATGTTATCAGTGTTATTGTTGTTAACATTGTGTTCATGTTTTAACAGTGTTCTTTATGTTAACATAGACAGTCTTCTTGATGTTAACAGTGTTCTTGATGTTGACAATGTTCTTGATGTTGACAGTGCTCTTGGCATAGACAGTATTCGTGTTTTAACAGTGTTCTTTATGATAACATAGACAATGTTATTCCAATTCCAATTTTCCCAAAAAAAATTCCAAATTCGGTCTCGTCTAACCTGCTTCATCAGCTGTGGTTATTGTTGAGAGCCGTAGATGTGTGGATTGTTAGTCCTAATTGCTACTGGTTTTATTGGTTCCGCTCTGTTCGTCGGATAGATTTGTTTTGTGCTGGTCCTGGTAAAGACCGGTCCTTGGTTGGGCCTACTGGGGCCCGCATTCTCTCGTTTGTTGCCTTCTTTTCTCTGTTAGCCCTGCTACGTGCTTGTCGCTTCTTGTGTTATTCTCATCGGGGCTAGTTCCCGGTCATGCCCAGTCCTCATAAGGACTCGATGTAGGCAAGGGCAGAGCATTCAAATGCAAGTTTCAAGTTCTCCCCCCGGTCAGCGGCCCGAACTCCTTTACGTTTATGATTTGGCGTTTTTCTTCATCGCGTGTGGGTGTGGTGTGGCAGCAAGATGACCAGGTCTCCCTGTCCTCCTAGCTCAAGTGCTCTACCGGAAGAGCCAACCCACCTTCCTGCCATTCACCCCGCCAGTTTTTTTTTTTTTTTTTTAATAAAATTTTTTTTTTAAAACAATGTTCTTGTTGTTAACAGTGCTCTTATTGCTAACAAAGACAGTGTTCTTGTTGCTAACATAGACCGTTTTCTCACCAACTCCTCAGCTGTCAGACGCCATCTCGGAAATTATGAAAACCAACCAATCAGTGATCACACTGGGCGGAGACCATACCATGGCGCTGGGCTCCATTCATGGGCACGCCCAGGTAGAGCCGGACTTGGTTGTCGTGTGGATCGACGCTCACGCAGACATCAACACCCCCCTGACATCCACCAGTGGAAACATCCACGGCATGCCTCTGTCGTTCTTGACGAAAGAGTTACAAGAATACATGCCAGACGTACCAGAGTTCCACTGGTGTAAACCTTGGTGAGTGTGACAGTTCTTCTTCTTCCCCTCCCCCTCTGCTTCACAATTTCTTCTCCTTTTTCCCTCTCCTCCTCCTTCTTCTTCTCCTCCTCCTCCTCCTCCTTTTTCCTCCTTTCTCCTCCTACTGCTGTTGCTTCTGCAACTTCCACTTTCTATTCTTCTTCCCATTTCTTCTTTATTCTTCTTCATCTTCTTCTACTTCTTGTTTTGCGTTCATCTTTAGACTTCAGTTTGAATAAATGCAAAGAAATCAGTCACCTTAAGCCAGTAGACACCCCCACAGAGTGTCCTCAAATGAACTTGTTGCAGGCCAAAATACTTTTTTTTTTCTTTTCACTTCTGCATATGTTAGGCACTCCCGCAGCAAGTGTCTAGCTGTCATTTCACCAGTTCATTTCACCAGTTCCACATTTCACCAGTTCCACATTTCACCAGTTCCACATTTCACCAGTTCCACATTTCACCAGTTCCACATTTCACCAGTTCCACATTTCACCAGTTCCACATTTCACCAGTTCCACATTTCACCAGTTCCACATTTCACCAGTTCCACATTTCACCAGTTCCACATTTCACCAGTTCCACATTTCACCAGTTCCACATTTCACCAGTTCCACATTTCACCAGTTCCACATTTCACCAGTTCCACATTTCACCAGTTCCACATTTCACCAGTTCCACATTTCACCAGTTCCACATTTCACCAGTTCCACATTTCACCAGTTCCACATTTCACCAGTTCCACATTTCACCAGTTCCACATTTCACCAGTTCCACATTTCACCAGTTCCACATTTCACCAGTTCCACATTTCACCAGTTCCACATTTCACCAGTTCCACAGTCCCATACGCCAGTGTCTCCTATCTTTAGTGTATTAAACATGTGGTATTTCAACCTGTTGTAGCCTGGCCGTGGTCTGAAGATGGTAACTATCTTTCTGGTGACCCAGACGCTGTTTTCCACTTGGTTTGTATTAACCAGGCGTGTGGCGAATTGCGTTCATAATCCCCCATACCGCGTTCCAAACACAGCTGCGGAAAACTTAGAAGCTGACCGCCTTGTGTTGGTTTTCATACTGATATGAGTACCGGCCGTTTAGAAAGCAATGGCAACCTACTTAACGTAAACTTGTCAAGAAATAACATTCAGTAAAATGCTGGGGTAGACTGCGACGTCCTGTTTGTTGAAAGAAAAACGAAACAAATAGTTCAGTCCGCAGAAGTCGGATGTGTCGGCCTAACGGCGCAAGAACACAGCTCTGCTGTAAACTGGCACAACTCAATCACGTCCGAAGAAAAAAAAAAATTTCTCCGGATGACAGAAGTTCAGTAGATGTTACACCTATCATAATATATCCCCATCATACTGGTTTCTTGGCGTAACATATCTTAGAGTAAACATATACATTCCTTCGGTGAAGAGCTACTCGTTAACGTATGCGTTGGTTGGTTGGTTAGTTAGTTAGTTAGTTGAAGAGCTACACGTTAACTGTTAACGTATGCGTTGGTTGGTTGGTTGGTTAGTTAGTTAGTTAGTTAGTTAGTTAGTTAGTTAGTCGCGGTTCCAACATCACGGCAACGAGTCGTCATCATTATGCTCCGTTCCTGTGCCAGTGAATATCACACAAAATGCTCATCACTGTCCCATGTGAAAAGTGGAAAAGACAAGCCAACAGCCCGCACAGGTTCATTGTGCATGGTGCCGCCGCCAGAATGCCAACACAATAGTCCCCCACTTAAGAGCTACACGTTAACATATGCATTCCCTGGAAGCCACACTAATATAGTGACCAGATGCTTGCCTATCGGTCTGGTGGCCATAGGTTCGAATGCCCTTCAAGTTGAAATTTTAAAATTGACCTAGGTAGGCTTCCAGGTCGACCTAAAAAATGAGCCTAAAATGAATACCAGAAAATGTCTTGAGAAGTAAAGACAGCTGGTGTGACACTGACATCATCACCCGTCGAGTGTCAGTGGATGTACACAGATGTGGATTTACCCACCATATACCCAGTACAACTTAAGGGGTGTTAAAGTGTCCTTTACTGGTTTGATTTAGACACATTCCTTCATGGATCTGCTCACTGCTTGACTGAGACCCACTCCTTCATGGATCTACTCATTGCTTGACTTGCACCCACTCCTTCATGGATCTGCTCACTGCTTGACTGAGACCCACTCCTTCATGGATCTGCTGACTGTTTGACTTAGACCCACTCCTCCGCGGATCTGCTCAGAAACTCTTGTAATGTTGTACCTTATGTTTCAGTTTGTCAGTTCGAGACATTGTGTACATAGGACTTCGTGATGTTGATCCCTTCGAGGAGTAAGTAGACCATCTGTTTAACTATCATCATCGCCATTTCTGTCATCATCATTGCTGTCATCATCATCATCATTATCTTTGCGTCTCAATCACTGTCATTATCATAATTGCTGTCTTTATCACTGTCATCGTCATCATGTTTGATGACTTTATCACTGTCATCATCACCTTTGCTGTCTTCACTACTGTCATCACCATCATTGCTGACTTTATCATTGTCATCTTATCACCATTATCATTATTTCTGTCTTTATCACTATCATCACTGTCATCATCATCATTTATATGACCAAGATTGTCATTGATTTCATCATTTTTATCACCACCGTCTCATCATTGTTATTGTCACCATTACCACTTCCATTTAAACCTATAGCAGCAGCAACAAACAGCACACACACAATCCCACCTCCAACCACTCACCCACACACACACACACGCACCCACCCACAACCCCCCCCCCCCCACACGCATATATTACACGCACGCACACACACACACACACACTCTCTCTCTCTCTCTTCTAATTTTTAATATGCAATTCCTCGGGATATTAGCAGTTGACAATAATTTTAGTCATTTCTATCCACGTCTCGACATCTGCTTCATTTAAAACTATACGGTACTGACCTCCATTTCAGGGTGATTATTGAAAAGTTTGGAATCTCGGCCTACTGGATGACACACGTAGAAAAATATGGGATCAAAGACGTTGTTGAAAGAGCACTTCGCCAGATTGATCCAAGGTAAGTACTGGCACCTGGCCGTCTTGACAGACGATAATTACTGTGCTTAAAAAAAAAAAATAAGGAACAAAAACCTGCCCATAGCTAGAAAGCCTGGGCTGATTTGTAGAGATATTCCATATGAAAGGTAATATCAATATGTCTGGAACAAGGCAAGCTGCCAGATCAGCAAAGAAATGCTCTAACTGTCCGCCTGTCGGAGCTTCCATCCTAGACCAGTTGCCGACCAAGGCTTAGGGCCTGGTCTGGCCTAACTTGACATTTAGTTTTTAAGATGCATTTCCTCGCACCAGGATAAGGCTTCTCTCCCCCCCCCCCCCCAATTGTGCTCCTCCCCCGGTAGCCGTTGGCACAATGTGGGGTGTCGGGTTTGGTGAGCACCGCTCAACATTCGGCGCTAACAGAAAGCAGGTAGCTCCATCTACTGTCATACGGTAGCTCAGTCATATCCACTAAGATCTGACTGCAGATTTAAGGTAAAACACTGAAGTATAAATCCCAGACTTCGTCAGTGAAGGCTAGATTGATGAAGAAAAGCAGTGCATACTTCATCTCATAAATCCAGTTAATAGGAAATATTGCAAATGGGGTTAAAATTAGTAAATGTTACAGAGGGTTTATTTTTATCGTTACAGTAACATATTTAATGTGTAACGTGCTGATTGTATAACGTATTCATTGTATGTTTCTGATTGTATAACGTATTGATTGTATAAGTTACTGATTGTATAACGTATTAATTGTATAAGTTACTGATTGTATAACGTATTGATTGTATAAGTTACTGATTGTATAACGTATTCGTTGTATATGTTGCTGATTGTATATCGTAATGATTGTATAAGTTGCTGATTGTATAACGTATTCATTGTATGTTTCTGATTGTATAACGTATTGATTGTATAAGTTACTGATTGTATAACGTATTCGTTGTATATGTTGCTGATTGTATAACGTATTGATTGTATAAGTTACTGATTGTATAACGTATTGATTGTATAAGTTACTGATTGTATAACGTATTCATTGTATATGTTGCTGATTGTATAACGTATTGATTGTATAAGTTACTGATTGTATAACGTATTGATTGTATAAGTTACTGATTGTATAATGTATTCGTTGTATATGTTGCTGATTGTATAACGTATTGATTGTATAAGTTACTGATTGTATAACGTAATGATTGTATAAGTTGCTGATTGTATAATGTATTCGTTGTATATGTTGCTGATTGTATAACGTATTGATTGTATAAGTTTCTGATTGTATAATGTATTCGTTGTATATGTTGCTGATTGTATAACGTAATGATTGTATAAGTTGCTGATTGTATAACATATTGATTGTATAAGTTACTGATTGTATAACGTAATGATTGTATAAGTTGCTGATTGTATAACCTATTGATTGTATAAGTTGCTGATTGTATAACGTATTCATTGTATAATTTGCTGATTGTATAACGTATTGATTGTATATGTTGCTGATTGTATAACGTATTGATTGTATAAGTTGCTGATTGTATAACCTATTGATTGTATAAGTTGCTTATTGTATAACGTATTCATTGTATAATTTGCTGATTGTATAACGTATTCATTGTATAAATTGCTGATTGGGTAACGAATGTGTGTGGGGGGCTGGGGGTGGGAGGAAGGCGGAGCGAACGGAGGAGGATGAGTAGAAAGGTAGGAGGAAGGAAGGACGAGGGAATGAGGAAAATAGAAATTATGAAGGATCGGAAGAGGAAGAAGATGGGAAGAGGGGTGAAAGGAGTAAGAAGGAAAATAATATAAAGGAAATGCAAATACAATTTAGTATTACTATGCTTTAAACACAGAAGCCACAAACAATATGTTGGACGATTTATTGTCCGGCATAATTTGGTGCATCTCGTCATCGTTGGAACGTGGAGCATCTGTTATCCCGAGAGTCATTTCAAATTTCAAATGAACTCTTTCAGGTTGTATAAGACTTGTTGGATCCGCCTAAATGTATTTTTATTTCTAAATTACCGTAGGGATAGCAAATGCTCCACATTCAAAAAATACCTATGACTGTGTTTTAAATGTTTGGTCGAGGTATTATTCATGTTTTCACTTTATATCATTAAGACCCCTGCAGTGTGCACCTGACGCAAAATATGCTAGAAATCGTGCAACATATTCTTTGCAACTTCTGTGTTATTCACCAAGGGAATGCATTGTTGTGAATTACTATTATTATTATTACTGGATGGTTAGGTCTAGACGATAATTATTGCACTCTGGCCATATCCGTGTCTGTGGTTGTTCGTGACGTGAACTGCATGTTGGGAAAATTGCGGCCGGCAATTCGCTGAACTAACTGGGTTTACCTTATGCAGTAATATAAGAAATTTGTGGCTGTCTGTTTTTTAGTGACTGCCGCTTCCATCGACGATGAACTGTATTTTTCGTGGCGTACTTTTGTGTTGGCATTCTGGCAGTGGTTTTATGCATAGTATACCTGTGCAGGCTGTTGGTTTGTCAAGACTCCTGTCTGTTCCACTTTTCACATGGAACAATTAGGAGCATTTTGGTGATATTCACTGGCACAGAATAGAGCATGATGGGGCAACCCTTTACTGTGAAGTTGGAACCGTCACTAACATGTCCATGAGTGCCATAGTCTCCCCCGTAGTAGCTCCAGGAACATACAATGATTATCTGAGCCAATCCCATGACTGGCGAAATATGTCTTCTTTTGTTCTCTGTAGTGGAACTCGGCCCATTCATGTCAGCTTTGATGTCGATGGCATGGATCCGACCCTCACACCAGCCACGGGGACACCTGGTAAGCCTTGACCATGTCGCTACAGCATGTCAGATATTCTTCGGACTGTCCAGTTGTGTAATCATCATCATGTGTCATATTGATATTCTTGAGTCATTGTTTCTCATCTCACATTCAATAATCAAATATAGAGAGCATCTGTTGGATGTTCCCCGCAGGACATGTTGGTGTGGTGGGAAACGAGCAGGTGGACAGATTGGTTGGGTCTGCTCCGCTGGGTGGGGTATTTGTGTATGATAAGGCAGACGTGGTCGGGGGATTGTGTGTATATTGCTGAAGAACAGATAGATCATCATAGCCTGTGGAGAATGGTGCTGCAGGAAGTGACTAGAGGCTCTGACCAACACTCAGGACTCCCAGGAAAGGCCAGACGGATATATAATCAGACTGCTACTGGTATCATTAGTATTGGGACTCTTTGCTGGCTGATGAAGATGAGGAGGGAACATGTGTGGGAATGTCCCGATTGCTGTGACGTCGGTTCATCGCAACTCATCCCATCTTATCGCAAGTAATTTTATGTTAACTCAGCTAATTTCATCTCATCTCAATTCATCTCAACTAATTTCATCTCATCTCAGCTCAACTCATCTCACATGTTCACCAGTCTGGTATCAAGTCCGCGTTCTTGTATAAATATTTATGACATTTTGCAGAACACACGAGCATTTATCGCTTTGTCTTCCCGTCACATTTGTCAGCGGTCACTAAGTCTGACAGGAGCCGTGGTAAGGCAGTAGCTAGACGCCCTAGTGCTGACCCTGTGGTCATGGGATCATCATCCCCATCTGGGCCGATTCAAATATTTACATTCGACCTCTGCTCCCAGACCGACCCAGCCCAACATGGGTACCAGCACCTGTCTAGGGACGTAACGGCAACCGGTACTGACCACATGACCCACCCAGTGCCGCCCACCCACATCACTCTCACCCAGTGCTGCCCACACACCCATCCAGTGCCGCCCACCCACATCACTCACCCACCCAGTGCCACCCACCCACATCACTCACCCATCCAGTGCCGCCCACCCACATCATACACCCACCCAGTGCTGCCCACCCACATCACTCACCCATCCAGTGCCGCCTACCCACATCATACAATCACCCAGTGCTGCCCACCCACATCTCACCCACCCAGTGCCACATCACCCACCCACCAAGTGCTGACCACATCACCCACCCACCCAGTGCCGCCCACATCAGCCACCCACCCACCCACTTCACACACCCACCCAGTGCCGACATCACTCACCCACCCACCCACTCAGTGCCGCCCACATCACCCACCCACCCAGTGCCGCCCACATCACCCACCCACCCAGTGTCGCCCACATCACCCACCCAGTGCCGCCCACATCACCCACCCACCCACCCAGTGCCGCCCACTTCACACACCCACCCAGTGCCGACGACATCACTCACCCACCCACCCACTCAGTGCCGACCTCAACACCCACTCACCAAGTGCCGCCCACATCACCCACCCACCCAGTGCCGCCCACATCACCCACCCACCCAGTGTCGCCCACATCACCCACCCAGTGCCGCCCACATCACCCACCCATCCACCCAGTGCCGCCCACCCACCCTGTGCCGCCCACATCACCCACCCACTCAGTAACGCCCACATCACCCACCCACCCAGTAACGCCCACATCACCCACCCACCCAGTAACGCCCACATAACTCACCCACCCAATGTCGCCCACATAACCCACCCATCCACCCAGTGCCGCCCACATCACCCACCCAGTGCCGCCCACATCACCCACCCACCCAGTTCCCCCACAAAAATATGGATCTAGCACCATATACCCAACACGCCTACAAGTTAGTTGTATATCCTTGACAGTCAACAGTCAACACCAGCATTTTTTAGCTGCTGTTGTTTTGGCAAGTTTACGTTCAGTAGTTTGCCATTGCTTTTCTGAACGACCGGAACTCATACCTTTGTTTGAAAATCAACGTAAGGCGGTCTGCTGCTAAATCGCTGGCAGCTGTGTTTCGAACGCGGTGTGCGGAATAACGAAATGCGTCCGTAACCCCATATTGTGGCAAGGTGTGTACAAAGAACCCTCACTTGTACTTGCTAAGTGTTAGTTTTGTTTCTCCTCATAAAGTGCTCAAAATAATCTTTATTCAATCATTAGGTGCGTCTCCACAATGAAGGTTGGCTGCAATGGATCTCCAACACTGTCTGTCTCTCACCCTGAATGTACATTCTGTCAGACTGTTGTTCATCCATCTCTTCATGTTATCTTCCCATTTGGATCGCTGTCTACCTTTTGCATGCTGGCCTTCAAACTTACCCTCCTGTATGGTTTTTATAACAAGAGTATTATGTCTTTTAACGTGACCGAAATATTCCACTTGCCTCTTTTTTCTTTCTTTCATCAACTCTCTTTTCATTCCCAGTTTGTCTAACTCTGTATTTGATTGTTTGTGTTTCCATGAAATACGACATATTCTTCTGTATATCCACATTTACAGTCTATGTTAAATGTCTATAATAGCAACAGTCAGTTCATGCATATCTACCTATGGGTTGAAGCGCCTTGTGAGAACGAAGCCACGTTAGCCGGGCATTTCCTAACTGAATGTCATGGGATGATTAATAGTCTTAAGTCACTTCTCGTATCTGCTATATGGGCTTATATACAGTAGTTTTCCCAATGCAACCCCCTATATGTTGATATATTATATCACATATCTGATACCATAATACACAGATTCAGTGCCAAACAAAACCTAGGTATGGACCAATGGCACACAATCAAAGGAACAACTATTATAATGTACATTTCCGTTCACAATAGTGGAAGATACCACGAAACAAAACATATAACACGATGACCGTAATATGGTGATATATCCTCCTTCTGTCCAAATGGGAGGTCACATGTGGCGATATGTTATCCATCCGCATTGAATCAGCAACTTTTAAGTCGTAAATGTGACACACCCCTACTTCCAACTTCCCGTGGTCCATTTTTGTTTGGTCCAAGCCCACATTTTGTTTACTGAATCCGATAATACGGGCTCTTTCTCCAATGCTTGTTGAAGTTCCCTAGATAATTCCTGACGTACACCTATTCTGGTCAGAAACCATTTCCATTGAATTTGTTGTCTCTGCCAAACATTGTCGAACCTCTCTTGTTGTATTTTTGAGTCGTACCGAGAATGTCCAGTTTTTCCCATTGCTGTTTGCCTGTTGCCCATAGATAATGTCCCTTGAAAGAGATGTGTGTGGTGTACATGCCCAAAGGTCAAGGTTGTCCTATAGTAGGTACTGACACTGGAGTGTAACGTGTTAGGCCTCCACACGTTCTAGATCATGGCATAGCACAGTTCCTGTGTTTACTTTTGGACTCGGTCACCATGGCTCAATGGATAAGAGCGTTTGCTCTTAAACTTCCGGTGTGCTGGTGCCGAGGTAGTGGGTTCAACCCCTATACTGGTCATTTGGACTAAATTGTCTCAAGTTCAAAGTGAGCTAACACAAAAGTAACTTACTAACTGTAACATCTGATTGAAAACTGCCTCTGCCTGAGCCACAGTTAACTGCTATATTAACTCATCCACAGTTCCTGGAGGCTTGTCACTCAGAGAGACAGTGTACCTGGCTGAGCAGATTGCGAGTACAGGTAAGCCTGGTGCATCTGTGAATGTTTGCACCTATAGAAGTTCATCCTGCCTCTATAATATACTCCAGATGTTAATGTTCAGACTACTCCATATGTTAATATTCACAGACTACCCCATATGTCAAATGTTCACTTACTACTTGATATGTTAAATGTTCACAGACTACCCCATTTGTTAAATGTTCACAGACCACCCCATTTGTTAAATGTTCACAGACCACCCCATATGTTAAATGTTCACAGATACCACTCCATATGTTAAATGTTCAGATACCACTCCATATGTTAATGACCACAGACTACCCCATGAGTTATTGTTCAGACTACCCCATATGTTAATGTTCTCAGACTACCCCATATGTTAATGTTCACAGACTGCTTCATGTGTTAATGGTCACACACTACTCCATATGTTAATGTTCACAGACCACCCAATATATTAATTTCTAAAGACGACTCCATATGTTAACATTTTCAGACTACCTATAACCATTCATTAACCAAGTCATCTTCTACATTCAAAATCAGATTTCTTCTTCATACCACAGGTCGTCTATCAGTCCTGGACATTGCAGAGGTCAACCCTTCATTAGGCTCGGAAGAGGGCAGAAGTTTAACTATGACCAACACAATCAACGTTACCACCAAGTTCTATGGCACACGACGTAAAGGCATCACTACGCCAGACTACGAACTGCCCAGACCCCAATAGGAACCATCACATCCATCATTCCACATACAACAACTGATCCTAAATGAACAATCACAGCATATCCATTATTTTTACTCATTGTAAATCACACATTTGCATTTCTCAGCTTATAGTCAGAAGAATATGTTTTTTTTTGTTTCGCTCACTTTGAGCTAAATCGTAGTCCACATTGGACTGATTTTTGTGTGTATGAGCCAGGTTTATCTATTACCATTGTCCACCACCATCAGGTGAACCCACTCTGACTTCTGAAGTTTTTTGTAGTCAGAAGAATTTTTGTATGTTACATACTCACTATGCTGTTGTATGAGTGTTATTCACTGAGCATGAATGGTATTCTATAAATGTGTTGGCTGCTATTGTACTTACATCAGAGTGTGCGAGAAAGCAAAACAAAATATGGCCAAGAACGTTCCATGGATGAATGAAAGACACAGATACAGGCCAACATTTCGGCCGAGGTTCTTTATCAATGGAAGAACAAGAACTTTCTTGACCCAAGTCATAATAAATGGAAGAACAAGAACTTTCTTGACCCAAGTCATAATCAATGGAAGAACAAGAACTTTCTTGACCCAAGTCATAATCAATGGAAGAACAAGAGCTTTCTTGACTCGAAGTCTTTATCACTGAAACAAGTTCATTAATCCGTCAAACTTTGCAGTCATATTGTGTGGTTTTTCTAGCTCTCCATATAATTGTATGACTGCTGTTCATTGCCCATGAAGATTAAAAACAGTAGCCAATTTCTGTAACGGTTCCCCCGTCTTTGTCCATTTCTACCTGTTTTGTTGCCTTACAGCAGGCCTAACTGCTGTACTAATAGTAACACTGCAAGGATCTACACTGCTCATCATTCATCAATCACCTTTTTACTCGACTGGCACCTTGCTGTCTTCACAGACGATAGTTTGTAAAATGAAGTTATACCTCTCCATAGCACAAAGCCTGGGCTGGATTTGTTGCCCATGTAGCATGATCTCTCTCTCTCTCGACTGGCCTACTTTACTTACTTCAGAGGAAAGCTAACACCAATATGTCTGGAACAACACAAGCTACAGAAGCTGCTGAATCAACAAAGCAATGCTTTAACTGTCCACTTGTTGGAGCTTCCATCCTAGACCAGTTGCCGACCAAGGCTTAGAGCCTGGTCTGCCCTGCCATGACATAGTCTTTAAGTTACATTTCCTTGCACCAGGATGAGGCTTGTATCCATAATGGCTAGAGTACTTACTAACACAGTGATTTACGGGTTCAATCCCTGTGCAGTAGAGACATGATTCTTGTTTCATAACAAACATGAACAGTAGAATTTGTAAGCTTGGCAGAATCACAATACCAAGTGACAAAATGGTAGAGCAGACAAGACACAACAAACACATTTTATTTGTTTCTACATTTTAGGGATAACAAGCATTAAACAGTTCCTTTTCATCTCTAAATGTTAAGGTGGACAACAAATAATTTCATTTTGTTATTTATGAGAATGTTCTTGTATGACTGACAGATTTCAATTCTCGCTTTTGTAAATTTAATAATCATCATAATCACTTGCCTTGCCAGATGGCATGGACGTTCATGTCTCTCCACAGATCTCACTTTTAGGTGTTCTGGATCAACTCTGCTGATGATATTTCTCTGTGCCACCACCTCAGTCTGTCCAGCATCATTTATTTCTCTTGGTCCGCTTCTGCCTTTTTTCAAATTGATCTTTCCATTCATCATGATGTTCCCCAATGCCTCTCTTCTCATCACATGACCAAAACAAGCTGTTTGTCTTTTTCTTATTGTTGTATGTAGTGTTCTAGTTTCATTAGCATCTTCCAGACAGTCGTTGTTAGTTACTCCAGCAGTCCAAGTTGTCCAGTACAGCTCTGGGGACATCCTTCTCATGAAGATGTCCAGTACAGCTCTGGGGTCATCCTTCTCATGAAGTTATCTCCATAATCAAGTGGTTGCACCACCTGCCCTGCACTCCAAAGTTACCCTGATTCAGGGCTATGTAGTTCATTTTACAAATGCAATTCTTCTTCGTTCATCCGGAGTTTTTTTTCGGACGTGATTGCGTTGTGCCTGTTTACAGCAGAGCTGCGTTCTTGCGCTGTTAGGCCGACACATCCGACTTCTGCGGGCATTTGTTGACCGGGTTAACCTTCCCGGGAAATGCAATTCTGAGACTCCTGGAGGTCATGCTGGAGTTATGGGGATCATGCTGGAGTTACAGGGATAATGCTGGAGTTAAT
The DNA here is from genome assembly GCA_963921405.1 of Cepaea hortensis. Lineage (NCBI taxonomy): Eukaryota > Metazoa > Mollusca > Gastropoda > Stylommatophora > Helicidae > Cepaea > Cepaea hortensis. The sequence goes on from OY992876.1 coordinate 443,039,044, forward strand.
GGGGATCATGCTGGAGTTATGGGGATCATGCTGGAGTTATGGGGATCATGCTGGAGTTAGAGTTCATGCTTTGTGTCGATGCTTTTGGCAGGCCACCCTGCAGAAAGAGATTCACATGGAATAAAACCCGGTGCAATGAAGTCAATCCTCTAGTCTTTAACCACCATTCTCATGAATTGGGTACTGGACATTTTAGTAAGTGGCCAGCCGGCCACATTACGCTGTGACTTAGAATATGTGAAAGCCCCCCACACTTAACACACTGTATGTGTTATAGAAATATTTTTACTGTTTAATACAGTACACATGATGACAGTTTTATAACAACAACAATTGCAAAAAACAGTAATAATAAAATGATAGATATATTAATATCAGTATGTATATTTGAAATGGTCAGGACTGTACAAATGGACTCAATCAGGCTGATATCGTTTGAGCAAACTGGTTCTAACTGTTAAAGGAAGAAACCTGAATAACCGGTCTGACATCATTTGGGGAAACAGTTAAAGTCAAAAGCTCAAATAACCAGTTTTGCATCATTCAAGGAAGCAATCAAAGGAAGAAACTCACATAACCGTCTTTACATCATTTGAGGAAACAGTTAATGGAAGAATGTCATATAAATGGTTTACAATCTGATTTGAAATAATCAGCACTAACAGTTAAAGTCAGAAGCTGAAATAGCCGGTTTGACATCGTTTGAGGAAACAAAGGAAGACACTCATATTACCGGTTTACAACATAATTTAAACAAATAAGTGCTAATAGGTAGAGGAAGAAACTCAAGAGGTTTAATTACATGATTTGAGGAAATTGGGGCTAGCAATTACATTCAGCATCATCATCAACCAGTGCCTTGCTGGCTGGCGTTAACAATCATGCCTCTCCACAAACTGATCTCTGACATCATGGAGATCAATTTGTGTGTAGACTCCCTTCCATGGCATGACACAAGACTGTCAAGAATCTTTCCACATTGTCTTCCTCTATCTCTCTTTCTGCAAATCTTTCTGGTTGTCACGACATGTTAATTTTTTGTCTTCTCATAATGTGGCCAAACAACGATGACTGCTTCTTTCTGATGGTTGTAACAATTCCGGCTACCAGCGGACGTGATTTCACAAGCTCTCCCAATGTTTATATAATTTAACAAAGTTGTGCCTATTTCAATCGAGATGCTGTGTATTTCATTGTGTTTTTCTAAAAACTGGATCTAATACTAATTAATATATTAAGTTTATGTGACTATTAGTTAGTGAAATGCTGATTTCTTTGTGAAATGTAAGGTAAGAACGTTCAGTTTTGAAAACTACCAATTATCGATTAACGTCAACGTGTGATTTAACCATGTGGGACTAGCGCGTGGTTAGTCGCCAAGCACGCGTTACCGAAAGGCGGCGAACTTGTGTGTACTCCCGGCCTGTTGGAGCCTCATACATTACTAATATGGCGTCCAACTTACGGAACTCTACTTTATCCAAGCGCCATGAAAATACAATTAAAGACAAGACGGGGAAAAGTTTGACGAGCACGCCACCCAAACGTCGGATTTCTTCAACGCCAACTTCACACGTGTGGTCTAGTGAATCTGCAGACACTGATCCCAAGCTCAAGCTGGTCGAACATCACAGTTTAGTAGCCCAATCTGATGAGACTAACACATCATCTTTAGTCACTCTTTCCTCAGCCGAACCACACAACCACAACGCCTGCCGTGAACTCATCCAGGCTTTGGAGGACAGGCTAAAAGACTTTATTTCCAACAACACAACTAATATCATTTCCGTGTTTAAAGAAGAAAACGCTCGCCTTCAAAAAGAAATCCACCTCCTTAAAGAAGAGAAGGACACCTTTAAAACAACAATCCATGCCTTAAAACTAAAGAGTGCACAGTCATTTGACAAAAGTGCACAAACAGGAAGTATTCATAGTGCTGCAGAGGTGTGTATGACCAGTGGATGTTCGTCGCAGAATGACATGCAGTTAGTTTCCACAGGCTGCAACACTACTAAACTTGTAGAACGTGCACCATCCATCTACCCCATTGATGTGCGTGTCAGCAATAGGTCCCAGGCCTCAAGTGTAGACTCTCCAGCAGCAGACGAGGAGTTAAAGAGCTCAGCCACTACCACTACTGAGCATCAACAACCAGCCCAAACAAGCAACGACTATAATAAACAAGAACGCATGAAAGATGACAGCGATCAGTGGCAAGAAATCAAACGGGCGCGTCAACAGCGTGAAATAACAATGGATGACAGTGCAACTCATGTCGTCATTGGAGACTCTCTGCTCAAGGGAATCTATAGTGACCGCATGTCATCTTCTGACAGCGAAACTACCTCGATCTACCCGCTACCAGGAGCTGACATTGACAGACTGACCTCTACACTGCGGAAATTCAAGGTGAATGATAGAATTAGAAGAACAACAGTCCATATCGGTGTCAACAATATTATGAACAATCACACCATAAGCACCTCACAACTCGCTACATTGGAGGTGTTGTTGCGCAAGAAATTTCCTAAAGCATCTATTTTCTTTTCATCAATCATACTGCCATGTTATGGATTCCAGCGCCGCACTGCCGATGCTGGCAATCTGACTCTACATAAATTTTGTCAAGAAACTAACAATGCTTTCATTAATAATACCCCGTATTTCACATCGCCGTCCGGGGCTCCCAAGAAAAAACTATATAAGGATCAATTACATTGTTCAAAACTAGGAACTAGCATACTAGCGAAGAACATAAAATATCCTGAACGTACACAACAATTAGAACCAGTTTCAGTTACAGGAGTAAACCGATCTTCACCTCCGGCTGTAGCCATCTCTCAGTGTTCAGAAAACACTCCTTCTCTTCCCACACCACCCTTGCCTGTACCCCAGGAACACAATGTTGTGAATAGCAACCCAAGCTCCAATCCAAATGTTGCTAAATATGATACTTTGTTTCCTACCTTGCCCGTAAAACAGTCTCCCTCTATGATGTCAAAGGAGACACCGTTAAACAATGGTGCTGTACCGTCGATGCCTGCTTCCAATGTAGGCACTTCCAGTGACACTCATAGCAATCCCTCGCTGGACGGTAATCTACAACCCTATGAGTGGAACCGTCAACTTCAGCAGCTAATGCGATACAATCCTGCAGCCCTGCACCAAGCATTCATGATATCACTCCAGCAAAGACATTTTCCTGCCCCCTCTAACAGCCTTAACTATTTCTAAATAAAGTTTCGAAATCCCTGCAATTTGTATACCACAAGCGACATCTTCCTTTTAGTTTGTAATGTTCGCTAATCACGATCAGTGGCTCAACAAAAATGGTCTATATATAGGCCATCTCAACATCTTTCATCTGCTCAACAAATTACCTGAGCTCTCGGTAATACTGTCCAAACAGTTCCATGTGTTTGGAATCACAGAAAGTCGTCTTAACGACAAAATAACCGACTCCGAAATCTCACTTAAGGGGTTTAAAGTAATTCGGAAAGATGCAAATCAAAAATTAGAGACAGGTATTGCAGTATACATTTCCAATTCTCTCAACTGGTCCCGTAGAAGTGATCTCGAGACAGTAGAGATAGAATGTGTTTGGTTAGAGGTGAAGCCAGCCAGCCAACAACCGTTTCTCATTGGATACCTATATAGGAATCCTTGTGCCGGGTACAGTTGGTATGACTGCTTCACTACAATGATGGATAGAGTGTTTACAGCAGGTAGAGAAGTTATGATACTAGGTGACTTCAACATAGATATTAGTAAATCCAACCAGACATGGGACGATATCATTCTTTCTTACAATTTCAAACAACTAATAAACCGTCCCACAAGGGTTACTGACACATCCTCAACTACAATTGATCATATATATGTTACTTGTCCAGATAATATTATTGAATGTTCTGTTCCTGTTTGTACAGTTAGTGACCACTACCCGGTATGTTGTACATGGTCAAGAATTGGGTTCAAACCTCTTAAACATAAACATGTAAGTATCAAATTTAGGAATTATAAAGCATTCAACCAAGATTTATTTTTGCAAGACTTAAGAAAAGCAGCCCTTGATCACGTTTACCAACTTCCTGACCCGGACGATGCATTAGCTTTCTGGACGAAGACAGTGTACAATGTGTTCGATAAACACGTGCCAATCAAAGAAGTTCGAGTCAAAAATCAACATAAATCCCCATGGGTCACTAGAGAAGTGCTGCAAATCATGAGAGAGCGAGATACAGCACACAAAAATAAAGACTTCATCAATTACCGCAGACTAAGGAATAAAGTTAAATATGAAATTCGTAGGATTAAAAAAGATCATTTTAAAAATTTGATTGTAGATAATTCAAACAGTACAAATATATGGAAGGCTATTAACTTGCTAACCAATAAGAAACGTCCTACAGAATCAGCAATAGCAAATTCTATAACATGCGATGAATTCAGTTGTTTCTTTCAATCGGAAATAGAGAATCTAAAGTCTTCAATACCAGACTCATCGTGTAATTTAAGTTCACTGACATCATTCTGTGAGGAGAAGTGCACCAGAAATATTCCCGCTGAGATTCCTTTAATGTCTGTTGCAGACGTTTATAAATATCTCTTGAACCTCAAATCAACAAACTCACAAGGCCTAGATGGTATCAGTAATAGAATTCTTCGTTGTGCTGCACCAGTCATTAGCGAGTCCTTAACGTTCATATATAACCAGTGCCTGGCCAAAAACTACTTTCCATCTGCATTTAAAATTGCTAAAGTGTTTCCGCTAATTAAAAATGGCTCAATCGATAATAGTGTTTTGGGTAATTATAGACCTATTTCCTTACTATCGTCGCTATCAAAACCACTAGAAAAACACATTCATAAAATAACGTTACACCATTTAATTAACAATGATCTAATAATTAACAGTCAATCTGGGTTTCGACCTAAATATTCTTGCCATAGTGCTCTAACAAAAATGACCGATAACTGGCACTTAAACATCAACAACGGTAGAATTTGTGGAGCGGTGTTTGTAGACTTTAAAAAAGCTTTTGATATGGTAGATCACGATATTTTAATTAGAAAACTAAAGCAAATGAAGACAAGCACCAACATGGTGAACATAATTACGTCATTTCTATCCGACAGGCAACAAGTCGTGTCCTTCAACAACTGTCTATCAAGACCCACACAGCTTAATATTGGTGTGCCTCAGGGCTCAATACTAGGTCCGCTGCTTTTCGCAGTTTATATTAATGATCTTCCTTTATATATCAATACAACTTGTGATCTATTTGCAGACGACTGTACTATATATACTAGTCAAGAAAACCGTAGTGAATTAGAGAATTCTTTACAAAAGGAACTTGATAATCTTACTAGATGGAGCAATGAAAACCGCATGCAAATTAACATCGACAAAACCAAATCCATGCTAATAACGACCAGACAAAAACTACAGACACTAGCCATAACTGGATCACCGCTCGAACTCCGCATGGGCACGTTACCTATAGTTAATGTGACTGAACATAAAACACTAGGGCTTTTAATAGACAGCCATTTGAACTGGAGCTCTCATGTTCACGCTCTTACCAAGAAAATAGCACAAAAAGTTTACCAACTTGCTAAAATTCAGCACTTCCTGGACGAAAGCACACGAAAAATATTCTATACATGCTATATCCAATCACATCTCGATTACTGTTCCACAGTTTGGGATGGTTGCCCTAAATCTAATTTAAAACGACTATGTTCTCTACAAAACCGAGCTATTCGTCTGGTTTCTGGCATAAAGCACGTTGAAAGTAATAATTTGTACAGTCATCTAAGACTTCTACCACTACAAAAGCGCTTCCTTTTCAACAAAGCCAAATTAGTGAATAAAATTATATCTCAAAATACCCCAGAGTATCTTCTGCCGCTGATTCAATCTAATGCAATGAACAGCAAGCGCCTAAATTTGTTACATGTCTCAAAGCCTAGATTGAACCTATACAAAACATGTTTCGCCTATTCTGGTGCTCACTTATGGAATGATCTGCCTCCAGATCTGAAAACTCCAATGAGTCCCTACACATTTAACCGAAAACTCTTTCAATACTTAATCCATACCGACTATATGCCACCATAATTCATTTACTGGTATAATTGTTCAGTATAATTGTTCATTATAATTGTTTAACTATAATTGTTCACTATATATGTGTGTGCGTGTGGGAGCGAGAGAGAGAGAGAGAGAGAGAGAGAGAGAGAAAGTGGGTGTTAGAGAGAGGGAGAGAGTGGATGCGTGTGTGCGCACGTGCATGCGTGTGTGTGGAGAGAGTGATTGAGCGAGAAATGGTGGGGGAATGTGTCAGTGCATGCATTCGTACGTGTATGTGTGAGAGTGAGTGAGGGAATGTAGGCGTGCGTGCGTTCATGTGCATGCGTTCATGTGTATGTGTATGTGTGAGAGAGTGTGATTGAGAGAGTGAGTGTGTGTGTGTGTGTGTGTGTGTGTGTGTGAAGGATTGTGTGTTAGAGAGTTAGACAGTGGGAGAGTTGATGTGTTAGTGTATGTGTGTGAGCGCGTGCATGCGTGTGAGTGTGTGTATATGAAAGAATAGAGAGAGAGAGAGAGAGAGAGAGAGCTGAGCAGATGCATGTCATGTAACACGCATGTTATGTAACACGCGAATCCATATGTTTGTGTATTCTCATCTGTCATATTATCAGTTAAATACCATTTGATTTTATCATGCATAAAATAAACTAATGTTCATTACTGTAGTTTGAGTGAGAGTCAGTGAGTGTGAATGAGAGACAGAACGAGTGAGCGTGAGAGTGAATGAGTGAGCGGGAGAGTGAATGAGTGAGCGGGAGAGTGAATGAGTGAACGGGAAAGTGAATGAGTGAGCGGGAAAGTGAATGAGTGAGCGGGAGAGTGAATGAGCGGGAGAGTGAATGAATGAGCGGAAGAGTGAATGTGTGAGAGTGAGTGAGTGTGTGTGTGTGTGTGTGTGAGAGAGAGAGAGAGAGAGAGAGAGAGAGAGAGAGAGAGAGAGCATCACTATTTTTACGTCACATACATTTTATGTACACATTTTTCTCCATGTTTAACATTTTTATGAGACTGCTCATGACAAGTGTCAGTGTATATGTGTGAGTAAAGTGTGAGAGTTTCTTCATACTAGTTTCAATACTATCGTGAGACATTTTATATGTGTCTAGATGTGAGGAAGTGTGAGTGTATGTGGAGGATATGTGTGAGTGTGGGGATATGTGTGGGTAGTGGGTGTGTGGGTGGGGGGTGTGTGGGTGGGGGTATGCGTTTGGATGGGTTGGGGTGTGTTGGTTTTGGTGGGTAGTGGTATTTGTGGGTGTTGGTGGGATGTGTGGATGGATGTGTGGGGGTGAAAGTAGGGGTGTTGGAATGGGTGTGGGGGATGTGTGTATGGGTGGAGGATATGTGTATGGGACGGATGCAGGGGATGTGTGTTTATGTGGGTGGAGATGTGTGGACGGTTTGAGGAAGTATGTGTAGGAGGCGGGGTTGTGTGGGTAGGGGATTGTGTTGGGTGGATTGGGGATGCAAGGGTGGGTGGGGAGAAGTGTATGGTGTGTGGGTTTGAGATATTTGTGCGGTGTGTTGGTGGGGGATGTGTGAATGATGTGTGGGTGGAGGGTATGTTTGTGGAGGTATGGGTGGAGGATAGTATGTGGTGTGGGGGATGTGTGTGATGGGTGCGGGGAATGTGCGTATGAATGGGGTATATGTATGGGTGAGTAAGGGATTGTGGTGGTTGGGGGAAGTATGTGGGGGAGTGTTGGTGGGAGATGTGTGTGTTTGGATGGGGAATGTGTGGGTGGGGGTGTGTGAGTGAGTGGCTTAGGGATGTGTAAGTGGGTGAGGGAGTTGTATGTGTCGGGGTGGGATGTGTGAGTGGGTGGAGGATGTGTGTGGGGTAGGGGTATTGTGATCGAGAGATGTTTGGTTGTGGGGGGGGGGGGGTGTGGGTGCGTAGTGGAGAATGTATGCGTGAGTGAGTGTGTGTTGGTGGACGGGTAGGGAATGCGTGTGTGGGTGGGGAGAGGTGTGTGGTGTGTTGGTTGGGGATATTGTGTGGGTGAGGTATGTGTGTGTGGGTAGGGGATTTTTGTGTTTTGTTTTGTTTTTGTGTTGTGTGAGTGGGGGTATGTGGGGTGGATGGGTAAGGGTATCTGTGTGGGTGTGGGTGGGAATATTGTGTGGTATCTGGGTGGGGGATATGTGTGTGGTGTGTAAGTGGGGATGTGTTGGTGAGGGATATGTGTGTGTGTGGTGCGTGGGTTGGGAATAGTGCATGATAGGAGGTGTATGTGATGTGCGGGTGGGGGATTGTGTGGTGGGGGATTAGGTTAAGGCATGTGTGGGTGGGTGGAAGTTGTATGTGTGGGTGGTGGGGTGTGTGTTAGTGGATTGGGGATGTATGGGTGGTTAGAGAGATGTGTGTGTGTGGGGTGGGGGTAGGGACATGTCAGTTGGTGGGGATGTGTGTGTATGGTTTGGGAATGTGTGAGTGGATGTGCGATTTGTGGGTTGGTTGGGGGATTGTGTGCATGGGTGGGGAATATGTTGTCGATGGAGATGTGGCTGGGGGATGGGTGGTTTGAAGTGTGGGTGGGGAGAGGATGTGTGGGGTAGTATGTGGATGGGCGTGGGATGTGTGGGTTGGTGGGGGAATGTTTGTGGGTGGCGAGTGTGTTTTGGTTGGGGGATCAGGTGAGGGCAGTGTGTGTGGGTGGGGGATGTGCGGGAGGGGGATGGATCGGTTGGTGGGGTATGTATGTGTCCCTTGGTGTGCGTGTGTGTCGGTAGGTGGGGGTGTGTATGTGTCCCTTGGTGCGCGTGTGTGTGGGTAGGTGGGGTGTTGTGTGGGTGGGGTGATGTATGGATAGGTGGGAGATGGGCTTCATAACATGGTAATTAGCCTTGTTTATGTTTACAACATTCATTTCACAATGTTTATTTTATCTTCCTATGTAAATGTATAATGCTCTTGATGAACGAAAGACGAGTGATTGGAAGGGCCGAATGTAAGACGGGCCTGCGCGCCCAATTTGTGACCCTAATAAAGTTGATTTGATTTGATTTGATTTGTCTTTGCAACTCGGCTTCCCTCAAAATGTCTAGATTGCTCATTTTGGCTGTCCAATTAATTTTCAGCATTCTTCTATAAAACCACATTTCCAAGGCTTCCAGGGATGTTTTTGGCCTGTTTGCTAATTGTGCAGGATTCCCAGTCACATCTTAAAACTGCAACTATGTAATACACAAGAACTCTTTTTCTATATTTCAATGAAAAAAAGGCTTATTGCACAAAATTTTCTTCAGCAATTACATTAAAAAGCTCAAATATTCAATCTGACAACATGGTCTGAACAAAGTTGCACTGATAGTTAAATTAACAAGCTTGAAGAAAAGGTCTAATGACATGACTTGAACAAATTACAGTAACAGTTAAATTAAGAAGCAGAAATATCTCGTTTGACAAGAAGATTTGAGCAAATTTGCACTGACAGTTAAATTAAAAAGTTTAAAGGTATGACAACTGTCATTTAAAAAAAAAAAAAAAAAAAAAAAAAAACTGTCATTTACTGCCAATATAGTACTTTGCGGTGTATGGCAGAGGGGTCTTTGAGCCTGAGGAATAAAGGCCGCCTGGCTAGTGCAGTCGCCGCGAACTGTGCAGGTTAGGATTTTCTTTTTGCCCCCGACAGAAAAAAATCCCGCACCTTACCGGGGATCGAACCCGGGTCTCCCGAATGAGAGTCCAGCGTTCTATCCACTCGGCCAGCCGCTCCTCAAGGTATGACAACATTATCTGCAAAATTTGTACTAACAGTAAAATTTATTTTAAAAATCTAATATTCAGTTTAACAAAATGATTTGAGTACAGTAATGAAAACACTCAACTATCTAGCCTGGCAACATGATTTTAAGCATCATAATCATCTTTCCCTTTTGCTATCAAGTCTTGTGGGGATTTGTCTGTTTAATACTTCAGCTGTTCTTGTTCGCTTGTTCCGAGCGTTTTCGATGTGAGCGCTGATACAGTCTAGCTTTTCTGTCAATTTCCTGCATAATTCTTGAGCTGTAGTATTTGAACAAATACTGCTTTACTGGACCATCCTTAATGTCCTAGGATTGCAAAAACAGTTAAATCAAGAAGCTCAAATATACAGTTTGACAAAAACATTTAATCAAATTGTACTAACAGTTACAAGAAGAAACTCAAATATCCAGTTTGACAAAATGATTTAATCAAATTGTACTAACAGTTACAAGAAGAAACTCAAATAGAGGTAGTCTTTTTTCCACACACCTTCAGATGTCTCATAACATGGTAATATGCATTGCTTATGTTCACAACTTTCACTTGACATTCCCAATATGAATGTAACATGCAAAATAGTTAACTGATGTGTGAAAGATGAATAACTGGAAGGGCCGAATGTATGACGGGCCTGCGTGCCCAATTTTTAGTTAGTTAGTCGAGGTTCCAACTTCATGGCAATGGGTCGTCCCCATAATGCTCCATTCCTGTGCCAGTGAATGTCACAAAATGCTCTCCACTGTCCAATGTGAAAAGTGGAACCGACAGGAGTCTTGGCAATCCACCAGCCCGCACAGGTACACTGTGCATAATGCCACCGACAGGAGTCTCGGCAATCCAACAGCCCGCACAGGTGCACTGTGCATAATGCCGCCGCCAGAATGCCAACATAAAAGTCCTCCACGGAAACCACAGTTCATTGTCGATGGAATCGGCAGTCACCAGAAAGACCTCACTGACCTAAGTTTTCTCAATGGCTCTGTCTCTATCCGCAGGGTGACCCACCGAAAACGTCGCATAAAGCACGAACTCCGTAGCTAAAGCGCAGACTCCCAGGAGTCTCCTGAAAATTGCACTCGTGAACAGAAAAGGCAAATCAGTCAATTCAGCAACAGCCGGTAGCCATTGTTCCGAACATGCAGGTCACTGTACAAACAAAAGCGGACATGTAAAAGCATTCCACGCAAATATCACAGCTCACAGAGTCGCGCCACGCACTCACTCGGTAGCAGGGCGATGGAACCATTGTCCAGTGCCCAATATTTGACCCTTTGAAAATAATGTTTGTTCGTTCCTCTTCATTTTTTCTTCCTCCATGGGAGATGTAAAGATCTTTTATGTGCACTTTATAATGCCCTTGGCAAGTTGGTGATCATTACTCTAAGGTTGTTCTTGATACCTCCATCTTTTATGTGGTCATCTCCTTGCTCTACAGCCATGATATTTCTTCAGTGTGGCTCTTTGTGGCAGATGATAACCCTGGCATTCTAGTGGTGGCCGAACCATTTCATTTATTGTACTTTAATAAAGTGCATGACTGGTTTCAGACCAAATCATCTTCTAATTTCCTCATTCTTAATTCTGTCTCTCACTGTTACTCCTGCATCTCTTCTAAGGCATCTCATCTCTGTTACGATTTTGTGCTCAGTAGTTGCAGTAATCGTCCATGTTTTCAGATGTCACAATCAATCAATGCTCAGTAGTTGCAGTAATCGTCCATGTTTTCAGATATCACAATCAATCAATCCACAGAAAGTCGCAGTCAACTTAAGCTTGTTGCCATCTTTACTTCCTGGTACCAAATTTAGGGAATTATGGGAATTTTGTTACATGCAGCCCATAAATGGGCACTCTCACATTTATGCTTCACCTCAACACCGTAAGATACAAGAGGAACAAGATAAGATGATGATGATGAAATGAGATGATGATGAGATGAGATGATGATGTGATGAGATGAGACCAGGCCAAATTAAGGCTGCATCAGCGTGGAAGCCCCAGGTCAATATATCCAATCTGTCCCGATGCAGATTTGAACCAAGGTCCGCGGGGTTGTCAAGCAAGCATGATAAATGTCATAAGATAGTTATTTCTTCTTTATATGTTAACAGCAGAGGGGAAAAGTTCCCTAAAAGGCAGTAAACAAGAAATAATAACAACGGTTTAATCATAAAATAAATGCATCCATAGACTTGTTCTTCTTCTTTGCATTCACTCGCTTTGAAATCCAGCGTAATCCATTCAAGTGCTACTACATCTAGTGCACTGGACTGATTTTTGCATGTGGATCAGTGTTCCCTATTACCAGTGTCCACCACCATCAGGCTCACTCTGACTTCTGAGGTACTTGTAGTTTACATCCCCAAGTCGAGGACAAGTCAACATTTTAGTCCATCTGACCAATGTAGGGGTTGAACCCACTACCTTGGCATCAGGCGCACCAGAAGTTTAGTAACGAGCGCTCTTATCCACACAGCTTGGATTATAATAAGTGAAAAAACACAAATGTTACCAGATTTATTTAGTGCGCTCTGACTAAACGTAACAAATAGAAACACGCAAGACATAATTGGTATCCATGAAGAATAGCCAATCACATACGAGATGTTGGTACACATGAAGAACAACCAATCACACGTGACATGTTAATTGATACACATGAAAAACGGTCAATTACACATGACATGTTAATTGATACTCATGAAAAATAGCCAATCACACGAGATGTTGGTACACATGAAGAACAACCAATCACACGTGACATGTTAATTGATACACATGAAAAACGGCCAATCACACACAAGATTTTAATTGATTCATATGAAAAGTAGCCAATCACACACAACATTATATAGGACTGAAAGCCTAATATAGGTTAATATAAACAGTGGCAACAGAATAGGACAAGCAAAAACTTCATTTTATAAAATGAATATCTTGTGCAATAAGTCCCTGTCAATGGATGTTAGTTAAAGAAATCTTGCATGATACAGTCTCAATATATCACCGTGAATCCTGGACAATCAGTAACCACACAAAGAAATAAATCCCTTCAGACTTCAAAGGTGTGGTTTGACAGAAGATTGCTGAACATTCCTTGGATGGTCAAAATTAGTTATCTAAGTGATTTGAAAGAGGCTAAGGATGAATGAATAGAGGCTAAGAACAAACAGAGGCTAAGATACACTGACAGTTATCACAAACATCTGAATAAACTCTATGGACCACTGAGTGAACTTAAAAAAAAAAAATGAGAATTCATACCAGAGACAACATTGCAGATATAAACAAGTTTCTGATGAACAAAAGGAGAAGAAGAAGAACGAACATCAGAAAGGGGCAGCTGTCATTATTTAGTGACAATATGAGAAGTGACAAATTGGAATACGTTGTGACAACTGGAAGGATTTAAGGAATGAGAGACAGGGGAAAACAGAAGATTCCAGACAGCCTTGCATCATGGCACAGAAAGGTGTCAGCATACAAACTGGTACATGCAAGGCAGTTGATGATGATAAATATCAACAGTAAATAACATATCTTGATGCACGGCAAAGAAAACATACAAGCCCATTTGTACAAATTATTTATAACACATACGAATACAAACTGCCCATACCACTTCTGGGTACAACCAATCAAAAGCACAGTTGAACGCACACCACTTATAACTGACAGGTGTAACCTATATATAACAGCTTAGTACAACCTGACAACAGTAGATGGATCATGTCTATAAGTGAACTGTAAACTATATATAACAGCTTAGTACAACCTGACATCAGTATAGATGGGTACATGTCCATAACTGAACTGTAAACCAATTGGCAACAGCACAACTGGCTATAAATCACAACACAGGAACCCCCTGCGGGTAAGTGGAGGGTCGGGACCATAACCTTTTGTAGGTCTCAGTGCACAGAGAAATTAGTGACCAGTCTCTTCCTCCCAGAGATAGAGAGAGAGAGAGAACATATATATAAGTAAACTCTTATTAGTGGGTTTGTGATTGTGAGTATATGTGTGTTATTGAGTGGGTGCATAAATGTGAGTTTGTGTAAATGTAAGTATGTGTGCAGGTATATATGTATGTGTTTATGCATGTGCATATGTATGTGATTCCAGCTGTCTGCCTGCTTCATAACATAGTAATATGCATTGTTTATGTACACAAATTTTATTTCATGCTTTTATTGTCCTTTGTGAATGTATAACATGCACAATAGATAATTTACATAAGACAGATGAGTGACTGGAAGAGCCGAATATCGGGTGTACAGAGCTGACCTTGTTTGACCCCACTCATGCGTTGTAAGTGCCACGTTATAATCATGACACCAGCAGCTGGCTACAATGTGTGAATAATGTAGTAAATAAGCATTGATAATACAGATGAATATCATTTGTGAATGAGACAGTTCAGCACACAGCTATAACACAACCTGACAATAAAACATACGGGCCAGATCGGCAAATATAACACTGCTGGGCACAATGTGACAATAACACTGCCTGCTAAAATTTCAGAGCACAAAAAGGTGATTAGCACAGCCAGGCACATTTTGTCAGCTACACATTCAGGATACATTTGGTAACAATCCGATGGAAGATGATCTGACAATAACACTTTATGGCATAATCTGACAATAACATTTTATGGCATAATCTGACAATAAAACTTTATATCATAATCTGACAATAACCTTTATGTCATAATCTTACACTTTATGGCATAATCTTACAATAACACTTTATGGCATAATCTCACAATAACCTTTATGTCATAATCTTACAATAATAAATGATGTCACAATCTCACAATAACACTTCATGCCATAATCTTATAATAACACTTGATGTCATAATCTTACAATAACACTTTATGGCATAATCTTACAATAACACTTTATGGCATAATATCACAATAACACTTGATGTCATAATCTTACAATAACAATTTATGTCATAATCACACAATAACACCTTATGTCATAATCTTACAATAACACTTGGTGTCATAAGCTTGCAATAACACATTATGTCATAATCTTACAATAACACTTGATGTCATAATCTTACAATAACGTGTTAATGTTTGGGAGTCTCTGTGGCGAAGTGGTCAAGCCGTTTGACTCGTGCTCCGAAGGTTGTGGGTTCGATTCCGGGCCGCACCCTTCGGTTTACGAGTTAAATGTTTCGGAGACTCCTGTGGGTCGTTGCTAAAAGCTACGGAGTTTGTGCTTTGTGCGACGCTTTCCGTGCTGCGGAAAGAGACCGAGCCATATGGGATAAAACCCGGTGCAATGAAGTCGACCCTGTCGACTTTTAAGCGACTTTTAAAAAATTATCTTACAATAACACTTTATGGCATAATCTTACAATAACAATTTATGTCATAATCACACAATAACACCTTATGTCATAATCTTAAAATAACACTTGATGTCATAATCTCACAATAACACTTGATGTCATAATCTCACAATAACACTTAATGTCATAAGCTTGCAATAACACATTATGGCACAATTTTACAATAACACATTATGGCACAGTCTCATGATAACACTTCAGGGCACAATGTGACAAAGACATCATGGAGACAATATGGCATTAACATATTAGGGCATAATGTGACAAAAAAACTTCAGGCCACATTGTTACAATAACACTTGAGACAAAAAGTGACAATAACACATCAGGGCACAATGTGACAATGACTTTCAAGAGACACTGTGACGATGACAAATCAGGGCACTGTGTGACAGCAACATGTGAGAAACAATGTGACAAGAATACATCAGGGCACAATGTGACAATAACACTTGATGGTGCACTGGGACTATAACACAAGCTGTTGTTCATCAGCTGTTGTGTTGTTCCATGTAGTGATACATGCAAGTGTCCCCCGCCTGTTGTATTGTTCCATGTAGTGATACATGCAAGTCTTCATCAGCTGTTGTATTGTTCCATGCAGTGATACATGCAAGTGTTCAACTGTTGTGTTGTTCCATGTAGTGATACATGCAAGTGTTCAACTGTTGTGTTGTTCCATGTAGTGATACATGCAGGTGTCCCCCAGTTGTTGTATTATTCCATGTAGTGATACATTTAAGTGTTCAACTGTTGCGTTGTTCCATGTAGTGATAAATGCAAGTGTCCCCCAGCTGTTGAATTGTTCCATGTAGTGATACATGCAAGTGTTCAACTGTTGTGTTGTTCCATGTAGTGATACATGCAAGTGTCCCCCAGCTGTTGTATTGTTCCATGTAGTGATACTTGCAAGTGTACCTCAGCTGTTGTGTTGTTCCATGTAGTGATACATGCAAGTGTACCTCAGCTGTTGTGTTGTTCCATGTAGTGATACATGCAAGTGTACCTCAGCTGTTGTGTTGTTCCATGTAGTGATACATGCAAGTGTACCTCAGCTGTTGTGTTGTTCCATGTAGTGATACTTGCAAGTGTCCCCCAGCTGTTGTATTGTTCCATGTAATGATACTTGCAAGTGTACCTCAGCTGTTGTGTTGTTCCATGTAGTGATACATGCAAGTGTACCTCAGCTGTTGTGTTGTTCCATGTAGTGATACATGCAAGTGTACCTCAGCTGTTGTGTTGTTCCATGTAGTGATACATGCAAGTGTACCTCAGCTGTTGTGTTGTTCCATGTAGTGATACATGCAAGTGTCCCTCAGCTGTTGTGTTGTTCCATGTAGTGATACATGCAAGTGTACCTCAGCTGTTGTGTTGTTCCATGTAGTGATACTTGCAAGTGTACCTCAGCTGTTGAATTGTTCCATGTAGTGATACATGCAAGTGTTCATTAGCTGTTGTGTTGTTCCATGTAGTGATACATGCAAGTGTTCATTAGCTGTTGTGTTGTTCCATGTAGTGATACATGCAAGTGTACCTCAGCTGTTGTGTTGTTCCATGTAGTGATACATGCAAGTGTACCTCAGCTGTTGTGTTGTTCCATGTAGTGATACATGCAAGTGTACCTCAGCTGTTGTGTTGTTCCATGTAGTGATACATGCAAGTGTACCTCAGCTGTTGTGTTGTTCCATGTAGTGATACATGCAAGTGTCCCTCAGCTGTTGTGTTGTTCCATGTAGTGATACATGCAAGTGTACCTCAGCTGTTGTGTTGTTCCATGTAGTGATACATGCAAGTGTCCCTCAGCTGTTGTGTTGTTTCATGTAGTGATACAGGCAAGTGTACCTCAGCTGTTGTGTTGTTCCATGTAGTAATACTTGCAAGTGTTCATCAGCTGTTGTGTTGTTCCATGTAGTGATACATGCAAGTGTTCATCAGCTGTTGTGTTGTTCCATGTAGTGATACATGCAAGTGTTCATCAGCTGTTGTGTTGTTCCATGCAGTGATACATATAAGTGTTCTTCAACTGTTGTGTTGTTCCATGTAGTGATACATGTAAAGTGTTCATCAGCTGTTGTGTTGTTCCATGTGGTGACACTGTAATGGCTGCAGCTTTCAGAACCTCAACATTTGTTGTCTTTTCTATCCACAATATTCTCAACATCTTTTAAACAACCACATCCTAACTGCTTCCAGTTTCTTCACTGATTCATTGCTCATTGTCCAGCATTTGCATCCAAACACAAGAGCAGACCATACACAACTTGCCATAAGAAGATTCATGAACTTATCTATGAGAGGGCTTCAAATGAAAACCTTTAAAAAAAAATAACCTGTAACCTGTCAATAGTGTTATTAAGGATGTCAAGCGTGTTAAGCATGTGACATCATGGTGCAGATGAACACAGTGACATCATAAGGACATATTAAAAATGGCTGCCCCACTTTTGACATGCACCAAAGAGGAGCAGTGTTCTGTTATCCGTTTTTTTTATCAGTGAAGGGGTGAAACCTATAGAAATTCATTGGCGAACGAAGGCCTGATATGGTTATGCATGCTTGTCAGTCCAGCAAGTGTATTAGTGGGTAGGGAGTTTCAAAACAGAGTGACTTCTGTGACAGACTGTTCACGACTGGGTCAGGCACACTGAGCAGTGACCCCAGAGAATTTTTTCTACAGGAATCCAAGCACTTTATCTGCGCTGAAGGACTTGCATTGAATGTAGTGGTGACTACATCAAAAAATGATAGTTGTGCTTTACTTTTTCAGAATACGTGAAACCAAAATAAATTTTAAGGTTTTCATTTGATGCCCCCTTGAATAAGCACTAATGGATATCTCAACAAAGGAAACTTCATAATTAACCCAGAGTGGAAGAAGGAACAGCTGTCCACCGGGGCGAAGACAAACCCACACCCTTCCCTGCCACTGTTATAGAACTACAATCCATTTCTGCAGGCAGGTCAAATATCTCCAACAGTAACGGTTCAAACTCATCCACTTTCATTCTCAGCAACATTTTGGAGTGAACCTCATTAATGTTCCTCAGATCTGTCAGTTTCATCACCACCCGAGCAAAGAGGTTTGATTCATGGTTGAAGCGCAGGGATATATACTCTTCCAGAATATGGGCGTACGTCTCCTGGATCTCTTGAACTCGTCTGTAGTCCAGCATCGGCATCCGGTCAGCTGTGGATTGTTAATATCATAATTAATGCTACCTGTCCTCTGAAAGTACTTGAGAGACAGAGACATGTCAATGTGATCTTGGTCTTCAAGAGGGAAACGCTCAATTGCACATAAACATGGTAGAGGATGGGCACATTTGGGTCTGACAAATGCAGCTCTGGAAAATAAGTACTCACTGTGTTATGTTAGGTTCATTCATTCATTCAGTAGCATGTCCTTTGCAGAACCTCACTCCCATAACAACCTTCCAGAAAACCTCTCGATCATTAGCAAAATGTCCCTTATCTGATACACTCATCTGGACATAATCTGCCACATCCTGCACCCATTTTCTCTTTGGCCTACTTCTCTATGTTATGTTATGTTAGTTGAACAGATATCACTGCACATTGGGCATTCTCAGACTTGCTCAGTCCTCTGATGCAGCAGCCATCCCAAACTATTTCTGCTCACTGTTGCCATGAGAAGTTGATTACGGTATCTCCTCTCTTTCCCAGGAAGGTCTCATTGACGTGCTTGACAAGGCTTTATGCCTAGTTCATGCAGTGGATCTAGAGTCGGTATCTCCTCAGTGTCTAACAAATGTGTCCGTACAGCTCTGATTATATCAGCCCTGCCCATGCTTCTTTCCGTTTGCATGGAAAACTCTTACTCCGCCATATCCGGGTGTGTACATTCAGGTCAGTGATGTGAGGTGTAACTTCCATATGCTGTCCATCCAGAGCAGAGGCTGCGGTTGCAATTTTCTGCAGCATGTTCTTTCAGATGTATCTTCAATTGTTTGAGCTCTCCAAAATAAAAAGACTTGCATCTACTGGAGTGAATTTGGTATTGAGATTTCTCTCCAGACCCACTATCAAAGTGCCATCTCCACAAGGATTATTTTAGAGAGCTTTCCTAGCCCTTTCTAAGTTCAGACAGCAAGACCAGCACTGGAACTTCACATCTGTGTGGAGGTGGGGTCGCTGTGGTGAAGTGGCTAAGCTGCCTGCCTCACACTCTGAAGCATGTGAGTTCGATTCCAGACTCCGCCATTTGGTTAATGAGTGCAGTTTTTTTTCAGACTCCTGGGGGTCATAGCTGGAGCTAAGGAGTATGCGCTTTATATGACGCCCTGCAGAAAGAGACCAAGTACTATGGAATCAAACCAAAACTTTGCCAACCGGAAGTAAAAGAGACTCATCTAGAAGAGGTATCATGTGATGTGGAAGAGCTAGAAGGTGCCTGGATCACAGATTTACTTCCTGCCATCTCCAGATTCGGGACTTGGAATGTTAGAACTGTTAACAAACTGGACAAGACAGCACAGTTGGTAAAAGTAAACTCATATACAATGGGGAGAACCTGCCGCAAGCCGCAGGAGATAGCAACCGACAGGGCGGCTTCACGGCTTCAGCCATGTTGATGAACTCCGCTGGGTTGGAGGTAATCATACTGATGGAGCTGAAGGAAATAGCGAAATACAGGATGACTTGGCGTTTGAGTTGGTGCATGGACGTAAGCCCAAATGGGGGATAAAGAACAGAAGAAAGAAAAGAAGTAACCAAAACCATATGAGTTCAATAGTGCAGAAAGTCTCGTTCTTCTTCCTTCCAATTTGCAAGGGGAAAGCAACACACCTGGTTATACACCTGAAGGGTCAGTATGTCAGACTTCGGCATGCATTTGTGTCTAGCTTGAATCCTGCAGACACATTCCACCCAAAATGACGTGCTCTATCTACCCGTGGGTAAGTTTTCTTTTCTAACAATGTTTGCCAGAGCTGTAGCACCAAGGCCTACTCTTTGTGATTTCTCAAAATGCCGTGAGATTTTTAACATGTGTAACTTGCACACAGGACCTCCTGTTTTTGCTGCACCTCGCCTGGTGCATACTGAAGAGCTATATATCATATGCAGCGAATAAATGAATATTACTTTGGCTGAAATACTAAGTGCATAGTCGCTGATATAGTTTGAATGTGGAGTATGTTATCCTCACTGAAGTCTAAGATTTAACAGGAAGTCCTTCTGTTTGCATAGCAATGGCTGGAATTGCTTAATTGATAATACTTCAACATATCTGAACAATCAATTATTGTTTACCGAATGCAGTATGCAACTATAATATAACTCTATAGTATGCATCTGATGAGATGCAGCACAATATGCCAGGCAAGAAATATAGCAATATATTGTTTATGGCGTCTGTGTTTAAATGAATATTTTATTTAATACATCAATACATTAGATTCTGAGCAACAGCACCAAGAAAGCAATACATTAGATGCTGAGTTACAGCACCAAGAAAGCACCACATTAGATTCTGAGTTACAGCACCAAGAAAGCAACAGCACCAAGAAAGCAACACATTAGATGCTGAGTTACAGCACCAAGAAAGCAACACATTAGATGCTGAGTTATAGCACCAAGAAAGCAACACATTAGATTCTGAGCAACAGCACCAAGAAAGCAACACAATGGATGCTGAGTTACAGCACCAAGAAAGCAACACATTAGATTCTGAGTTACAGCACCAAGAAAGCAACAGCACCAAGAAAGCAACACATTAGATTCTGAGTTACAGCACCAAGAAAGCAACACATTAGATTCTGAGTTACAGCACCAAGAAAGCAACAGCACAAAGAAAGCAACACATTAGATTCTGAGTTACAGCACCAAGAAAGCAACACATTAGATTCTGAGTTACAGCACCAAGAAAGCAACAGCACCAAGAAAGTAACACATTGGATGCTGAGTTACAGCACCAAGAAAGCAACACATTAGATTCTGAGTTACAGCACCAAGAAAGCAACACATTAGATGCTGAGTTACAGCACCAAGAAAGCAACACATTAGATGCTGAGTTATAGCACCAAGAAAGCAACACATTAGATTCTGAGTTACAGCACCAAGAAAGCAACAGCACCAAGAAAGCAACACATTAGATTCTGAGTTACAGCACCAAGAAAGCAACACATTAGATTCTGAGTTACAGCACCAAGAAAGCAACAGCACAAAGAAAGCAACACATTAGATTCTGAGTTACAGCACCAAGAAAGCAACACATTAGATTCTGAGTTACAGCACCAAGAAAGCAACAGCACCAAGAAAGTAACACATTGGATGCTGAGTTACAGCACCAAGAAAGCAACACATTAGATTCTGAGTTACAGCACCAAGAAAGCAACAGCACCAAGAAAGCAACACATTAGATGCTGAGTTACAGCACCAAGAAAGCAACACATTAGATGCTGAGTTACAGCACCAAGAAAGCAACAGCACCAATAAAGCAATACATTAGATGCTGAGCAACAGCACCAAGAAGGCAACACTTCACTTACCAGAAAACAGGGACATGAGAATGAGCAGCTTCAGAGCCAGAAGATCTCCATGAATGGTGAACATCAATGACTTAATAAACTTGCTGTAAGTCATAAACAGCTGCCTGGTCTCGCTGGACCCAGATTTGAGAATCTCAGCACTAATTCTCTCCCCTGTGGCTTGACCTGACCCCTGGTTGATGCAGCCTTTGGTGTTCAAGCTCCAGGACTCGGTAAATGGGTCATAGTTCACGGCCGACCGCAGCATCATGATGTCCACCACTGACCCTTTCAACAGGGAGATCTGGTCATCCTTGTGCAGCTGCTTAAAGAAGGTGATGTTCTTGGCTACTTTGATGACTTTGCGGACAAACAACTCAGCCATGTTGATGAACTCCTCCGGGTTGGAAGGGATCATCTTGAGGGAGCTGCATGACATGACCAAGAAGGAGCCAGCTTCCATTGCAGCCATGAGCTCACTGATTAAAAACTGGTCATTCTGAGGTAGGATGCCGAGGATGGCATGGACCTGGCCCTGGCTATCCTTCCATGGTGAGTAACAAACCATGGCTTCATGAGTTGACGAACAAGTAGAGCTCATGGATCTGTACATCCTCAAACTGCCAGTATGGCAGTCACGAGAGATAAAGGTCAAACAAGGCTTTGAAGCTACTGAGGACACCAGAGATGGTGCCTTGGTTGCTATCTGACTACTCTGTAGACCAGTAACCTCCTGTTTTGTATCCCCGGAAGGACTCAGAGCTGACTCGACCATTACCATCTGTTTAGGGTCTGTGGCCAACAGATCCTGGATGGGGCACAGGAGATCTTTGAATGAAGCTGAGTATGTATCTTCAGCCGGCATCTGTCCCTGCTTGCGAAGTTTATTGACAATGATTTTCTCCTTGCGCTGCTTCTTTTGTTCATCATCTGCATCATAAAAAGAAAACATAATTAAGACTGCAAAAATATAAAGATACTGTCAGGTGTAGTTGGGTCCAGACTTTCCTTTGGGATTCTAGTGCTGGTGAGTTGTGAATCCTTTGGAAGATTGTGAGTTTCATGATGCTCAGGTTGTCTCTCTGCTGAAAAGAGTTTAGACCTATCTTAGTGAGGTAGGTGTAGACTTTCCTACCAACCTGGCACTGAAGTACCATCTCCAAGAGGACTGCAGAGCTCTTCATTCCCTCTCCAAGCTCAGAAGACAGTAGGGTGAGCAAGGTCAGTACTGGAACTTCACATCAGTGATCCTTGGAAAGTCATCTTATGATTGATAGAGTTAACCCATCGCATGTGTTGTTAAAGACACACAAAATGGTCAATTATTAAGAATCGCTGAGGTAGCTTTAAAAAAAAAGTCGCTTAAAAGTCGACAGGGTAGACTTCATTGCACTGGGTTTTATCCCACATGGCTCAGTCTCTTTCAACAGCACGGAAAGCGTCGCACAAAGCACAAACTCCGTAGCTCTAGCGACGACCCACAGGAGTCTCCGAAAAATTGTACTCGTGATCCGAAGGACCGGCCCGGAATCGAACCCACAGCCTTTAGAGCCCGAGTCAAACGGCTTGACCACTTCACCACAGAGACTTGCTGAAGCAGTTGTTATACATATATACAAAACAACTTTGTGTAAATAAAAAGACATGATGGTCAGTTTAAAATTACCATGGGAGACAATTTTAATTACTTTGGAAATATGTATCTTGTATTTTTCAGCTTGAGGTAGCTGTTAAACATATAGACAAACCAACTTTTTGTAAACAAAAACACATGACAGTCTGTTTAAAATTACCATGGTAGACAATTTTAATTACTTTGGGAACATATAAGTTATATGTTTCAGCTTGAAGGATTCTTATTTTCATTTAGTTTATCTTACGTGGGTTCTGTAATATGCACCTGACTAGATGCAGTGAAATATGCCAGGCAATACATTGGACAACCTATTTTTTGTGTCTTCATTATTCAGATCCTCAGAATGTAAGCCAGAATGGGGACCCCCCGTCTGTGCACTTGTGCATCTTAAAATTCCATACAAAATATCTGCACCCACCTCTCAATTTCCTAATTCACCAAATCCTACATCAGAATTACCTTTGACCATTGTTTAAATCAAGACAAAGTAAACAACCAAATATATTAGGATAGCCTAGGATAGACTCATTGACAACATGCTTAGCTTACTCTGCAGCTCAGATGTGGAACAATCTTCCACAAGAAATCAAATTCAACTATTCGAACACTAACTCAGTATAGAATATCTTCCCCCTTTATAATAATAGTAGTAATAATAATAATAATAACACCCTAGTACAACAGTCAATCTCATATTGGTAGTACAGTATGTCTATATGCTTGTGAAACATGGACTGTTTATCAGCGACATGCTAGGGAATTAAACCACTTCCATACAGTCTGCCTTAGGAAGCTATTGAAGATTAAATGGCAAGACAAGATCCCAGACACTGAAAGAGCATCCATGGCCCGTATCCACACTCTACTAATGAAAAATCAGATTCGCTGGGCTGGTCACTTAGCTCGAATGCCAGATCACAGGCTCCCTAAACAAAAAATTTTTTACGGCGAGCTGCATTGTGGTAAACGCTCCCAAGGCGGCCAGAGGAAACGCTTTAAAGACACTCTGAAAATCTCACTGAAAGCTTTTGGAATTCATCTTGACACCTGGGAGACTGCTGCTAAAGACCGTAATTCGTGGCGTACATCATTACATAAGGGTGCAGTCACTTGTGAAGCAACCAGGACTGCAAGAGCTGTGAAGAAAAGGCTGGACAGAAAAACCACTGGAGGAGATCCTCCTCAAGGGACGTGAAGCATTCTTTGACCACATTGTCAAAGAGCATTTCGAGCCAAAATAGGCCTTATCAGCTATCTTAGAACTCACAGCTCCATACTTTCAACCCCACTGGATGAAATGAATGGTCATCATTTTTGATGGACAAACAACAACAACATGTCTCAAAATGATTAAACATTGTGTGTATGGTTATAACAAATGGCTGAATACTGTGTGTCTGGTTATAACAAATGGTTAAATTCCATATGTCTGGTTATAATAAATGATTAAATACAGAGAGTTTGGTTATAACAAATGGTTGAGTACCGTGTGTCTGGTTATAACAAATGGTTGAATACTGTGTGTCTGGTTATAACAAATGGTTGAGTACCGTGTGTCTGGTTATAACAAATGGTTGAATACTGTGTGTCTGGTTATAACAAATGGTTGAGTACCGTGTGTCTGGTTATAACAAATGGTTGAATACTGTGTGTCTGGTTATAACAAATGGTTGAGTACCGTGTGTCTGGTTATAACAAATGGTTGAGTACTGTGTGTCTGGTTACAACAAATGGTTAAATATCATGTGTATGGTTATAACAAATGGTTGAATACTGCATGTTTGGCTATAATAAATGATTGAATACTGTGTGTCTGGTTACAACAAATGCATATTTCCTCACTACAAAGTACATTTCCCAATATGCCACACTGGTATGGACACACATCATTGACTTGTTGTCAGCAGTGAATATTGACTTGACACACAATAGATTGTTACATTGTGCTTCAAAAATGGCATAGTAACAACAACCCATGGCAGGGACTGGGATGGAGTTATATCTCTCCATAGCTCCTGGGCTGAATTGTAGAGACCATGTGTTGCCCATGCAGCATGATACCTCTCTCACCTGTCTAGTTTACTCCAGAGGAAAGATAACATCAATAAATCTGGAACAAGACCAGTTGCAGAAGCTACCAGATCAGCAAAGCAATAGTCTACCTGTCCGCCTATTGGAGCTTCAATCCTAGATCAGTTGCCAACTAAGGTATAGGGCCTGATCTGTATAGCTGCATTTACTCACACCAGGATAAGGCATGTACCCTCCCAATTGTGCTCCTCTGCCTGAAGCCATTGGTACAATGTTGGGGTGTTGGGTTTGGTCAGCACCGTCCAACACTGTGCGCTAACTGAAAGCCGGTAGTACCGTCTACTTTTATACGGCAGCTAAGTCATATCTGACTAAGAGAGAAATCCCACATGTGGTTACAACAAATTAATATTTCCACATTAAAAGCATATTTCCCAATATGCCACAGTGGCACGGGAACACATCAGTTACCTATTATCAGCAATAAATACTTACTAAGAATCATCTCCTTTCTCATGCCAATGGTAAAACATTTTGCCAGGCGACATTTCTTACAGAAAGATCTTGAGTCGACTGTCACCTCACACTTGCCCTCACATCTGCCTCGTATTATCTGTGACAGGTAGAGAGGTAGCGGAACATTAATAAATGAGTAAAATTGGGTATTCATTCTTCTTCTTCATTTATATTTGTTTTGGACGTAATTGCAATGTGCCTGTTTACACCAGAGCTGGGATATTTGAACCTTTCAGCTGACACATCCGACTTCTTCAGACATTTGTTGATGGGGTTGACCTTCCTGAGTATACTGGGCATTTAAAAAGGCTTGTTTAATAAAGCATCATCATCAAGGTCACCACTATCAGCATTATCATCTTCATCTTTGTCTTCTCCCCAAGTATAAAATAGAAATTTCTTCTTCTTTCATTCGCTTGAAATTTGTCTATATATGCAATGTTGCCTCTTGTATGAATTTCACTGACTTTTTTAGTTCATTCAGTGGTTCATAGAGTTTATCTTCCACTGTTGTTTGTCTAGGCCAGAAGGTGTGCCTGGATATGCCATATGTTGGGCAGTCTTAAACTACATGCGCACATGGCTGATTTGCCAAACTTGAATGTTATATACATGTAGTTGTGTAATCTGTTGTGTTGATATTCGAGGGGTGCTTTACATGAAAACTTTAGATCAGTGGTGGGGTGGGGGGTGGGGGGGGGGGGGAATAGATTTAGGGATGCGGGGGGGGGGGGGGGGGGAATTAAGATTGTTTCAAGATTGCGTTAATACAAGAACACATTACTTGATATTGTTTTTCCCTTCATACTTTACGGTTGTGTAAGTTTCACCCTTCTAAAATTCATTTTATAAAGTAAGTAGACCCACAAATCACGTTTTATGTGGACGTCTAGACTTGTTTTAGAATGTGCTATTAAATTTAGCTTCCATTATTATGTATACTGTGTAGGCGCGGCGGCGATTTTTTTTTAAGGTAGGAAATATGAAAGGGGGGAATGACGTTCTGAAAATATGGTGAAGGGGGGTACCATTGGCACCTTGCCGTCTTGACAGACGATAGTTTGTGCTTTAAAAAGGCATAATAACTTTTAACTATGGCGGTAGCGAGTGTGACTGATAAGGCCAATTTGCGCTGTAAATGTCCGTTCACAGTGGGTGCATCTGAACACGTGGTCATTTCCACCATCATGCACCATCTTACGTCTCAAACGCTTGGTGTGTGACTTTTCTGCAATAATTTTCTCCTTTGACTTTATTCCATTTCTGATATTTGCCCTCCATGCAACACGTTCAGCGGCGACTTGCTCCCAATGTGCATTATCAATGCCTGTATCAATCATGTCCCGCTTACACACATCTTTGTATCGTAGTAGAGGCCGACCCTGAGATCTCTTACCCATCTGTAATTCACCAAAAAAGATATCCTTTGGTATTCTACCATCATCCATCCTCCTAAGATGTCCTATCCATCTAAGCCTCCGAAGACTGAGCATGGAATAAACTGTCACACAACCTGATCTTTCCAATACTTCAGTAATTGTGATTTTGTCTTGCCACTTAATACCAAGAATTCTTCGCAGACACCGCATATGAAAGCTGTTTAAATTGTTCTCTTGGTGTGAGTAAGTTGTCCAGGTTTCACTGCCATAGAGAAGAGTACTAAGGACAAAGGCTTGATAGACAAGGACTTTTGTTTTGGCAGTAAGCTTCCTGTTCTCCCAGACTCTTTTTCTTAACCCGTTCATTGTTGTTGCTGCCTTACCAATCCGGATGTTGATTTCCTGATCTAGGGATAATTTGCTATTTACCACTGTTCCTAGATATGTAAAATGGTCTACTATCTCTAGTTCGGCGTCGTCAATAAAGATTGATGGTACCCCATGTGCACCTTGTGACATAATCTGTGTCTTCTTTTTGCTAATTGTTAAACCAAATTCAGAACAAGCATTGGAGAATGCAGATAGTAGACATTGCAATTCTTCCTCAGAGTGGGTCGTAACTGCAGCATCATCTGCAAAAAGCAACTCTCTGATCAGTACCCTCCTAATTTTGGTCTTAGCCTTCAATCTCTGAGCATTGTAGAGGCCGCCATCTGAGCGTGAGTGAATGTATATACCACCATCCTGATCACGAAATGCATATTTCAGTAGAAGTGAAAAGTATATTCCAAAGAGGGTGGGAGCTAGTACACAACCTTGCTTAACTCCACTCTTGATTTCAAATTCTTCAGAAGTTGCACCATCAAACTTGATTATACCCTTCATGCCTGTGTGGAACGATTCCACAATGGACAGAAGAGTTGGTGGGCAGCCAATCTTCTTTAGTGCCTTGAACAGACCCTCACGACTGACCAAATCAAATGCCTTTGTGAGGTCGATGAAGGCAATAAACAGTGGTTGATTCTGTTCACTGCATTTTTCTTGCATTTGTCGCAATGAGAATATCATATCAGTGGTATACCGGTTCTGTCGAAAGCCACACTGTGATTCGGGGTAGACTTGATCTCCTAGGACTTGAAGTCTGCGCAGAACAATTCTGGCAAATACTTTTCCAACAATACACAAAAGTGAGATACCCCTATAGTTGTTGCAGTCGCTCCGATCGCCCTTGTTCTTGTACAGTGTCATGATGCTTGAATCTTTGAAATCCTGTGGGACTTGTCCTTCACGCCAGCATAGCTCTATTAGCTGGTGGATCTGTATAGTGAGTGTGTCTTGCCCACTCCTGATAACCTCTATTGGAATCCGATCCTTACCTGGAGCCTTGCCAGATGCAAGTTCATTTATAGCACACTTAACTTCTGTTATGGTGGGAAGTGTGTCCAGGTGGTCAAGAGTTGGTAGAGCCTCTATGGCGTTGAGGGCATCATCCGCTAGTTTGGTCTCACTTGAGTAAAGCTCCAAATAGTGCTCTACCCATCTGTCCATCTGCCGTTTCTTGTCAGTGATGATTTCTCCAGTCAAGGTTTTCAATGGTGCACTTCTTTTGATCACTGGACCACAGGCTTTCTTTATTCCTTCATACATGCTTCTTATGTCTCCCTTATCACTTGCGATTTGAATGGACTCACATAACTTGATCCAATAATCATTTGCACACTGCCTGGCAGCCTTTTGCACATCCTTCCTAGCTTGTCTTAGCTCACTCAGAGTGTTACGCGTTGGTCTTTCCTTGTTTCTTACGAGAGCTTTCTTCTTCTTATCAATCAAGGGCTGCAGAGTCTCGCTGTTGGCCGCAAACCAGTCCTGCCTCTTATGATCCACAGTGCCGTAAACCCCTACGGCAGTTTTATAAAGAGTTTCCTTAATTTGACCCCACTTTTCATTTACTGTACAATTTTCTGGTGTATCAGTGAAAGCGTCTTCAAGTTGCTGTTGAAACTGAAAGCACTTTTCAGGATCGTGAGTGTTAATAATATTAATCCTCGGGATAGATTTGTGTTTAGCTGTGTAGATTCTCTTTGGTCTCAGTCTAACCCTTGCAACAACCAAAGAATGATCCGTATCACAGTCAGCACTGTGGTAACTACGAGTCAATGATATATGGTTCAGATGTTGTCTCCGTGTGATGATGAAGTCCAGCTGGTGCCAATGGCCGGATCTTGGATGTTTCCATGTGGCCTTATGCATCTCTTTTGTTTTAAAAAAAGAGTTTGTAATACATAGGTCATTACTGGTGCAATGCTCCAGCAGCCTTTGCCCATTTTCATTCATGCGACCGATGTTGTATTTTCCAAGGCACACTGGCCATGAACTCGAGTCCTTGCCCACACGAGCATTGAAATCACCGAGCATATAAATGTAGCCAGATTTTGGAACTGCCTTGATCACGGAGTCTAACTCCTCATAGAACAAATCCTTCACATCATCAGAGGAATCGAGTGTCGGTGCATATGCAGTAATAATGGTGGCAAACCCACAAGAGGTTGCCAAGCGCAGGGACAATAGTCTTTCATTTCCTCCTGCTGGAATTTCAATCATTCCCAGTAGCGAATTCTTCACTGCAAAGCCCACACCGTGTTGCCTTTTTTCTGCCTGCCCTCTACCCTTCCAGAAAAAGGTGTAGTTGTTTTCCCTGAGTGACCCTTCCTCAGCGAGGCGAGTCTCCTGCAGGCCAGCAATATCAATGTTAAGACGATTGAGTTCGGCATCAATCACAGCCGTTTTTCTCACATCGTCAATATTGGTCAAGTCAGTGGAAAATCCTGGACACATGGTTCTCACGTTCCAGGTTGCAAGCCGTAGCTTGAGGTTTCTATATTTATTTTTGTTTGTACCTGGTGCATTGGTTTTACAGCCTGCGATTCAGATTTTGCCCTAGCCCCAAGCACCCATTGAAGCAGGCAGGCTGTGGCGGATCAGCACCCAATTGGCTGGAGGCTGCCCAGCTTGAGGCGGGCGGTAGCTGATCAGTGACACCTATAGGTGTCTCCCACCGTCAGAGGCAACGCGTGGCGCCCCATGTCTACGCCAACTGACAAGGACTTATAACCCGTAACAGTTGCCTCTCGCTTTGATTCCGAGACCAGTTAAGACCAGGGATGGAGTTATTGCCTCTCCATAGCACAAAGCCTGGGCTAAAATATAGAGATCATGTGTTGCCCATGCAGCATGATCCCTCTCTCGGCCTGCCTAGTTCACTCCAGAGGAAAGGTAACACCCCTACATCTGGAACAAGACAAGCTGCAGAAGCTGCCGGATCAGCAAAACAATGCTCTAACTGTCCGCCTGTCGGAGCTTCGATCCTAGACCAGTCGCCAACCAAGGCTTAGGGCCTGGTCTGCCCTGCCATGACAATTTTGTCTTTAGCTTGCATTTCCTCGCACCAGGGTAAGGTTTGTACCCTCCCAATTGCGCTCTTCCGCCCGAAGCCGTTGGCACAATGTGGGGTGTCGGGTTTGGTAAGCGCCGCCCAACGTTCGGCGCTAACAGAAACCAGGTAGTACCGTCTGGGTACGCTCCAAATTTTTAGGTAGGAAATACGAAAAGGGGGGGGGGGGGGATGACGTTCTGAAAATATGGTGAAGGGGGGCACGGGCCAAAAAAGGTTGAGAACGACTGCCTTAGATGTTTTTTTGTGTGGTGAATATATTCTGAAAAAGTAAAGAACAAATGTTTTCAATGCAAGTCTACCAGCGCAGATAAAATGCTTGGATTCCAGTAGGAAAAAAAACACATTCTCTTGGTCATGTGTGTAGCCTCTCATGCACCACCTGCTGTACCTCTTCAGTGGACCAAAAGTCTTTCCTCCCAATGACTCTTTGAGTTGTCCAAACAGGTGGAAATGACTTGGAGCTAGGTCAGGCGAGTACGAGGGATGTGGTAAACAATGAAAGTGGAGGTCACTTATCAAAAAACGGATAACAGAACGCTGCTCCTCTTTGGTGCATGCCTGATTGTCCTGGTGAGTAGATTTAGACATGTTTTGACACATTATGGGCTGGACCAGAAGGCAATGACTTGAGTCTCTGAGGAGGTCAAGAATGACTAATATATGGACATAGTTATTTTTCTGCAAGCATGATATATACAGGTGTTTTTTTTAAATGCTGGTTTATCACAAGTTCCTCAAAATTTTGAGCTCCTCAAGTCATGTTGTTAATACAAATATGATCAATTTGGTTGTCTATGTCGTGGTATGGCGATGATCATGTTTTTTTGTTTTTTTAAAAAACTTATTTAAGGTTTTCATTTGAAGCCCCCTTGTAAATGCGTTAGGGTTGTGCATGAGACACTGGACGAGACACTTACAAGTTACACACATTCACCAGGAGAAGACAGCTTCTACTCACCTTGTGGGCATTACGCCTGAAGAAGGCCTTGCACGACTCGCAGGAGACAGCGCTGAAGTTGTGCCCCAGAGCCTTGTCACCACACACCAGACATGACCTGCCCGTCTTTAATGCGTTCATGTAGTTGCCTGGAGCGTCCGCTGCCGAAGACAGGCCATCCTGTCGGAGACATACGCTGAGAGTTAAAACTTGGGAGGTTGGCTTGGCCGAATGGATAAGAGAGCTCGTTCTTAACTGACTTAGTGCTAAATAAAAAGTAGGTTGGGACCAAACATGGTACACAATCAAATGATCAATTATTATAATGTAAGTTTCCATTGACTGAGCAAGGAAACTATGTGAGATACCACGAAGCAGAACAAATAACACCCTAGTATGGCGACATATTGTCCTTCTGTTCACATGGGCGGTCACATTTGGCAATTTATATTATCCTTCAGCCCTGAATCAATTAAACATCATGTGTGCTAATGCTGAGGTAACGGGCTCAACCCCTACACCGGAGAGTTGGAGTAAAGTGTTGACTTCTCGTCCTTGACTCGGGGATGTAAATTACACGTACCTCTTAATTCGGAGTGGGTTCGTCTAACAACGAAGGACACTGGTAATAGGGAAAGCTAATCCAGACAGACAGACAGACAGACAGACATATAAACACACACATACAGACAGACAGACAGATAGACATATAAACACACACATACAGACACACTGACAAGTGGTTTTTGGAATGACGAACTACTGAACAAATGAAAAGACAGACAAGCAGGAAAAATAACAGTGATTCTGCCGCTAACAGTTAAACTGTTAAGCTTTAAACTAAAAATTAACCTGCTAAAGACAGCATCTGAGATCTTCATTCAAGTGATACTCGTCTATTCACTCCGTGACACACTGAACACGACATTAACAATACATCTGGATATAGGTCAGATGGCAGGGGAGATAATAAACAAAATGTGAAAAGAACTACCAGACACGCTGTGAGGAGGAAAAGGCGGAGGACGAAGAAGGTAGAGGAGGAGTAGGTAAAGGAGGTGAAGGGGGAAGACAGCGAGAGAACATTCTGGACAGCCTAGAGTCATGGTGCGGTCGTGAGTGCAGGAACTGAGACATGTTGCTGATGACAAGAAATGTGATTACCCACGCCAGTCAACAAGGCACTCGATGATGATAGTTAGATGCACGTATTTTACGAGACGTAACAGTCATCCGCAGCATATTTGGCTGTTTGTAATTTTTTGGCAAGTTTACGTTCAGCAGTTGACCGGCACTCATAGTATTTTAATGAAAACCAACGGAAGGCGGTCTGTTGCCAAATCGCCCGCAGCTGTGTTTAGAACGCGGTGTGCGGGATTACGAATTGCGTTCGTTACCCCTTCGCCATAGATGATGATGATAGTTCTTCTTCTTCTTCAGCGTTCCGAGCCATTGAGGTTCTTTGCTGCAAATACAATCCGTCTCCATTCGTCTCTCTGGTGAACCTTCTCTTGCCAGTCGTTGATTCCAAGTGCTTGTAGGTCTGTACATGTATTATCTCTCCACCGCCTTCTTGGTCTACCTCGGGGTCTACGGTCATTTATTTCCTGAGTGTAAGCGAGTTTTGTTTCCCTATTATCTTCCATTCTTTCTATATGCCCCAGCCATTGTAGTCTATTAGCCTTCATGATACCAGTGATTAGCGAGGACTTAAACAGATCATAAATGTCTTTGTTACTTCTTCTTTTCCACTCTCCACTTTGTGTATCCCTAATGGGTCCAAAGATACGTCTTAAAATTTTGTTCTCAAAGGATTGTAACAAGGCTTCGTCTCCTTTCGTTGTACTCCAGGTTTCAGAGCCATACAGCACAACTGGTCTGATCAGTGTTTTGTATATTGTGATTTTGGTGTTACGAGATAGCGCCTTTGATTTTAGTAGATGTTGTAGTGCATAGTATATCTTATTTCCAGAGTTGATTCTAGTTTGTATTTCTTCCCTTATGATGTTGGAGCAGTTGAAGATCGTACCCAGGTATTTGTATGTTTCCGTTCTTTTAATAGTCATATTATCTATTATGATGATAGTGCTGACATGAATTCTTACTGACCAATTCTGTGCTTAAATACATTTTAAGAAGCAAACCTTAATGAACACATTAGGAGAATGTGGTTCCTGTGACGAATGTTGCTTGGACTGCCAGAGTAATTAGAAATGATTGCCCGGAAGGGGCCAATAAATCTACTGGGTGCTGCAGTCTCACTACATTTTGTAAATAGAACAAATTTGGAAAATGAAGTACACGACGTCATCAAAAAATGTGCTCCACAGTCCATCGTGAAGCAATATGCAGCGAAACTCTGTCGTCTGCTGGAGTAATTCTTTGCAATCCAAACAAAATGGTGTTGTCAACGGAAGAAATAATTTCTTTTTTTTTCCACATTTGTCGAACTTACAAAGTGTAGTCTACAGGTCTACAATGTGTGGACTGCGCCTGGCCCTGCAGCCAGCAGGGTTAGGATCGGCTAGCCTCTCCCAGGAGGGGTGAAAAGTGAAAATTAGTAGCCTGCTGATGACCCGCAGACTACACAAGTGAACCCCACCTCCACGCGGTGTAGACTGGGAAACCATGACCGCGAGGTCATGGGCTAACGGAGCTATGGCTCGCCATAGGGGATGGACTCCCTATGGTCAGAATTTTGTCCTAAACCTGCGACTGGCCTAGCAAGCCGGCAGGGGATATTCATGCTGCTCGTAGAAAAACTAAGAAGTATAAACGGACTGACCCAAATGGATATAGCCCCGGCAATGTTAATGGACTACGAGATAGATTAGCGAGTAAAAAAAAATAGGCACAATGAACGTCTGCGGTTTTAATAGTAAAGAAGACGAACTTATAGAAACAATGAAAGAGAGGAAAATTGGACTGATGGGAATAGCGGACACCAGAATAAAGGGGGAAGGATGCAAGGAGATCCACCACAGTTACACGTTTGTCTACTCTGGAGTGGAACAGCAAGAAAGGGCAAGACACGGTGTGGGAATAGTCATTGAACCACGGCTAGCAAGAGGAATACTAGAAATAAAATATATATCAGAAAGAATCATAACAGTGAGAATAAAAGAACAAACAATTATAACATATGTACGAGGAATTCTACGACGACATCCATGACGTGCTAAATAAAATAGATAAGGACAACTTCATAGTTATGGGCGACTTCAATGCAAGACTAGGACACAACAGAGCGGGCATAGAGAAACATCTTGGAGCATTTGGAGACCAACATAATGAAAGAAATTATAAAGGAAGTAGACTGATAGAGCTATGCAGCCAACACGACCTCTATATAACAAACACATTCTATAAACACAAAGACTCACACATATACACCTGGTATAAATGGAAAGATCTAGATACTAAAAGCCAAACTGATTTTATATTAACAAGAAATAACAGAAAGAGAAATATATTAGATGCAAGGGCAGTGCCCAACTTAAGTATAAACACAGACCACAAAGCAGTCGTTGCCACAATAAGAACCATCAGTAGAAGAAAGCAAAGACCAGGAAAATACATTCCATGCAAATCAGTAAACTTAAAAAAACCTCAAAGACGAGGCAGTGAGGGAAAATTATGAGAAAGAACTAACTGAAATCTTTGTAAAATTACCTATAGAAAGAAAGATTGTGGAAGAAGAATGGGAGATGTTCAAATAAAGCATTTTAAATACTGCAAAAGTAACACGTGGAACCGTGAAAAAATGCAAAACACGGATAAAGAAAATAACAAGTTGGTGGAACGCAGAAGTAAAGAAAGCTGTAAAAGACAAAAAGGAAAAATATAAACAGTGCTCGAAGAGCAAACAGGAATGCAATTACATAGAATATAGAACAGCGAGAAGACATGTGAATAGAATAGTAAAGAGAGAAAAACAAAAAGAATGGGAGGAGTATGGAGAAACTCTAAATAAAAACTACAAGGAGGCAACTAGAAACTTCTATAAAAAGATAAGTGCAATGAGAACCAGAGGAGAATCCTTTGACCCAACTGAAGTAATTAACAGCGAAAATGGAGAACCAATAAGTGAACAAAAACAAATCCTAATAATATGGAAACAGTACTTCGAACAACTTCTCAACATCCCATCAGATGTCACAGGAATTCAAGAAACCGACATAGCCACCGAAGAACTAGAACCAGACATACTGAAAGAAGAAATTATAGAAGCCATCAGATTAGCCCCATTGAACAAATCAATGGGACAGGATGAAATACCAAATGAACTAATTAAAGCAGCAAGAGAAGTAGGAACAGCTTGGCTACATAGACTATTCAACCATGTTTGGGTAGAACAACAGACGCCACGAGACTTGGGAAACGCCATAATTATCCCAATTTGGAAAAACAAAGGCAGCAAAAGAGACTGCACACAATACAGAGGCATTTCACTGTTGAGTCATACTGGGAAAATATTTTGCAAAATTCTTGAGAAAAGATTACTACTATAGAACCCCAGCTAAGCGAAACACAGCTTGAATTTAGGAAAAACAAAGGATGCACCGATGCCATTTTTGCTCTTAAACAACTTATAGAAAAATCAATCGAATTCAATGAAACACTCTACTTAGCCTTTGTCAACCAAGAAAAGGCATTCGATAAAGTAGATAGAAACAAGCTGTGGGAAATCCTTAAACAATATGGAGTGAGTACACATCTAACAAACCTATGTAGAAGCTTATACAACAACAGTGAATGCATGGTGAGAGCAACTGGAGGACACTCAGAACCCTTCACCATAAGATCTGGAGTACGACAAGGTTGTGTCCCGTCCCCTCTCTTGTTCATAACATATATAGACAACATATGTAAATAAACCAGCCAAACAGAGACCACAAGAACACCGCATGACAAGAACACAGAAGAAGAACAATCTGCATATCCAACCATTAGAGAGCTCCTGTTTGCGGACGACCAAGCACTAATAGCAAAATCAGAAGCTGAATTACAGACCACATGAATAGTCTATACGCCGGCTTCCTGGCTGAGGGGTTGGCAGCTTTCTCCGTTAACCCCGAATACTCTCGTGGTTGACGGAGCGCATGAGAATTAGAAGTAGTTCGAGTCGCACCAGTGACTTATGAGAGTATGGAGCCGGTCGCTCAGAAAGTCATGGCGTGCTGATGAGCGTAATCTAGCCTAGGAATCAACATACAGCTGAAAGATGCTGGTGTTGACTGCAATCTCCTGAAACAGGATGGAAACGCGGGGGAAAAAATTAATAGTCTATGCGAAATGTGTAGGGAACATCAAATGAAAATTAGCACAAGTAAAACAGAGGTAATGACTATAACTAAAGACGAAAAAGCAACGATTCACCTAAACGAACATCCCTTGAAACAAGTAAAGAGTTTCAAGTACCTAGGAAGTATGATATCATCAAGTGGCAAATCAGAAGACGAGATCGAAAATAGATGCAATAAGGCAAACCAACTCATTGGACAAATGGCACCAATACTAAAGAACAAACATGTATCAATAGCTACTAAGAAAGCACTTTAATACACACTCTTCCTACCAACTCTATGTTACCAATGCCAAACCTGGATAATGGCAGAACAAGAGAAAAGAAAAATCACAACAGAAATGAGATTCCTGAGAAGAATACTAAATGTATCAAGAAGAGATAAGTTCAGAAATGAAGAAATCAGGACTAAAGTGGGGGTTATAGCTGTACTAGATTTTATTAGAAGGCAGTAAGTCAAATGGTTAAGCCATGCAAGTAGGTTACCAACTAACAGTATACCACAAGCAATGATGTACAGACCAGAGGGAAGCAGGGGAAGAGGCCGACCACGTAAACGATGGACGCAGGGAATAACAGAGTCCATGGGATTATCGATACATGAAGCCTATAAGCGGGCACTCTCCCGCTGTTTATACTTCACCTCGACACCGCAAGGTACACGAGGAACATGATGAGATGACATGAGACAAAGTATAGTGAGACTTTACAAACACCCTGTAGACACTATATCAAATTATAAGAATGAGCAAACAACATTTTTTTTTTTTTGGGGGGGGGGGGGGGTCATTTGATGAGAAGAGAGGCATTGGAGAACATCGTGACAACCTGAAAGATCAATGGGGAAAAAGGTAGAGGCAGGCCGTGAGAAACAATGCTGCATGGACTGTGACGGTGGCATGGATGAATATCATCAGCAGAGTTGATCCAGAACACCAAGGACCGAGATCTGTGGCGAGACTTGAACGCCTACGCCAGTTGGGAGGGAACAAGATGATGATGAAACATAAAGTCAGCTTTCAACCGTTTTTTTTATTGTCATACTTTTATGAAAAGTCACGTACTTGAGCGTTCTAAAACCTCTGAAAGTAGTTCGTTGTAAATTCGTGCGCCGAGTAATGCGATTCTGAAATGTTACAGGGATAAGGAAGATGGGAGGTACTTTCTACTCGAGATCATGGCACTCTACAACTACACCTGACCTGGCTTTTCATTCACCAGACCTGGAGTGGAACATTACACGAACTGTTGGGAAACAACTTGGTGGCAGTGACCATCGGCCAGTCTTTCTAACCGTAGAAAATGAGCTTGTAAGTGAAAGCAGCACCCTCTCGAGGTGGAACTACAAGAAAGCAGACTGGGCAATGTACAAGCATCGCACCAGCATACTGGTTAGAAACCTGAACACTGAGAAAGACATAAATAAAGCAGTTGAAGAGTTTGGGAAATGCATACTACAGGCAGCGCGAGAAACAGTACCAAGAGGAGCCCGTAAACAATATAAACCCTACTGGAGTAGTGAACTGGAACAGTTGCATAATGATGTTGAAGTGTGTAGAAAGCAAGCAGAGGCCACACCCAGCCAAGAGCACCACAATAAATTCCAGCATGCAAAAGCCAAATTTCAAAGGGCCAAGCTGCAGGCTAGACGGAAAAGCTGGCAGGAGAAAACAGAGTCTCTGAACTTTGAAAGAGACACAAGGAAATTGTGGAAGCTAATAAAACAGCTTAATGACGAGGGCACAGGGAGAAACTCAAAAATTGCACTACATAAAGATGGAAAAATCTTAACAAGAAAGCAAGCAGCTGACCATTTTGCGGACTCGTTCACACAAGATAGCAATATCAAAATTAGTCCAGAGAAACAACAAGAGATTCGAGAGAAACGACAACATACAGGACAGAAGGAAATAGTACATGAGGTTCTGGAGGCACCCATCACAATCAGCGAACTGGAGCTAGCCATATCAAAACTGAAAATGAGAAAGTCACCAGGAGCTGATGGTATCTCCAATGAAATGATCAGGAACCTAGGAACAGAGGCCAAAACAAAGCTGTTGCAGATCTTCAATAACAGCTGGACCTTAGGCAGTGTTCCACAAGCCTGGAGAGAAGCAATCATGATACCCCTCCTAAAATCAGGGAAAGATGGTTCCATTGCCCCTAGCTACAGACCAATTAGCCTCACCAGCTGTCTCTGCAAAACACTGGAGCGCATCATCAATCACAGACTGCAGTGGTACATTGAAAGTAAAAACATCCTTGTGCCACAGCAGGCTGGCTTTAGGCAGTGCTACTCTACGGAAGATCAGACAACCTACCTCTCTCAAGAAATTGAGGATGCATTCCAAGAGAAGAAGCTGGTGCTCGCGGCATGGATAGATCTGAAGAAAGCCTTTGACAAAGTCTGGAAAGAAGGTCTGATGAAGAAACTGAGAAACTGCAAAGTCAATGGAAGAATGTACAAATGGGTGAAAGCATACTTGCACAACAGAAGAGCCCGAGTACAGATAGACGGACTCAAGAGCAAGAAAGTACTACTGCGTCACGGTGTCCCCCAGGGCGGAGTCTTGTCCCCCACACTTTTTCTAATCTTCATCAATGATCTTGTTGCTCACCTATCGCATGGAATTAAAGCGGCAATGTACGCCGATGACCTGGTTCTATGGAGCACAAATGAATATGCATCAGTGGCCACCAGATTGCTACAAAGAGCTGTAGATACATTTGCTGCATGGGCAAATAGATGGTGTGTCAGCATAAACACTGACAAGTGCAGCACCACCCTATTTACCCTCTCTCCAAAACAAAAGGCAGGGATCATCCAGATAAATGGAACACCCCTAAGAGAAGATAAAGAACCAACATACCTTGGAGTAACATTTGATGGCAAGCTGACATGGAGAAAGCACATCAACAAAGCAGTAGCAAAAGCCAGAAGGAAAATAGCCATCCTGAGAAAGCTAAGTGGAACCACATGGGGAGCCAGTACGAAAATACTTAGCAAAGTTTACCAACAGAGCATACGACCACACCTGGAATATGGGTCAACTGCGTGGTGTTCAGCATCAAATACCACACTACAAGAGCTGGACAAGGTGCAAAATCAAGCACTTAGAGTCACCACAGGAGGGATGAGATCAACCCCTATAGTGGAAATGGAGAAGATGCGGAGGACACAGGCACTGAGTGAGCGCAGAGATACGAAAACGCTAATACAAGCAGAAAAGTTCCTCAGCTTGCCAGGCCACCCTATGAAGAACAGATTTGAAAACCTAGCTATGGGGCGGTTGAAAAGAAGTAGTTTTATCCACCAGGCCAAACGACTCTGCAGAGAAACCACTGATCTGCCCACAGTTGGTATCCCCCTAACAACTATTCCAGAGCGAACTCCATGGAAAGATGAGCATAGACTATCGTTACAAATCCAGACAAAAGTGAGAGGAATATTTGACAAGGAAGAACAGAACAGTGTGCAGCGCAGAACAGCCACTCTCAGCTTCCTTGATGAAGAATACCCACAGGACCTCTGGATCCGAGTCTACACAGATGGGTCAGCACAAAATGCTGTTCGAAATGGAGGAGAGGGAGTGTACATAGAATACCCAAATAATACTAGGGACACAGCCAGAGTACCGACAGGAAAGTACTGCCATAACTATGATGCCGAAATTGAGGCAATCAAGATAGCAACAGAGAAATTACTAAATAACAGCAATGGTACACAACCTGTGGTGCTACTAACAGATGCAAAATCAGTACTCGAGGCGCTCCTCTCTGGGAAATTGCCAGTACTAAGGACACTACTTTCTGAACTTAGCAGTCAGCATAAAGTCACCATACAGTGGATACCATCCCACTGTGGAGTACCCGGAAACGACAGAGCTGATCAATTGGCTAAGGAAGGAGCCAAAGAGGAACAGCCTGATGTGCCCGTTACATACCACCAAAAGAAAAGAATGATCAAATCAGTCAGAAAGCCACCAAAACCTGCTCAAGATGACTACCACATTATGGACAGACCAGAACAAGTCATTATTCTGCGCCTCAGAACAGGACACAATAGATTACGCAACCACATGTATACAAAATTCAAGATTGGTGAAACAGCCATGTGCACATGTGGATTGGCGTCGCAGACAGCAGAGCACATACTCCAAGACTGCCCAAAATATAACATATCTAGGCAAACCTTCTGGCCTAGAGAGACGACAGTGGAAGATAAACTCTATGGACCACTGTGTGAACTGAAAAAAAAAAGTTCAATTCATGCAAGAGACGACATTGCAGATATAGACATATTTCAAGCGAACGAAAGAAGAAGAAGATGGGAGGGATGTCTATAACTACAGGTTTCAGCAATGAAAAGTGAAAAAAAGTGCAAGAATAATGAGAATCTGGCTGAAGAATGACTGCATTTTTATCTCCGAGCGATCCAAGTTAAATTATGACAAAGCTTCGGACGGACCGAGAGAAAGACAGCAGAGAGACAATAGGATGAAAGAATGAATTTGATTTACAAAAGGTCATAAAACTGGGAGCTTCCAACCACTCATTTTTCATACGTTAATTATATGTTATGTGTATCCATGTTACATTCATGTAGAAAGAAAAAAAAAGACACATAAACATATGAACGCTCAAAATATTAGCACAGGTACCAACGATTTATGAGAGAGAGAGAGAGAGAGAGAGAGAGAGAGAGAGAGAGAGAGAGAGAGAGAGAGAGAGAGAGAGAGAGAGAGAGAGAGAGAGAGAGACGTTCACAAATAAATAAAATGGGTACTGGTAGACAGACGTGTGTGAACAGGCGGATAGGCGGATCGATGAATCGACAGACAGACAGACAGACAGACAGACAGATGGACGCAGGCAGACAGACAGACAGACAGATTGACAGGTGGTTTTGGAGCGGACGCATTATTGGATAAATGAAGACAGACAGACAGACAGACAGACAGACAGACAGACAGACAGAAGGATGGACGGACGCTGGCAGACAGACGGACAGTCAGACAACTGACAGGTGGTTTTGGAGTTGACACATTTTTGGACAAATGAACAGAGACAGACAGACAGACAGACAGACAGACAGACAGACAGACGGACAGACAGACAGACAGACAGACAGACAGAAGGATGGACTGACGCAGGCAGACAGATGGACAGTCAGACAACTGACAGGTGGTTTTGGAGTGGACGCATTATTGGACAAATGAACAGAGACAGACAGACAGACAGACAGACAGGCAGGCAGGTAGGCAGGCAGGCAGGCAGGCAGATAGATAGATAGATAGATAGATAGATAGATAGATAGATAGATAGATAGATAGATAGATAGATAGATAGATAGATAGATAGATAGATAGATAGATAGATAGATAGATAGATAGACGGGTGATGTTGGGCGAAAGCATTACGGGACAAATGAACAGATAGACAGAATGGACAAATAAAAGCTCAGCTAACCGTTAAACTAAAAATAAACATGCCAGAGACATGATGTGAGATCGTCATTCAAGTGATATACTGTTACGTCAGGACATATTCTGAACATATCAGCAATACATGTGGATATAGGTCAGGTGGCTGGGGAGATAATGAACAATATCTCCAGAATAACTGACAGAACCACTGTGAGAAGGAGAAGGCGGAGGAGAAGGAGAAGGCGGAATGGGGAGGGGTAGAAACCTGAGAGGCAGATGAGGAGAATGCGTCGGTCTAAGAAGGAGAAAGAGGAGAAGGCAGAGAGGAGATGGAGACGATGGCGACGTAAGAAGACGAAGAAGAAGAAGAAGAAGAAGAAGAAGAAGAAGAAGAAGAAGAAGAAGAAGAAGAAGAAGAAGAAGAAGAAGAAGAAGAAGAAGAACAAGAACAAGAACAAGAAGAAGAAGAAGAACAAGAAGAAGAAGAAGAAGAAGAAGAAGAACAAGAAGAAGAAGAAGAAGAAGAAGAAGGAGGAGGAGGAGTAGAAGAAGAAGAAGAAGAAGAAGAAGAAGAAGAAGAAGAAGAAGAAGAAGAAGAAGAAGAAGAAGAAGAAGAAGAAGAAGAAGATGATGATGATGATGATGATGATGATGATGAATGCCATCATAAATTGACCAACATAACAAGACCGCAGAGGTATGATCCATTTCCTAAGAATATCAGCAATCTCTAAGCTCAATTTATGGTCGAGTTAATGGGTCTACCATCGAAAAAGCTCTATATATGGACGCAGACGAGAGAGTGAGGTCGACGGAGTTGCGCAACCACT
Organism: Cepaea hortensis; assembly: GCA_963921405.1. Taxonomy (NCBI): domain Eukaryota; kingdom Metazoa; phylum Mollusca; class Gastropoda; order Stylommatophora; family Helicidae; genus Cepaea; species Cepaea hortensis. The sequence continues at coordinate 443,082,267 of OY992876.1, forward strand.
TCCTCACTAAAATCCAAACTAAAGCGCAAGTCATTCGTTCTTCATCAAATCAAAAGATGCAATGAATGAATGGTCCTCATCATTCGTGATGGACGATCATACATATATAGTTTGAGGAAGAATAATCCTCATCTCATGTCACCTTGTTCCACTTGTACCTTGCGGTGAGTGTTCATTACGGGTTCATCAATGACGTTTTGTCATCCATTTTGAAATCTTTCTACCCATGCATACACTCTCCAATGACTCAAACAAAATTCTCCATATTGAACCATCATTCTCTTGCAGATTTCACAAGGCTTCACACCATCTGACCACACAAAAACGAATGAAGCCTCGTTCTTCCACGTGCATGTCAATAGCGGGGCAGCCATTTTGTAAGTGCTATTGCACTCCGGCTCCGTGGCTAAAGGCTTGCGAACGCGGTTCGTGAGCCGGGAACCAGGCGTTCGAAGCTCAGCTGCGACCGATTTGTGCAGCAGACCGTGTCGCGTTGTGTTATAACGTGTTGGTATGGGAGCCGGTCGTTCAGAAAGCAATGACAAATTACTGAACGTAATACTTACTTGCCTAGTACATCAACAGCAGCTGAAAAATGCTGGTGTTGACTGCAACGTCCCGTGAGGGATACGCAACTTTTAAGAATTGCGCATGAGCAAACAACTCGATCCTCCCGACTCCTACATGGAGTATTGCTTAAGAGCCAGTTTGTGTCCTGAAATAAGATTTTCCGTTCTCCATACTGTTCCATACAATTCCTGTTACTTAATGACTTTTACTTGTATGTCCGATCCAACGTCAGAGTCGTTTTTTTTTCTTCGTATCTTGATTCAATATTATTTGTTTACTTCTCTCCGTGAGCTGCACACTGATGACCCTGCAATACCATTTTAATCCTAATTTGCGCAGGCACCAATTAACAAATATATGTAGTCTCTTAGTAATCGTGTCAGTCGCCTTCAGTGTTTCTGGTCCATTCTTCTTGTGGTCAGTTTAACATCATGACATGTAGGACGTCGGTATGAGCACACGAGACAGAAGGCTGTGGACAGACACGATCACCAACGCCACACGGCATGGACTATAAGAAGATTGGCAGTACACGAGACAGAATGTTATGGACAGACATGATCACCTACGCCACACGGCATGGACTATAAGAAGATTAGCATTACACGAAACAGAAGGCTGTGGACAGACAAGATCACCAACGCCACACGGCACGGACTATAAGAAGATTAGCATTACACGAAACAGAAGGCTGTGGACAGACAAGATCACCAACGCCACGGACTATAAGAAGATTAGCATTACACGAAACAGAAGGCTGTGGACAGACAAGATCACCAACGCCACACGACATAGACTATAAGAAGATTATCATTACACGAAACAGAAGGCTGTGGACAGACAAGATCACCAACGCCACACGACATAGACTATAAGAAGATTAGCATTACACGAAACAGAAGGCTGTGGACAGACAAGATCACCAACGCCACACGACATAGACTATAAGAAGATTAGCATTACACGAAACAGAAGGCTGTGGACAGACAAGATCACCAACGCCACACGACATAGACTATAAGAAGATTAGCATTACACGAAACAGAAGGCTGTGGACAGACAAGATCACCAACGCCACTGTCACCGCCTCACCTTTAGAGATATTAACTAAAGGGCTGCAACTCCAGCCCAAGGGATAGAAGAGAGTCACTCAAGGCCCGAGTAATCTAGAGCCTTCTAGAAGGACTGGTCATTGAGTCCAGGGTTCCGTGGACACTGATGTGGCCCGCCTATTGCGGGGTCCACGAGGAACTCGGACAGAGTTACCACCCGTGTCGGATTGGGACACGTGTAGACGGGCAGAGGACAGACGGACTTCAGAGAGGCAACAGGGCCTGCCTTAGAGGGACTCAATAGATATCAATAGATATATATATCCATAGGCTAGATAGTTTGCTAGACTGTTGTATGATAACTATGTATTGATGTTAACTATCTGTGATATGTAATATAGCGCGGGATTGTTAACCCACTGCGCCAACGCACTGTACATTGAAATACAATAAATGTTCGATATCATAGCGAACGGAGTTATTGTTGCCTGTGTGAACCCGAGCTCAGATACCTAGATAGGAGCAAGACGATGACAGGCTTTTTGGGGGCTAGTTTTCCGGTTTTGGCATAAAATCAAATGTTACAAAACTATTAATTGCCATGTAAAATCACTAAATGAATTATATCACATTGATTTTTGTACCACAAATTGTTAACTTTACAAATTTAAAAGATTAGTAGCTATCTAGCAATAAAATAGAGTTAATCTGAGTCCCTCAGCAGTGTCTCAGCAGTGCCTCAGCAGTGTCTCTCATTATTGTGATTATTGTAAACTATTTTTGACATGACTGTGACATTTTTTGACTGTTACTAATGTTTTCTCACTCTACGAGCAGATTGTTCCGAGAAATAGTGGCGCGTGCAACCTATGTAACCTTTCCAACAGTGGCGAGAGTACAAGACAACATCGGCGAGTGCTGCGATTAAAAGCTAAGTTTCATATCATACCCATTGCAACTCTAAGCTGTACTTCTCACCATCCATCAATGTATCATTTTGTTTCGCATTGATTTGTTTGCATATTCATGACCTTGTAACCAACATAACCTTGCATTTTGATTTACACCTTTAATAAGTAAGGGAGATAACCAAATTTTCTACTCCCCAACATTTTTTCTAAGGGATTTAACTTTATAAACAGTACCAACAAGTAAACCACAAAATGTCTAGCTTAGATAAATGCATTGAGCAAGGAATAAAATTAGGTTATAAAGAAGAGAAACTGTCAGAATGGGCACAGAAAACGCACGCAGAAAACATTGCCCGTGAAGAAAGAGCGATTGAACGAGAGGAAAAACAACGGCAAATGGAGGCAGAAGAAAAGAAAATGCAAATGCAAATTGAAGAGAAGAAAATACAATTGCAGGCTCAGGAGAAACAGATGGAGCTCGAGGCGGCGGCCAAACAAGCCCAATTGAATGCCGATACACAAATAAAACTAAAACAGATGGAGATTGAGTCGAACGCAGAAATATCTGTGAATAAGCTAAAAAGCAAAGAAGAGGAACAAAAATATAACAAGTATAAAGGCCTCGTGAAGGCGTTCTGCTCAGGAGATTCCATCAGCGCCTACTTGGAAAATTTTGAGTGTTTAATGTCCTACCATAAGATCATAAAATCAGATTGGGCATTCATTTTAATGAGAAACTTAGCTCTTGAACCTTTAAAAGTAATAGAGACAGTGCCACAGGAGATGCGAAAAGACTATGACTATTTAAAACAACGCACTCTCCAACATTTTTCTTTAGATACTGCAGGTTACCAACAACAATTTGCCAAATTATCTCCACAACCAAACCAAACCTTTATAGATTATGTCAGTACAGTCCAAGACGTGTGTACAAAGTGGATTAACTCGGCTAAAACTAACAACAGCCATGACAAACTTAAGGAGCTCATTATTATAGACAAAATAGTTAGCACCATCCCCACACCTTTTGCTAAGTTCTTAAAACAAATGGACTGTAAAAGTATTCAGGAAATCGAATCCAAGGGGAATGCATTTTTCACAGCAAATAGAGACATTTTTCAGCTAAACATAAGTCACAACGATACAGCAGCAGCAGTAGTGAACACCAAATACTCAAAACAAACAGAGAGTAAATTTAAACCGCGCTCAAATGTCAGTAAACTAGTTAAATGCCAATATTGCGGTTTGAATCACGACAGTTACTCGATGTGCGACAAATCGCCTAACTATCCTCACCACCTCAAAATGATGGTGGAAAAGCAGAAGACTAAGCGCAATGCTTACCAGAGAGCGGTCAAATGTTTTTTTTGCCGGAGCTTTGGCCACTATAGTCGCTTCTGTGATGGCCGAAAGTTATTTAAACAGGCCAATGCTGCACTAGTGGAAACGTCGTCAGACGAAGAGATTGAATCACTGAATGAGTGTGATAATCAAAACGACAATGTAAGTGAGCTTGGAAATGCTGTACAAATTATTGACACCATTACAGACAGTAAGTGTAACACCTGTACGAAGTTCCAACTTGACACAACATTACTATGTGGCCACACTATCCCTATTTCAAATGAAACAGCCAACGCTGCTTTGTCATCTACAGGCAAGCTAGTTTTTTCAACAGGGTTTGTAAATAACAAAAAGTGCACATTAATTCGGGATTCCGGCGCAACGCTCTGTGGGATTAAGAAAACATTAATAGACACTAAAGACTACACAGACAAACATGTGACTTGTCGCACATTCTCAGGCACTATAGAGAAATACCCCCTTGCTCTGGTCGAAATTCGAACACCGTTCATATCAGGACAAGTATTGTGCGCTGTCCTTGAAAATCCAGTCGCTGATATTATACTTGGGAATTTGCCCAACATACAACCATGCTCTGAAAAGGAAATCAGAGATTGGGAGCATAAAAACGGTATCCACCATACGAACAGCGATGCTACAGAGAAACACCATTCATGCTTGTCTCAAGCTGCCAAAAGACCAAGGGAGACAACCACTGAGGTAATTCAGAAAGAATTCACCGAGGTGTACAATGCAGGGGCGGTCGAATCTGTCAGTGATACGACCAAATTAAAACCTCGAATTGAGGATGCTACCGATCTACCAAATACCAAGCCTGTAGATGTGCAACAAAACACACAACACACAAATGCAATAACACGACAGACAACCCATAAAACTAACACCGACCAACTGCAGGAATCATTAGAAATAATAGCACCAAACTTAACCAACACCAATTTTACAAATGAACAGACGCAACGAACTAGTGACAGAGACGAAACGACAATTTCCCAACGGAATGACTCCTCGACAAATGAAGCATCGTTAACGACACACTCTTACGATGACAAAAACGACGAAGACATATGGACATTACCGACAATCTGTGATATCGACAACGACGACAAATTTGACGACATATTGACAACGATTGATCTCGACGACGACGACAATGACATTGAAGACAATTTACAAACAGTAGCATCTGTGATAAATCAAACAGACGTGGACAATACTGAAATCCCTGTACCAATTATAACTGACGAAGGGAGTATAAATGACATACATATCTCTGACACTGTGACACAACAACAGCGACAAGACATTTTGACTCTCCTTGACGAGTATAAATCTATCTTTTCTAACAAACCTGGACGCACTGATAAAATAACACATTCAATTGTGCTGACAGATCTGAGACCGGTCAAATGTAGACCATATTCTATTCCTCTCCATTACAGAGCAAATTTAGATAAAGAAATTTTAGAATTAGAGAAGAATGGCATAATCCAAAAATCGATGTCTCAATATTCTTCACCGATTGTCCTGGTGAAAAAGAAGGACCAGACAATCCGTTTGTGCATCGACTATAGAGTATTAAATACAAGAACCACAACGGATGCAGAGCCAATGAACAGCTGTGAAGATCTCATTTTAAATATGGCTCAATCATCCTTATTTTCCAAGACCGACTTAGCGAAAGGATATTGGCAAGTGCCACTACACCCTTCTTCTAGACATATAACAGCATTCGCAACACCCCTCGGTTTGTACGAATGGCTATATCTTCCATTTGTCCTGAAGAACGCACCGGCCACCTTTGTTAGATTAACAAGATTGTTATTACACGGAATTAAAGATGTGGTAGCCTATATTGATGATATATGCATCCATTCTTCTAATATGACTTCTCACTTACTTACCCTCAAACAAGTCTTCAACCAAATCTCTCTTTTTGGACTTACTATCAAACCTTCCAAGGTTGAATTAGGCTATACACAAATAGACTTCCTTGGTCATAGAATTTCTGAAGGCAAATTGTTGACAGATGAGAAAATTGTTTCCAAGATTCTTAATCTAGAAGTGCCTACCACAAAGAAACAAATTAGAAGTTTACTAGGTCTTATTAACTATTATTCTAAATTTATTCCACATTGGGCAGAACTCACCTCAGTCTTTTCTGATATGTTAACTAAAGATCATCCATCAAAAATTTGTAAAAGTACCAGCTTAGACGATGCAATGTGTAGATTGAAACATATTTTTTCTAATCCACCAGTCTTACGATTACCCAACATAAATTTACCCTTTATTTTGACCACAGATGCGAGTGCTATCGCAATAGGAGGATGTTTAATGCAGGAAGTGGATGGAGTGAGACACCCGATTCTCTACGTAAGCCGCAAACTAAAGAAGGCAGAAACCCGGTATGCCACAGTGGAATTGGAGGCTTTAAGCCTATTGTTTTGTATATTGAGATTATCTAAGTTCCTCTTGGGTAGTCACTTTGTCGTTCTCACTGACAGTTCGCCATTATTGGTCCTTAACCATGGGTCACCTAAAAACCATCGTTTGAAAAGATGGTGTCTTCTTCTTCAAGATTTCGACTTCGAAATCCGCCATATCAAAGGCACGGACAGCATTATGGCTGACCTATTATCACGGCAAACGAATGCGCCAGTAGAATTACTCTTAGCACATCGACCATTCGCCATACTAGAAACTGTGATACTTTTAGTCTGTTGCATATAACAGTGTAACTCTACACCTGCTAGAGAACTCTCGGTGAATAGGTTACTTATGACACCCACGAACATAAAACTTTACGAGCTATTCTTTAAGAGCTATACTATAAGAGCTATACTATCAAGTGCCCAAGCTCTAGAACGATCCCAGCAAGAAACGTTAACTGTGTTTCAACCAATAATATCAACCAGTGAACTGACTCTGAATACTGTAAGAACACTATATACGGGACATTGAGAACATTCCATACTTGCTGTTGCCACGAAACTTTGCAAACAGCCGAAACAGAACGACGTCGACTACAACACTCAAGAGACAGCCATACTAACTTTAACATTCATGGCATAACACGCTAACAACAGGAGGACAACGCGCACATCATCGTTGGATTTAGTTACTTAATTAATTAATTACTTTATTATTAAATATGTATTATATTTGCATTAACGATGTAGATAAAATGTGTTAACCTGTAATTTGTACATATTCTACGTTAATATTACAGGCGGTTCCAGTCATAGGCTAAAGAACCGTCCTATACAATTGTCTCTGGTTAAATTATAACCCATTTTTGAGTCATCGTACAAAAAGTACGTATTTCCTTAAAGGGCAAATATCACCTAGTCCATTTTTTCTAAGGGCAATAACACTTACCTCAACTGTAATTATATATTTTAACCAAATACTATTTTGAATGAAAGGTGAGTGAATGACTGCGTGAATGGATTAAATGAGAGAACGATATACTTAGCAGACAAATTGTACGCAAAACGTATTTATTTTAATTTGTCTGCGTCTTTCATGTAAAATTGGATTACTTGTCTAAATTGTTGATACATGTTTAGTAGTTAGTTTAATACACTCACTTTAGTAGTTAGTTTAAGATACTTAGTTTAGGAGTTGGGATACATCTAAGCACCACTACTTGGAATACCTGGTCATGTATTGCACACAATAGAGTAATTCATGATTGAGGTTATCCCAACTCGTGACGCTTGGACATAAGCCACACATTCAGCACACACGTTACACAAACCTTAAAACTCAACACTATCAATTTAAAATACAGTCACTTTATTAGGAGCAGCATCTTATTAGTCAACACACTAACAAGCCAACAGGGACACATGTAGTCTGAGGGGATAAAATAACAACGTAACTACATATTAAGCATTATACAACATACGAGACTAAAAGTGTATTGAAATACACACACAGATCAAGATTTGAAGGTGTACTTAATTAGCCAAGACTTCGGTCTTGTTAATTCTCTTTAATACAGAGATTAATTGTCTTGGTACCAGTGGGGTACTATGAGAAGGGCGGGTTGTAAACACAACTACTAAAACGTCACGTAACTTCGGTCAGATAAGCATTTTTAAGGACACAGGAGACAGAGTGATCTCTTCACCAAATCAGAGAAGTGGTGTATGGGAGAATACATGAGTTTTAATGCCAGTATATAGGTTACCAGGTTACTGTCCACCAAACTACAAACACCAACTTTATGTGATTCGGTGACAGAATTAGAACAGATCTAATTACCCTATAACAAACCATCATATCAGGGGAGAGGGGGGAATCCTGTCACCGCCTCACCTTTAGAGATATTAACTAAAGGGCTGCAACTCCAGCCCAAGGGATAGAAGAGAGTCACTCAAGGCCCGAGTAATCTAGAGCCTTCTAGAAGGACTGGTCATTGAGTCCAGGGTTCCGTGGACACTGATGTGGCCCGCCTATTGCGGGGTCCACGAGGAACTCGGACAGAGTTACCACCCGTGTCGGATTGGGACACGTGTAGACGGGCAGAGGACAGACGGACTTCAGAGAGGCAACAGGGCCTGCCTTAGAGGGACTCAATAGATATCAATAGATATATATATCCATAGGCTAGATAGTTTGCTAGACTGTTGTATGATAACTATGTATTGATGTTAACTATCTGTGATATGTAATATAGCGCGGGATTGTTAACCCACTGCGCCAACGCACTGTATATTGAAATACAATAAATGTTCGATATCATAGCGAACGGAGTTATTGTTGCCTGTGTGAACCAGAGCTCAGATACCTAGATAGGAGCAAGACGATGACAGCCACACGACATAGACTATAAGAAGATTAGCATTACACGAAACAGAAGGCTGTGGACAGACAAGATCACCAACGCCACACGACATGGACTATACGTAGATTGGCTGTAGAGGAGACAGACATGATCACTAACGCCATGGACATTAAGAAGTAGAAATTAGGTACATCCATACTACACCCTTCGGAAACTGACACGACAATTAACCGCATTATTAGCAAACGACTCCAAAATAAACGATCTAAGACAACAATCATTATTTTCACATCTGCAGCAGCTCTGAAAGACAAACATGTTCCAACATAATCTACCGGGCTGTGATATAAAAAAAATACACATGTTAGAATGAGCCAGCTACCGTTCAAATATTCTCGGTTATAATAATAATTTCCATATGGTGAATGTTGTTTTAGATAATGGAGTTATAAATTTATTTATTGGCGTCTTTGAAGCAATTCTGATATGCATATGATATGTTTGATTATTGTATTAAAGAAGTGTTGTTACACTTTTCCATTTATATACTGATGACGTTATCAGCTGATTTGATAATATCATCAAATGGCAAATCAGCAGACGAGATCGAAAATATATGCAATAAGGAAAACCAACTCATTGGACAAGCACTATACAACACAATCTTCCTACCAACTCTATGCTACCAATGCCAAACTTGGACAATGACAGGAAAAGAGAAAAGAAAAATCACAACAATAGAAATGAAATTCCTAAGAAGAATACTCAATGTATCAAGAAGAGAGAAAATCAGAGATGAAGAAATCAGGACTAAAGTTGGGGCTATAGTAGCGCAAAATTTTATGAGAAAACAGCAGGTTAAATGGTTTGGCCATATAACTAGATTACCAACTAACAGTATACTCCAACAATCAATGATGCACAGACCAGACGGAAGCAGAAGAAGAGGCCGGCCATGTAAACGATGGACAGAGGGAATTACAGAGACCATGGGAACCTCGATATATGAAGCCCATACACAGGCACTCTCCCGGTGTTTATGCTTCCCCTCGACATCGCAAGGTACAAGAGGAACCTGATGAGATGAGATGATGAGATGCCGTTATCAGCGCAGCTCTTTAACTATAAGACAATAACTAATACAATAACGCGCTCCTCTCATTTAGTTGTATATAGCGTTTTATTTTCATTAGCCTCTTCCGGGCGGCGCTAGGGCGAAGGGGTTACCGGAGCAATTCGCAATCCCGCATTCGAAACATAACTGTGGGTGATTTGGAAACAGATGAGTGCTGGTCGTTCAGAAAGCAACGACAAACAACTTACTGAACCTAAACTTGCCATGAAATTACAAACATCCAACAAATGATGGGTTTGACTGCGACATCCTGTAAAGGATATGCAACTACCTCCACAGGACAATCGTTCTTCGTTAGTCTGGCTGTCCAAGGTATTCGCAACATTAATCTTATACAACAGCGGGCTGTTGGTTTGTCGGGACTCCTGTCTGTTCCACTTTTCACACGGGGCAATGTGGAGCATTTTGTGTGATATCCACTGGCACAGAAACGGAACTTAATGGGACGACCCTTTGCCGTGAAGTTGGAACCGCGACTAACAGCAGAAGTTCTCTATACCTGTGGTTCTCGGCCAACGGGGAATCCCCCCCCCCCCGGGAGGGGGAGGGGATTTTAGGGTTTCAGGGGGGAAAAAGTGGGGGGAGGGGGAAGAGAGAGAGAGAGAGAGAGAGAGAGAGAGAGAGAGAGAGAGAGAGAGAGAGAGAGAGAGAGAGAGAGAGAGAGAGAGAGAGAGAGAGAGAGATTAAGATTATTTCAAGATCACGTTAATACAAGAACCGATTATTTGATATTGTTTTTCCCTCCATAATTTACGGTTCTGTACTTCTCGCCATTCTGAAATTCGTTTCATATCGTAAGTAGACCCACAAATCACGTTTTATGTAGATATCTAGACTTGTTCTAGTATGTGTTATTAAATTTAGCTTCCATTTTTACGTATACTGTGTGGGGGGCTGGGGGATTTATAAGCAGGAAATAAGAAAGGGGAGAACGACATTCTGAACATATGGTGAAGGGGTGCAAGGGCCCCAAAAAAAAAAGGTTGAGAACCACTGCTCTATACCATTTCTGTACTCTCTTTGTGACATTCTTCTGACTTAAGGATTCATTGCCACGAAAAGGATGGATCAACGGAGTCATCAACACCTTAAAAACCCACATCTCAGCATACCAAACTAACGAACGAACGAAGCGACCGAGAGAGCCCTAGTTTGGAAATCAATCATCAAACAACCCTCGATACATAACGGTATAAGGCAGTGAAGGACAAAAAGAAAAGCAAAAAAAAAAAAAAAAAAAAAAAAAAAGAAGGATTAACTAGCATGCAAATGGGCATAGATTCAATGATCATCATCACCATTATGTGCCATACCGATAAACACACACGATCACCAGAGTCGTGGATCAGCTCCGTGTTCTTGTCTCGATTATGTTATGTCACCAAGCCATCTAGATATTACATGGAGAGTGAAGGAGACGTTTATATCACAGTCCCCAAGAAGGTAATACTTCGGTACCAGGCCAGGAGAAGCACCAAACTCACTCCGATGCATCAAGGCGTTATCCAGGGGTCAAATAACATACACGCCATTACACCGGACATACAGCGAATGCTCATTCTTCATGAGAATAAATCAACCAACTACAGATACAAACAACCAACCAAAGATCCTTCCAACCCAGTCAAAGATCAGTACAACCAACCACCCAACCAAAGATCCGTCAACCCAGCCAAAGATTCATTCAACCAACCAAACAAACCAAAGATCCAACCAACCAAGGATCCATACAACCAACCAATCAAAGATCCATCCAACCAACCAACCAAGGATCCGTCCAACAAACCAACCAAATATCTATCCAACCAACCAACCAAAGATCCAACCAACCAACCAACCAACCAACCAAAGATCCGTCCAGCCAGCCAACTAACCAACCAAAGATCTAACCAACTAACCAAAGATCCGTCCAAGCAACCAACCAAAGATCTATCCAACCAACCAAAGATTCAACTAACCTTCCAACCAAATGTTCATCACACCAGCCAGCCAAAGATCCATCCAACCAACCAACCAACCAACCAACCAAAGGTCTATCTAAGCAACCAAAGATCCATCCAACCAACCAACCAGCCGAAGATCCATTTACCAACCAACGAAAGATCAATCCAACAAGCCAAAGATCCATCCAACCAACCAACCAACCAACCAACCAACCAGCCAAAGATCCATCCAACCAACTAACCAAACATCCAACCAACCAACCAAAGATCCAAATAACCAACCAACGAACGATCCATTCAACCAACCAAAGATCTATCCAACTAACCAAAGATCCATCCAACCAACCGACGATCCATCCATCCAACCAACCAACCACCCAAAGATCCGTCCAACCAACCAACCAAAGATCTATCCAACCAACCCAAGACCACCCAACCAAAGATTCATCACACCAACCAACCAAAGATCCATCCAACCAACCAAAGATCTATCCAACAGAACAAAGATCCATCCAACCAACTAACCAAAGATCCAACCAACCAGCCAAAGATCCACCCAACCAACCAACCAAATATCAAACCAACCAACCAATCACAGAAGCATCCAATCAACCAACCAAAGATCCATCCAACCAAAGATCCATCCAACCAACCAACCAAAGATCTATCCAACCAACTAAAGATCCAACTAACCACCCAAGCAAAGATTCATCACACCAACCAACCAACGATCCATCCAACCAACCAATCAATCAAAGATCCACCCAACCGACCAAAGATCCATCCAACCAGCCAAAGATAAATCCAACCAACCAAAGATCCATCAAGCCAACCAACTAAAGATCCAACCAACCAGCCAAAAATTCAAAATCCAACCAGTCAGCCAGCCAACCAATGCGCAAACATAGTATTTGGACAATAAAACCAGCTTTAGAACCTTAATCCGTGTCACATTTTAGCTTAGTTTTTCCGAGAATTATTTTACATTCCCTTTTTCCATTGAAAGATTATTCGTGTCCATTTCTGTAGCCAGACATCATTTTAGTTTCATTCGTCATATTTTTTTGGGTTTCCATCTGGAACATAATTTTTTTCTAAATTTGAGATGCTGGATTTCATAAATGTCAGACTGTGGGTAGTTGTTCTTAAATGTCAGACGTTGGGTTGTTTTTGTTGTTGTTTCTTCTTCTTCTTCTGCGTTCATCCGGATTTTTTTTTTCGGATGTGACTGCGTTGTGCCTGTTTACAGCAGAGCTGCATTCTTGCGCCGTTAGGCCGACACATCCGACTTCTGCGGGCATTTGTTGACCGGGTTAACCTTCCCGGGTTGTTGTTGTTGTTTTATTTTTACTTCATATGTTAGACGTAATTGCTTTTCAGATGTATGCCTTTCTGAGAAGCGACTGGCCGAGTCGTTAGAACAACGATTTGCCTTTTGGGAGAACCAGGTTCGAATCTTCGGTAAGGTGATGGAGTTTTTTTCTCTGTCGGGGGAAAAAATAAATAAAACCCTACCCTGCAGCTCGCGGTGGCTGCACCAGCCAGGCGGCCTTAATTCCTCAGACTCAAGACCGCCCTGTCCCACACCGTAAGTAACGACGCCAGCTAGCCGATTCCCGCACTCCTGGACCAATATAGCACAGGTTGGACATTTCCTTTGGTATCTGGATCCATTCATTCGCCTCCCCCCCCCCCCCCCCTCCAATGTTCTCAAACTCACTTTTTTTTATCGTGTCCTCTGATGATCCACACACGATTTTCCTCTTATCAGCTTGTGGCCCTTAACTGTGCCCAGGGTTTCATGCAGGGGTGTTACTTGTCAGCGGCCACTCGGAGATTTGATTTATCCCACAGCCCCCTGTCGGCAAATCTAGAATCTGTTCTTTTGTTGGCTGTTTGTGATTTCTTGGCAAGTTTACGTTCAGTGGTTTGTCACTGCTTTCTTAACTCCCGGCACTCGTACCATTTTGGGAAAACCAAAGCAGCCGTTCTGTATCCAAGTCGCCCTCAGCTGTGTTTCGAACGCGATATGCGGAATCACGAACTGCGTCCGTAATCCCTTCACCACAGAGTTGGCTATAGTCTATAGTCCACTACTAATCCTTATTTTGCAGTTCGCTCGCATAAGCGCCTCCCCTCCCCGAAGCGGGTGTTCTCCCCTCGGGTGGATAGGCCAATCACTGGGCTTGAGACTTTTTGCCCTTTAGTCCATTGACCCGAATTAGCCCCATATCCGGTTCACTCAACTCACTGATAGTCATCAAACACGTTGATAGTTTAAGATGTATTCAGCCACAACAAGGATACAGATAACTAACCGTTATATTCTCGTGTCGTGTTTTTCGTGTAGTTGTGTCGGTTTGTGTTTGTTCTCTGCTGACGAAGGCTTTAGCCGCAACGTCCATTTTGTTTCTTGTAATCGTGTTCTAGTAAATCTCATAATCTACTTCTCGCTTTTTTGGTGATTTATTCGTTGGCATATCCAGGGCGTGTGGCATACACACTGCCGGCTTGTCTAGTGTACATCCAGGAACACCTGGATAGCTTCATTCTGATGCGTTCTGGTTTCACTAGCTGACTCTATGACATCGTGAGCAGTCCCAATTTATACTCCTTTACTCAGATCAGATGTCGAGTATCAATATTATTTTCCCCGTGTCCATTATTGCTATAATCTTCAGTACACCACGTCCTTTCTGGGGTCCTACAGCACCTCCCTCGACGCGATCCCTGAACAACGGTCTTCAGTCGAAGGTGTTTCCCAGTTAGTTCAGTCTATTCTCTCTGTTAACATTTCTGCCATTTATTGTTAGACTCGAGACGTTAGCCTTAACTGATTAAGTGTTATGGGATGATTAATCATCTTAAGTGACCTCCCGTATCTTATATATAGTAGCTTTCCCTCTGCAACCCATTTTCATTTGATATATAATACAACATGTCTGCTACCATATCAACAACTTTTAAGTCATAACTGTGACACACCTACTAGCCATTTTCTGCCATCCATTTTTGTTTGTTCCAAGCCTACTTTCTTTTTGTCCGGAGTGTTATGATGTCCTTTCTTGCATCATCATCATAATTGTGTGCCATCCCGATGAGCGTGGGCGGTCATGTTTCGCCATCTCACACGATCACCATAGTCGTGTATTCAGCTCAGTGTTCTTGTCTCGACCCTATCACGTGTCGAAGCCATTCAGCTATTTACTTCTCTGCCTTCCCTTTGTTCTCTTCCCCATCAATTTAGCCAGCTGTCACCAAGATCTCCAATTTATTTCTTCTCATAACGTGTCAAAAATATTGTGACTGTCCACATCTATTTTCTCTAACCAGTTTACGATTTCCAGTTGTTTCTTGAATCAGCCTATAGTATCTTCCAGTTGTGATGTGGTGTCAGGTCTTAGTCAGATTGTTGGGCGGCGCTCACCAAACCCGACACCCTACATTGTGCCAACGGTTTCTGGCGGAGTGCCATTGAGAGGGTACAAGTCTTACCTTAGTGCAAGGAAATGCAACATAAAGACTAAATGTCATAGCACGGCAGACCAGGCCCTAAGCCTTGGTCGGCAACTGCCTTTTCGTCTCAATGGAACTTATCGTGGATGGTGACTTCTCGTAAAAGCGGCCGATTTCAGCAATCTTAATGCCGCCTCTCGTATTTTTCAGTGATTTCCTTCTTCAACTCGATTGTGTTCCTGGCCTTCTTCTTCGAAGGGCTGCTGGTTCTGGAAACTTTCTTTGGTCCCTTGATGGAGCTGACAGGAAAGGATTAACTTATTAGCAAGTGATGCCCACACAATGAGAAACAACGCCAAACTGAGCAAAAGAACGCGTTGGCCCCTGTTTTCGCAAAATTAGCAGCGAGGTCCCATGGATACACTGACGAAATCCTAGTCAACCGACGAAAACCGAGACAAATTTTTCGCGGAAAAAAAACCACGAAATCCGAAGTCGACGAAAACAGAAGGCAACGAAAACTGAGGTTTCACTTTACTTGTTCATTTCATTGTGTAACATGCCTGGTCCAAACCAGCTGTTTGTTTGTCACCGAATCAGTTAAGTATCATGAATTTTTATTAATCACTTTTTGTTTGCAATAGTACGAACCAGAATTCGTGTGTGTTATTTCTCAATATAGTCTATCCCCCCCCCCCCCCCCCTGTCTGGCAAAACACTTGGTCCACTAGCTTGTTGATGCCTTCTAGGAAAAACGTTGTTGGGTGTGGCCTTAAACCAGTTTTGTACCGCCTCCATGACCTTGCTGTCATGTGTACACTTCTGACCCCGCAAATGCTTCTTTCAATGGTCTAAACAAGTAAGCGCCGAGAATTTTCTCTCGCTGTCTTCCTGTACTGTAGTTGTGACTCCTGGGGACGTTCAAAAGTGATCTTCAGCATAAAGGGTCTGGGGACCTTCAGCATGCAGGGACTGAGGACCTTCAGCATGCAGGGACTGAGGACCTTCAGCATACAGGGATTGAGGACATTCAGCATAAAGGGACTGGGACCTTCAGCATACAGGGTCTGGGACCTTCAGTATAAATTTAAAAAAAAAAAAAATGCCCCGAAGCTGTTTCTTGCTATGTATCTGTAATGTAATAGGGCCATTACATTGTGTAGGCTCAATACACTGAGAAATGGGTGGTCAATCTTTCCTACACTTAGCAGAGGGAGAGGAAGGGAGGGAGAGAAAGGGAGGCAGAGGGAGGGAGAGAGATAGAGAGAGGGGAGGGGGGATAGAGAGAGGGTGGCTGATGGAGAAAGAAAGGGAGAGAGAGGGAGGGAGGGAGAGAGAGAATAGGGGAAGGGGCAATTGAGCTTAAGGTATTAAGACCGCCTGGTTAGTGAGGTCGCCGCGAACTATGCAGGTTAGGGGTTTTTGTTTTTCCCCCACGGAAAAATATCCACCAACCTACCAGTGATTCTAACCCGTGTCTCTCGAAAGGCAGCCCGGCGTTCTAGACACTAGGCTTCTGGGACTAACAGAAGTGTAATTAGCATCTAATGCATATTCCCTACTTGTATGACCTACATGTACAACTAGTTCTTGTGGGGTCTTGTTCAATGTTCACTAGAAACATTTCAAGTTCTCATAAAAACCTCATTCTCCCCCAAGAACTTTGGAGTGCCCTGCATCTTCGTGTCTCAGCGTTCCACATTCCAAAACTCAATCACGACACATGCATGATTGTATACACTCCGCGATATCTTGACAATCGGGTGTTCTCGTTCATAATTATCTTCAAAGTGTAGGCGATGAGTGGAGGAATGTCCAGGAGTGACTATTCCAGAACAAATAACTGAAGAAACAGGGGGACAAGTTGTTAGGGTGAGGGTTTTCACATTGGAAATGTGTTCGAAAGCTTAGCAGTTGGTGTTACTTTGAATTATATAATTGGAGTAGGGCCACACAGGTCGCAGGAACGGGAGCTTGACTTGAACTGATTAAGACCTTGGGGGTTCTTTTTGTGGTGCGGTCTGTCCACTGTCACTAAGGATGTGAAGCTTAAGGGCTGGTTGTGCACACTCTGGTGATTACTGGGCTTGGAGAGGGGAGTGACATGATCCATTACCTCTCTTGAATAGATCATGTCGTGTGTTACTGTTGGTGTTGGAGTCGATAGTAGGTGAGATTCAGAGCTTGAGTGGAGGAATGTCGCGGGCCGGCTATTTTGAAACTAATTACTGTAGAAAACGACGATCTAGTGGTTAGAAAGCATGCTTTTCACATCTGGAGATAGCTGTTCGAAACTTAGCAGTGGGGGTAAGTTTGAATAAAAAAAAAGTCGCTTAAAAGTCGACAGGGTCGACTTCATTGCACCGGGTTTTATCCCATATGGCTCGGTCTCTTTCCGCAGCACGGAAAGCGTCGCACAAAGCACGAACTCCGTAGCTTTTAGCGACGACCCACAGGAGTCTCCGAAACATTTAACTCGTAAACCGAAGGACGCGGCCCGGAATCGAACCCACAACCTTTGGAGCACGAGTCAAACGGCTTGACCACTTCGCCACAGAGACTCCCCGTTTGAATAGTTTGAATAATATAATTGCAGTAGGGACACACGGGTCGCAGTGAGAGGACTTTGACTTAAATTGGTCAAGCAGGTCCGCATGGCCGAATGGATAAGAACGCGTGTTCATAAACATCCGGTGTGCCGATGCCGAGGTAAGCGGTTCAGCCCCTACACCGGACAGCTGAACTAATATGCTGACCCGTCGTCCTTGACTTGGGGACGTAAATTACAAGTACCTCTAAAGTCGGGGTGGGTTTGCATGATGGCGAGGGACACTGTTAATATGGAAAGCTAACCCACAAGCAAACGTCAGTCCATCACTACTAAAAATAGTGTGTGTGGACTACGCTTGAGTTCAAATTATCAAGACCTTGAAGCATCTTTTCGTGAGGTCTTCGTTTGCTTCTTTCAGGTCCACTGTCTGGGTTTCCGGTGTGGCTAACTGTCCAGCGATGACCATGCATCTCCACGGATGTGAGGCTCAAATACTGGACGTGTCCAGTCTGCCGATTACTGCACTTGGTGAGGGGAGATTTCATGACGTGTGCGGCTGTTGGGGTTGGGGTCGATATGGGGTAAGGTACAGAGCTTAAGCGCAAGGTTGTCGTAGGTCGACTATTTCAGAACTAACTACTGAAGAAACGAGCGGTCTAGTCGCTAATGTGGAGTCTTTTTGAAACTGCAAGCAGGTGTTCAAAAATTGTGAATAATATAACTGGAGTAGTGCCACACAGGTCGCAGGAATAGGAGCTTGACTTGAACTGATCAAGACCCTGAAGCATCTTTTCGTGGTGCGGTCTGCCCACAGCCTGGATTCCCTGTCTGGCTAACTGTCCAATGATGGCCATGCATCTCCGCAAATGTGAAGCTCAAGTTGTGGTCGTGCACACTTCGCTAATTTAGTCATTACTAAGCTTGGGGAGGGAAGTGGCATGATCCATTACCTCTCTGGAATAGATCATGTCGTATGTGACTGTTGGGGTTGGGATCGATACGGGGTTAGATTTAAAGAAACTAAGTGTAGATATGTTGAGTTTATTGAATGGGCATGATTACGTGCATTATTTGTAGCAGCACTGATCAGCTGAATGCGGAAACTACAATGAGTCAAAGAGGCAAGTGTTGACACAAGATCACCTGGGAGCTCCAGCGGCTTGTTAGGAAACTTCGAAATGCCGAAGTCCCAATAGCTTAGAAAGGGAACTTCTTTGGAAAATGATGAGATATTACGGAATATCGCAGGAAATCATGAACTTGATCAAGGCAACATATAGTGACATGAAGGGCAGGGTCCTCCATGAGTAGGGTTGCCAGACGTCTGGCAAAGAGAGGACATGTCCTCCTTTTTAGCCTAATGTCTTCCGTCCAGCAGGCAAAGCTAAAAACCTTATAAATGTCCGGCTTTTCTTATATTTTATGTTATAATTTTTTTAATAAATTGTTGTTACAACTTACAATGTATCTACACTCTACCGTGTGTTTACATTCTTTATTAAAACCCATTGCTTAATAATATTTATTTAATTTTCCTATTTATACCAAATGTGAAACACCAATGATTTGTATTATCTGAATCTAACTGTTGCTCTATTCGGCAACACTAACAATGCTGTAGTCTCTATGGTCAAAATGTTAATATTATTTCCGGGTAGAAAAAAAACTAGAATTTTTTTTTTTTTTTAATTTGTAATTTTTGCCATCTATGTTTATGAAAATGGCTTCTACAAAGAGAAAATGCAAATTCTCGAACACTATGAAACATAAGTTTCCATGCTTCGTTGAAGGACGCAACGAGAATGAGACAAAGTGTATGATTTGCGATAGTTACTTGTCCGTTGCCAGCAAAGGACAACTACTGACTTGGAGTCAACTACTGACTTGGAGCGCCATGTTGACAGTGAGAGACATAGAAACCTAATCAAAGTGTCCGCGTCATCTAGCACATTGACGTCTTTTTTTTGTGTTCAGCCTAAGTACTCAAATGTGTTGCTGAAAGCCATGCGGCTGAAGCAACTTTGGCATTTCATCCAGTTTGTCATCATCAGTCTTACAACTCGATGACCTGCACAGCTGGTTTGATGCACACATTATTTGAAGATTCAGAAATTGCTAAAAATATTGCTTGTGCAAAAACAAAGACTGAAGCAATAATAAATCAGGTGATTGACCCCCACACTGTTGATGAATTGGATAAATCTTTAAGTGGTATTTCATGTTTCGGTCTTTCGACATATGCTAGCAATCATGGTTCGCAGTTTGACTGGAAAGCAGGTGGAATCCAAACTAAGATTCTCGAGTTAGACAACACACTAAATGAAACCTCAGATACTATATCACAGTATATTTTGAGAACACTCCAAAAACATATGTACTCCAAATGTGTTGCTTTTGCTGATGACAATGTCAATGTGAAGTTTGGAGGCATTAAGAGAACAGAAGGTAGAAATGTGGTCTCGCATGTGAAGGAAGCCTTGAGCTAGCCATTAGTAGGCGTTGGATGTTCTGCACAACTGCATCCAACACGCGCAGATTTAATGCAGATTGACGTTGAATGTATTGTCTTGAAGATATTCAATTACTTTTCTATATACACTGTCAGAACAGAAACTTTAAAGGATTTTTGTGACTATTTCAACATTAACTATCAGCAACTACTCTATCACTCTAAAGCCAGATGGCTCAGTTTGTTTCCAGCGGTTGAGAGGCTGCTGAGGCTGTTTACTGCTTTGAAAGAATATTTTCTTTCTGTAAACCAACCACCTGCTATGATAAAAAAATTTATTGGCAACTATTGTAATAAAATTGTACTGATTGTGGGTTTAATCTGGAACGATTTAAATGAAACATTCAATATGTCCTCCTTTTTGTCTTATTATGTCCTCCTGTGCCCTCCTTTTTAACTTATTATGTCCTCCGTATCTGGCAAACCTATCCATGAGGGGAAACTAACAGAGGTATTCGAGATAAGAACAGAAGTGAGATGGATTCCTCATGTTATCCTTACTACTCTTGCTGATTACAGACTGTATTGTGAAGACAGCAATAAGCAAGGCCATAAATGGAATCCAATGGACTCCCCTGGCAAATGAACTCGATAATCTGGACTTTGCACATGACACTGCCCTCTTGTCTCACACACAAAATCTTAAAAAGTCTTACAAGTCGAGAAGATTGATTTCATTGCCCCGAGTTTTATCTCATATGGCTCGGCCTCTTTCTGCAGGATCACCTGCTGAAAGCACCGCACAAAGCAAGAACTCCATAGCTCCTGCGATGACCCCCAGGAGTCTCTGAGAAAAATGCACTTGTGACCCGAAAGACGTAGGTCATACAAAATCTAATAACACTAGATGGTAGATCACAACAACAAGGTTTCACAATTCACAGAGGCAAGACAAAACAAAATGCTATGACAAAATCCCCAATGTGGAGCTCATGGAGAGAACTAGACACATACCAATGAACCAAGGGGTGAAGAAATGACGCTGCCGCTGGATAGGACATATATTGAGAAAACCCGAGAATAGTATAACTAGAAAAAACTTCACTGATTCAGTGCCAAGCAAAAAGTAGGTTTGGACCAAGCATGGTACACAACCAAATGAACAAGTATTATACCCTTGATTCAATTATGGCTTTGGAAGATGTACAACAGAGTTTAAGAGCAGAATAGGGCAGGCAAAAGCCGCATTTCAGAAAATGAAGAGTATCTTATGCAATAAGTCGCTATCAATGAATGTAAGAGAGTGCTAAAATGCTATACAGAACCAGTTTTGCTGTATGGCAGCGAATCTTGGAATGTAAATGAACAAATTAGGAAGAACTTAGAAGCAACAGAGATGTGGTTTTTAAGACAAATGTTGCGAATTCCTTGGACTGCCTGAGTAACTAACAACGATTGCCTGATAGAGGCTAATGAAGCTAGAACACTATATACAACAATAAGAAAGAGACAAACAGCTTTCTTTGGTCATGTGATAAGAAGAGAGGCAATGGAGAACAACCGTGACAACTAGAAAAATCGAGGGGAAGAGAGGCAGAGGCAGACCAAGAGAAATGATGCTGGACGGATTGAGACGGTGGCATGGAGGAATATCATCAGCAGAGTTGATCCAGAACACCAAAGATCAAGATCTGTGGAGAGCCATGAATGCTTACGGCAGCCGACAGGGCACTTGATGATGATGATGATGAGTGTTAACACAATTCTATTCCAATATTCCAATGACATGCTAAGTAGAGTTTCATACATAGCTATCCAAAAGCCCAGATTTATTGAGAAAACCAACACCATGGGAAAAATATAAAAGAATGTAGATAAATGGAAATAAAGTGAACTAAGAAAAATTAAACCAGTGAAAAAATATATAAGAATGTAGATAAATGCAAATAAAGTACACTTAGAATAAAGATACTGAGGGGAAAAATAAAAGAATGTAGATAAATGCAAATAAAGTACACTTTGGAAAATAACACCACTGGAAAACTATACAAAATGTAGATAAATGCAATTAAAGTTCACTTTGAAAAATGGCACCATGGGAAAATATAACATAATGTAGACAAATGACAATAAAGTACATTGAAAAAAATGACACCAGGAGGAAAATACTGGGGTTTGTAAAGTCTAACTACACTTTGTATGTCATCAAAACATGTGCTAAACAATTCATTAGTTACAATAGTCACTGCTATGGTCTAACATTATTTTGGGGAAGTTGGAAAGTACCAGTGAAGTATTCGTTATAACAGGTGTTAGAAATATCCTCCACGGGCTTCAAGACATGACTGTACACATCTCTTATATTGTCAAATACCTTCTGCAACGTGACTGTTGTTATTTTTTGAATGGTAATTCTCATTGCTTCTTTCAGGTCCTCAATTGTGTGTAAATTATTTGTGTAAACATTTCCTTTCAAGATACCCCATACATAATAATCTAATGGAGTTAGATCAGGAGAATGAGCAGGCCAAATTCAACATAATATTATGCGATTTGTGAACATTTCTTCCAAAGAACGCAGTGATGCTCTAGCTGTGTGAGTTGATTTGATTTGATTTGATTTGATTTGATTTGATTTGCAGCTGCACCATCTTGTTGGAACCACGCTTCTTCAATTTCACGTTCATTCAGCTGTTTCTTAAAAAGGGACCAGAATGTCAGTACGGTACTGATCTGCATTTATAGTGTTGTTGAAGAAAATTAGTCAAATAAAACGTTTTCTATTGACGGCACACCATACCCCAAATTTTCTCAGTGTGGAGACACTTCATGAAATGCACTGGGATTAAAAGTGGTCCAAGTACAATTATGATGTCTATTAACATATCCAGATAGATGAAACCATGCCTCATCAGAGAAAAATGTTACATCAAGAACTGACTCGTCTTCTTTAGCTAAAAATGCTTGAAACTATGTGGAGTAGTTGACTCTGGATTGATTATCAAAACTCTTTTAGTTCAGACCCAACAGAAATCGTGTATGGATGAAAATTTAATTGTTGTTTAAGAATTTTGTGTACTGTGCTCACTAATACGTTCACTTGTTGTGACATTTTCCTTAAGGACTTGCTTGGACTTTTCAGGATTCTGTCTTGGATATCTAGACATTTTTCCTACAGACACAGCAGGCCTAACAGATCATGGGCATCTTCCACATTTCCCGTAGCAAGAAACTTATTCAACAAATTTCTAACCGTAAGGCGATGAGGAGGTTGTTTATCAGGAAATCTTGCTATAAATCTTTGAATAACCACCCGTGTGTATTGACTGCTATTTCAAAACACTTTTTCAACCAAAACATTCTTTATTCCGTTGATAACACCATTCTGTTTGGAGTGCAAAGAATTATTCCAGCAGACAACAGCCATTTGTTACATATTGCTTCACAATGGACTGTGGAGCACATATTTTGATGATGTAGGTAGGTCAGCATGGCAGAATAGATAAGAACGTGTGTACTTCATTTTTCACATTTGTGTAGTGAGACTTTACAAACACTCGTTATAACATAATGCAGATACATGCAAATAAAGTACACTGAGTAAAACTACTTTTAATTACATCATAATAAAATCACAGGCATCTATAATTTGTTATAGGTTTAACCTGTCAAGCAATCCAAATAAGAACAGCAAGAGTGAATTCTGTTAGCTTAAGAAATCTGAGGTAATCAATTAAAATAGTTAGCAAGTTCCAAAAAGAAAAATCTTAACCTGCACAGTTCGCAGCAACTGCATTAGCCAGGATCTTAATTCCTCTGTAGTTTCAAGACACCCTTGCCCCACACTACTATAAGCAGTAGATGACAGACATATAAACTTTTACCAAAACTGGAAGGCAATTTCAAAAAGATTACAAGGTGATATAAAGATGAGTTTTGGCAGCATTGGTCATGTTTTCAACCCACTCACTGACTGGGTTAGAGAAATGGTGCCCTACAATTTCATGTTGACAATATGATATACTACTACTGGCGACTGACATTGGTATAGTTAAGTATATGCTATATCATGAAATACATCCCCGTGATACAAACATACTGACCAATAAAAAGATGTCAATTGCAAACAAAAAATAGAGTGTTGAAGCGCTACATAGAGCCTGTACTTTTTGTATGGATGTGAAACATGGACAATGAGGAGACAAGCTGAAAAACATCTAATGGCAGTGGAAATATGGTTTCTGGGGAAAATGCAAAGAATACCATGGACAGACAGAAAAACCAATGACCAAGTCGTACAAGAAGCAAATAAAAACCACAAACTGATTAGAAAAATTAGACATGGACAGTCACAATATTTTGGGCACGTAATGAGAATAAACTAGAGAACTTGGTGACAATTGGCAAGATTGAGGGGAAAAGAGAAAGGGGAAGGCAGAGAAGTAAATATTTAGATGGCTTGGCCATGTGGCATGGTCAAGACAAGAATACAGAGCTGATTGACGACTCTGGTGATGTTTGTAAGATGGCAAATCATGACTGCCCATGCTAATCCGATTAGCAATCAACATGGAACATGATGATGATAATATAATGAAACAGAAAGGTATGGTTAGATCCTAAGGAAACAACAACAAAAAACAACAAACAAATATACAGTACGACGGTGGTCCAAGTAAACAGGATAATTAATATAGAGGGAATAATAGATGAAATACAATCAGAAATAAGAACCAAGACTGGCTTTTCAGCATCTGACGATCGAAAACCTCTCGTCGTGCTTACTCCGCATAGGCGTTTTTACCACTAGTGAATTTATAAAACAAAACAAGAAGCTAAGATTAGCATTGATCATCATCAAGTGCCATGCAACATGGTTTAGGCGTTCATGACTCTCCACAGATCTCGGTCCTTGGTTTTCTGGATCAACTCTGCTGATGGTATTCCTCCACGCCACCGTCTCAATCCATCCAGCATCATTTCTCTTGGTCTGCCTCTGCCTCTCTTCCCTTTGATCTTTCCACTTGTCATGATGTTCTCCAATGCCTCTTTTCTCATCACATGACCAAAGAAAGCTGTCTGTCTTTTTCTTATTGTATGTAATGTTCTAGTTTTATTAGCTTCTTTCAGGCAATCGTTGTTAGTTACTTTGGCAGTCCAACATTCGTCTCAGGAACCACATCTCTGTTGTTTCCAAGTTCTTCCTACTTTGTTCATTTACATTTCAAGATTCACTGCCATACAACAAAACAAGTTCTATATAAGCATTTCAGCACTCTCTTTCATACATTCAATGACAGTGACTTATTGCATAAGATACTCTTCATTTTTTTAAATGCAGCTTTTGCTTGCCCTATTCTGCTCTTAATCTCTGTTGTGCAGATTCCATCTGATGTTATGAATGCCCCTAGGTATTTAAAATTATCCACTTGGTTAAGAATTTTCCTTTCTATTTCCATTTCACACTTTGGTGTCACCTTTTTCTTTTATATCACCAATGTTACTGTTTTCTTGATATTCAAGGACAGTCCTTTCTTGGCACTCTCTGTAACTACAATGTCCAACAATCGTTGTAGATATTTCCATTATCTGCCACCAATACTGTGTCACCTGCATAGTGTATATTGTTTATATTATAACCTCCTATTGGTATTCCTGGCTTCTCTTTGATCTCTCTCATTATTACTTCGCTATATAGGGAGAAGAGATCGGGTGACAAGACACATCCATCTCAAACTCCTAGCTGTATTACTAATTGTTCGCAACTGCCCTCCCTTTTTCCCATTGTAATGGCTGCTACTTAGTTCCACAGATTTAATTTCGACCAAGACTAAGAAAGTTAGGCCATGGATTACATTAGACACGTTAGAATTAATAAAACAACGAAGAGAACTGAAAGCGAAAGGAGGAGAACCGATAACAGTAAGATGAAGTATACATCTTTAACACAAGAAATAAGAAAGAACACAAGAAAGGGAAAAAAAAACAATATATACAAGATTGCTGTATTCAAATAGAGCTACATCATAAGAATGGAAGAAATTACAAAATGTTCAAAGAAATTTAGTTTTTGACAAGAAATGTCCAACCTCAATTAAATGTTATCTGTGACAAGTTGGGAAATACCTTAACAGAATCTAAGACAAATTCTAGAAAGATGGCAGGAATACTGCAGTGTGATATGATATGAAAGACTGAGAATATGAATGAGATACATGAACCAATGACAGCAGAGAGAACCTGAACCCTCATTAGATGAAACTGCGTTGGCAATAAAGAACCTGAAGAATGGTAAATCATCAGGCTGTTATGAGATAACTGCTGAACTAATTAAAGTTGGAGGAAAAGAAAGCATACAAAATCTATCACACATTATGTAAAAAGATATGGACATATGGTATTTGGCCAAAAGATTGGAAGAGAACTATCTTCATTCCAATACCAAAAAAGGGCAACCTGAAATTATGCACCAACTATAAAACTGTTGCCCTGATCAGTCATGCAAGTAAAATTGTACTAAAAATCATAATGGGAAGACTTCACAAGTAAATGGAAGAGAGATTAACATGGTTCAAGCTAGATTTAGACAAGGAAGAGGAACAAGAGATCAAATTCTCAACATGCGTTTAATAATAGAGAAGTGCAGAGAATTTAATGTAAACTTATTATCATGTTTTGTGGATTATTCAAAGGCATTTGACTGTGTACAACATCAGAAACTTTGGGAAGTCATGAGGAATATGGGCTTTCCACCACATGTAATACAACTCATAAAAGTGTTCTATCTAGACCAACAAGCAGCGGTTAGAATAGATGGCGAGACATCAGATTATCATCAAGCAAGGAGTCCATCAGGGTTGTGTGCTGTCCCCCTCCTATTTGCTTAACCAGTATGCCGAAAATATAATGAGAAATTACAGAGATGATATAACCAGGGAGCAATATGATGCCCTAAATATCGGTGGTCATGAAATACCAGAGATTCTATATGCTGATGATACAGTATTATTATCCACATCACAGAATGGTATAGAAAACCTAATAACCTCAACTCAAAGGAATAGTGAAAACCACAACTTATATCCTAGCACAGCAAATACAAAGATAATGCATAAAACTGTTGTGGAGAAAGGAATATATGTTAATGAGGAAAAATTGGAGGTGGTGGAAAATTGTGAATATCTTGGGTCATTGATTACCAAAACATTGTGAATATCTTGAATCATTGATTACCAACAATGGTTACACAATGAAAGAAATTAAAAGACGAATATCTATTGTTCTTCTTCTTCTTCTTCTTCGTTCATCCAGAGTTTTATTTCAGATGTGATTGCGTTGCGCCTGTTTACAGCAAAGCTGCGTTCTTGCGCCGTTAGGCCGACACATCCGACTTCTGCGGGCATTTGTTGACCGGGTTAACCATCCCGGCTACTATTGTTCTTCAAAGACTAAAACAATTGAATAAATTATGGAGTGGGACAAATAGACTGGCACCTTGCTGTCTTGACAGACGATAGTTTGTAAAATGGAGTTATACCTCTCCATAACACAAAGCCTGGGCTGAGTTTAGAGATCATGAGTTGCCCATGCAGCATTATCTCTCTCTCGGCCTGTCTAGTTTACTCCAGAGGAAAGGTAACACCAGTACATCTGGAACCAGGCAAGCTGCAGAAGCTGCCGGATCAGCAAAGCAATGCTTTAACTGTCCGCCTGTCGGAGCTTCAATCCTAGACCAGTTGCCAACCAAGGCTTAGGGCCTGGTCTGCCCCGCCATGACATTTAGTCTTTAGGTTGCATTTCCTCGCACTAGGATAAGGCTTGTACCCTCCCAATTGTGCTCCTCCACCTAAAGCTGTTGGCACAATGTAGTGAGACAAACAGAACTACAAAAATTAGATTTTGAAGAGCATACATCCTCCCCTTTGCAACATACGCCTGTGAGACCTGGCCACTTACTAAACAATCTGAGCAGCGCATAAATGCCTTTAAATATAAATGTTACAGACGGGTTCTAAGAATATCTTGG
Organism: Cepaea hortensis; assembly: GCA_963921405.1. Lineage (NCBI taxonomy): Eukaryota > Metazoa > Mollusca > Gastropoda > Stylommatophora > Helicidae > Cepaea > Cepaea hortensis. The sequence goes on from OY992876.1 coordinate 443,110,520, forward strand.
ATAAAGAAAAGAACACAGGCATCTATACTTCAAGAGTTGAATATTGAAGAAGGTTGGCTATTAAAGACGATAAAACAAAGAAAATTGAAATATTTTGGTCACTTGAAACATCATGAAAGTTTAGAGAGAATAATAATGGAGGGGTATATGCCTAGGAAGAGAGGAAGAGGAAGGTGAAAGAGAAGATGGGTGCAGGATGTGGTGGATGATCTCCAGATGGGTGTGTTGGATGCGGTACCTCTTGCTTATAATCGAGAAGTTTTTTGGAAAGTTGTTATGGCAGCGAGGTTCTGAAAAGGACATGCTACTAAATGAATTAATGAACTTGGTTCCAGTAGTCTTTAATATTCTGAGATCTTTCCCATCAATGTTAATATCTTCCAACATTTTCATCAGTTCATCATGTTTTACTTTATCAAATGCCTTACTATAATCTATGAAGCACAAACATATGTCTTTCTGTGTCTCTACTGATCTTTCTATTAGTGTCCATAATGTATACATTGCATTGTTTGTACCCTTTCCTTCTACAAATCCATACTGTCCTTCACTAATTTCCATTTTTATTTTCTCATTATAATTCTGAGTAGAAGCTTAGTGACATGGTTTATGAGGTTAATTGTACAAAAATCTTCACATTTAATTGCTCCTGGTCTTTTTGGTATAGCTATAAATACAGATTTCAGCATATCACTCTGTAAATATCCACTGCTGTAAATATCATTCAACATGTTGGCTAATGTATCTACTTTAAATTCTTCCAGTATTTCCAATTCTTCTATTGTGATTCCATCTGGCCCAGGTGTTTTTCCTTTCTTTGTATGTTTGACAGCGTCAGTGACTTCTTCTTTTTAGAATAGGTGGACCTTCTAAGTTACTTTCTTCTGTTAATTATTCCCTGTTTCCATCATATAATTCTCTTATATATCATTCCACTTCTTCATTATAGCACCTTCCTCCAATAATATCTTTCCTGTTTTTTATTTTAAACACCCTGTATTTAATCTTATTTTTCTTCCCGTGAGCTCACTGATTTGTCTGCATAATGTTTGTATCTTTAATAGAATTTAATTAAGATTAGCATTAGCGTTTTGTAATTGTCCCCACTTGATCTTGATCTTAACAACACTTACTTTAAACATTTAAAGATGAATTTATGACTTATTAGGGACCTTTATTATTAAAACAAAAAAATATTATACACATATGAGGTTAAAATATGGCACAGTTTAATTCTACATTCGCTGACGCTGAACAATAGCATTCCATTGTGTCCCCAAAATGGCTGCTGTAAAGACCATTCCTGCTTACGACGTCATTCATTCATTCAAATATCATGTGACTATAACAGACGCCATATTAGGTTACGTTCAAAAGGTTAGTCTAATATTCTGTGTACTGCGATTGGTTGAAATTACCTTTGTCATTTATATAATTAAAATATATATATAATACGGTACTTATTTGTATTTTCTATGCTTTTCTCATAAGTCCTCAGATATTTTGAGTTGTATATTCAAATTCTGCACCCATTTTTACATTTATGTGGAAAATATCATCGATGATTGTCGATGATTAGTGGTAGAAAAAAATTATTTCTGCTGACGTGTTTCGTCTTTGTGAATAGAAAGCCAAATTGGCGGCTGATGCGAATTATCGCTTAATACGGGCAATATGAACTACTAACATTATAGAGAATACAAGTTTAAAGATTATTAATAATTTATTAGTATACTTGTACTAATCTTTTTCTTTTTTCCAGATCTTTTTTCCCTATACAGTGAAAATATTTTCAGAAATGTAGAAGATATAAATGGAATCAGCATTGGAGGACAAAACATCAATAACATTAGATATGCAGATGATACAGTATTGATTGCATATAATGAGCAGGATCTGCAACAATTAGTAGATGCGGTTGTTGCACACAGTGAACAACTGGGGTTATAATTAAATTGTAAAAAGACACAGATCATTGTCACGAGCTCGCCATGAGTTAACCAGATAATAATACCGACGTTTGCTTGGCGTATATTTTCTAGGCCACAACAGTCGTACTAACAGAGTAAACACAGCTGCACGGGTTACATCGGGTCAGCCCATATACACATTTGGCGGTGAGTGAGAAGGAAGGGATAAAACGCGTTGGCAGTTCATAACAGTTAAAATCACATATAATTGGCCGCGCAGGATATGGAATGGTTCCGTTTGTCATCTATAGTTCCGGACATCAGACGGAATGGAGGTTTGACTGTCAGCACATGACAGAAAGTTGAGGGTGTTATTGAAAACAGTGGAACACCTGCCGGACATGAACAACGTCACGTGCACAATGTAAGCGTGTTTGGAAAACCATGATTGGCAGCTTGGTATCGAAACTCTTTGTTGGAACTCGACAGTAACTCTCTAGATTGTTTTGGATGTCAGAACCAGTGATGACAAATCTAACATTGAGGGAGCCAGAGGGGGGATGGATCCCTGACAGGGGATGATCTGCCAATGTGCCACCTGTGTGGGGCATAAAGGATAACGTCACGTGGCCAACTTTGGTAGTTTGCCATATAAACCCGAGTTGGGACCAACTAGGGGGACTTGAAAATGCTCTAGTCGGAGTGCCAGGGCACTGCAGTGCTTAGTGGAAATAATATCTACCGTGTGTTAATTAGTGACTTAATTTTACACGTGCCTATAATGGCAGATGTAGATATGATTGATAGGACTGCAGTAGTGCCATTTAAGGTATAACCTATTATAATATTAGTTCTACTTAATATAGACTGTGGCCTTGTTAAACTATAGTGTGATGATTAGCACTGTTAGTGGAAACTAGTTAGAGTAGAATAGTGATATTAACTCTGCTAGTTAAGAATAGATTAGTGAAGTGTTGATAAGCTTTACTAGTTGAGAATTGAGTAATGAGGGATAATTGGGATCTTCCCGTAGGTGTCCCTGGTGGGCGGGGTTCCGCATTCTGTTTGCTGATTTTTTCTTTGTCATAGCCTGATTCGGCTCTAGGTGGGTAGCTAATCTGCTCTATGACTAAGTCTAGTTAGCTAAAGATCATTAAGCAAGGTGATAGGCTTACACTCAGCCGAAAGGATCAGTGACTAGTACTATCACCAGATGTGTTGTTTCTATCCTAGGTTCCCTACCAGATCCAAGGAAACTCAACAAGTTTTTGGGAAAGAATCCAATCCCATTCGGAAGAACACCAGTTCAACAATCAATAAAGTTGCATACAGAACGTAACTAAAGCGAGAAGGAAGTTGATTCACCAAAGAGAGTGATGCGTACTGATGCACCACACAGCATCAGACAGTAGTAACGAACTGAAAACATTAAGTCTAATAATTACATAGTGTGATATAATCTCGTGTAATAGAACACAAGACTTGATACTTGAGGCTAGATAGACACGAGGGAGGATCCAGTACAGCAACAATTAACATTAATCTGTGTACACACTACAAAGGACTTGTGCATTTTTTTATGAACGATAGGAACGGACATTGTGTAGAGTGCAACCGGTCCATGATTAACTGTTTATACCACCGGTGTCTATTTCGGATGTTCATGAAATGGGATTACCAGAGGTCTACAGAGGCAAATCAGTATCCAGCAGGATGGTTTCGGCGCTGGGTGAGAAGTACATGTTCTGACGTAACGTGCTGTGGTCTATCCTTGCTGGGATCAGCTGACTGGGTTGTTGTCTGAGAGTCCGATTCTACACACTTTATAGAACACGTCACACATTTTCTTCACATACACGTCTCATATACGTTACACTTTTCTTTTAATAAATTAATCTTTATTAATTTTTAGAAGCAAGAGTTGTTGAGTATGTTGCGTTGGGGAAGTATGAGAAGGGGGCATAGTACGACAGTGAGAGAGTGAGAGGAAAAGGTGTCCATAGGCTGATGGAGTGTGTTGGACGGAAGCTGGTGGATTCTCCAGAATATTGAGAGGAAAAAAAATATTATAATGTGGGTGTCGACTCTCTTCACTCCAGGGACGACACTGTAAAGGAGGACACGACATTATTGGGGGCTCGATAACGGGATCTTTGGACAGCGGGATCTCTCGTAAACGGGATCTTTGGACAGCGGGATCTCTCGTAAACGGGATCTTTGGACAGCGGGATCTCTCGTAAACGGAATCCTTGGACAGCGGGATCTCCCGTAAACGGAATCCTTGGACAGCGAGATCTCCTGCAAGCAGGAACCTTTGACAGTGGGATCTTCTGACAACGGGGTCTTTTGACACGGGATCCTTAGTTATAAGAGGGAGATATCATTTTGGAGAATCCAGCTAGAGTGAATGTGGATAGGGGTTAGGACTAATATCTTACCTGTTCACACTTCACACGTCTGCATAGGTCTGTGGTCCTCATTCTACTCTTGTCACTGAGTGAATGGGCTGTGTGTGGTAATATCTAGATTTATAGTACTTGTTCATATATCTGTATAGTAATTTGCAGTTAGATTGTACTAGACCTGCTAGCTTACCTCTCTGTATAATGGCCACCCCTAAACTTAGCACAGCAGAATTAAAGGCAAGGGGGGAAGAAATGGGATTGGCGGGGTCTGCTCTAACGGATTACATACAGGAAGTGGAGAGAGAGTATCGTCAAGCAGAAAGGGATGATCGAAAGGCCGAGCTGGAATTGAGAAGGATGGAGTTGGAACAAGCAGCTAAGAAATTGGAAGCTGAGCAAGCAGCTAAGAAATTGGAAGCTGAGCAAGCAGCTAGGAAATTGGAAGCTGAGCAAGCTGCTAGGAAATTTGAAGCTGAGCAAGCAGCTAGGAAATTAGAAGCTGAACAGGAAGCACAGAAAAGGGAGCACGAGTACCGGATGAGGGAACTCGAGTTGAAGAGTCAATCTAATGGAGAAACTGAGGGAGCAGTTGGAGGTTCCTCCATCCCAGGATCAACACCAGTAGGTGGACATGGGTACCATGCTATGAAGTTTCCTTTGGCGGTCTACGAGGAGGACAAAGAGAAGATTGACCAGTACCTTCAACGCTTCGAGGCTATGTCAGTTGCTATGGGTCTGGAGCGTAACAAATGGAATCTTAAGCTATCCCAGGGATTACGCGGGACCGGTTACGAGGTTTATACTCGCCTGCCACCAGGACATGAGAACAATTATGACGAGTTAAAGACGGCTCTGCTGAAACGATTCGAGGTTACGTCACATACCTACCGGAACAAATTTCGAGCAGCGAAACGAGAACCGGGGGAGTTGTTTGCCGCCTACAGTTTGCGTCTAAAATCTTATCTCCATAAGTGGATGGATTTGGCTGGGTTCGCACATGACTATGAGAGTCTGGAAGAGCTCATGGTGGTCGACCAGTTGAAGAAGCAAATGTCTAAACCTCTCAGGACGTTCCTGGGAGAACAAGGAGCAGAATGTATTGATCTCGTGACTAAATTAGCAGAACGGTTCGTCGAGGTACATGGGGAGGCAGGGGAAAACCTTTCCACCAACACCAAAAGTCAAGAGAAACATGACAAGAAGAAAGCCAAAAACTCAGGAACCAAAAAGTGGGAACCTTATGTGCAAAAATCAGACTATAGTTCAGAGAAGAAGAAGGAGGGAAGCAAGAGCACTTCAAGCTCTACACCTAAACGACCGTGGTCGGAGAAGTGGTGTTCAATTTGTAAGTCACCCTCTCACAATACGAGGGACTGCAAATCGAAGGCTAAGAACCCTCACTTCGCAGCATGTCAAGTGACTTCCAAGGAGGTTGTCACGGAAAATGCCAAGGTCAACAAGGAAGCTCGCCACCAGGAGAGCTCACTCAAGTCTGGCAATAGAAAATCTAGGACAGGGAAATGGTGCAACCAATGCCAGTCGAATACACACAATGCTATTGACTGCAGAGGAGAGTCAGGAGACACTCAATTCGTCGTGTGCCCCGGGAAACCTAAGGTGGAGCCCACCGAACAGGTCGAGGCCGAGGAAGAGACTCCAGACCAGGAAAAACCACCTGTAGTGGAATTGGTAGAGGTTAACGGTCATCAAGTGGAGTGTTTATACGACACAGGACTGGACGGGGAGGCCGTGATTTCTGCGGATCTGGTACATCCAGAACAATTCACAGGTGAAACCTTGGATATACAGCCTGCACAGAAGAGTGCTGTAGTCATGAAGTTGCCCATTGCTAATGTGGAGATTCGGTCAAGGTACGTTACCGGCACCATCAAGGCCGCTGTATTGACCGATCCCATTTTTCCAGTCATCCTAGGTTGCCGGTATGTCTTTCTGGGAATGCCCAGGGAGCCAATCCATATGGGAGCAATGCAGACTCGCTCTCAGACGAAAACGGAAGAGGCAGACGCAATTGTGACTAACCCAATGCCGGGGGAGCTACAAACTGCCCAGAGTGAGGATGATACTTTACGTCCTTGCTACAGAAAGCTGCAGAAAAGTGCTGATCCACCAGGACGGGGGCAGTACTACATGAAGAATAGGATACTCTACAGGAGAGCAGGAAGGGGAGACAATCTATACGGTCAGTTGGTCGTCCCGAAAGCTCACAGGTCCCAGATTCTTCACATGGGGCATACCATCTCCTTTAGTGGACACATTGGTATTGCCGCCACCATGCAGCGGATTTCCTGCCATTACTATTGGCCGTGAATGACAGATGATGTGCGTCGGTATGTGAAGTCATGCCCTGAGTGCCAGAGGGTGGCACCGAAACACTGGACAGCACCGGTGGTGTTGGGTGAGATGCCCATCATGAACTCTCCTTTCGAGAGGGTAGCCATCGATATCGTGGGTCCACTTCCCAGGACTAGGAAGAGGAACATGTATATACTCACAATGGTGGATTGCTGTACAATGTGGGGTGAGGCTATACCGTTGACCACGATTGACTCGAAAAGAGTGGCGGACACACTGATGGAGGCCTTTACCAGATTAGGCTTTCCGGATCAAATTCTGACGGACAATGGATCTCAGTTTTGTGGAAAACTCATGGAGGAGGTATTTAGGGTGTTTCACTCTAACCACATACATACCAGCCCTTACCACCCTCAAGCCAATGGACAAGTAGAGCGTTTCAACGGCACGTTGATGACAATGCTCAGGAAACTAGCGCAGGAAAAACCTGATAGGTGGGATGAATATATCCCAGCAGCACTCTTTGCCTATCGGGAAGTTCCTCATGGCTCAACAGGACTACCACCCGCTACGTTGCTGTTTGGTCGTCCAATCAAAGGACCGTTGGAAGCCATGTTGAGGAGTTGGACTGAAGAGGGGACGTCAGAAGAAGTGATCTCATCCTATCAATACGTGGAGGAACTGAAAGAAAAACTCCACAAGGGATGGACTCTGGCAAATCAAAACTTGAAAAAGGCCAGGAAAAGACATGCGGCTTACTACAACCGTAGGTCTAAAGAAAGATCTCTAGAGGTGGGAGATAAAGTCTTGTTGCTACTCCCAACGGGAAACAACAAACTGGAGATAGGTTGGCAAGGACCATTTCCCGTGGAAAGGGTGATATCCAGAACCAACTATCAAATCCGGATCCGGGGAAAGTCGAAGATTTTCCATATCAATCTCTTGCGGAAATACGAAGAGAGACCCGGAGACAAGGCAGCTCACCTCATGGCAATGGCTGTTGCAGTGGAGACGGAAGCGGGAACCAACGAGGGCAGGGAATATCCCTTGGTACACCAGGAAACTTATAGGGATGTACAAGTGAACCCTGATCTGACCTCCCAGGAGAGGGAAAGGATAACCCAGGTTCTCAAGTCTCATAAGGAGATACTGACTGATAAACCAGGACGAACGAGGTTGGTTGAGTTCGAGATGACTTTGACCACACAGGAGCCTGTTCGCCAAAAGGTTTACCCAGTGCCATTCTCTAAAGAAAAGGCCCTGGAGGAGGAAATACAAAAACTGTTGGAGGATGACGTGATTGCACCATCCACATCCCCATACAATGCGGGGGTAGTTTTGTTACGCAAACCAAGTGGAGAACACCGGTTGTGTATAGATTACCGACTTCTGAACAGTCATACACAGTTTCAGGTGGAACCTTTGCCGAATCCAACTCAGTTATTCGCTAGGCTCCATAAGGCTCTGTACTTTTCAAAAGTGGATCTGAGTCGGGGGTACTATCAGATACCAGTCAAACCGGAGATTCGACCACTGTTAGCTTTCAGTACACCCAGTGGACACTACGAATTCAAGGTCATGCCCTTTGGACTCAGCAATGCACCTAGTGTGTTTACACGCATGATGAGGACTTTACTAGATCCGTTACAGGATCCGTCCATCATCTCATTCATGGATGATATTCTGATTTCCAGTGACAGCCTGGATGACCACTTACAATCCTTGGAGAGAGTGTTTAATAGGCTCAAGGAAGCAGGGCTTACTGCTCGTCCAACCAAGTGCATGATTGGTTACCAGACTCTGGAATTTCTAGGCCACACCATCACTCCAGGACACATAGTCCCGGAAGAAAAGAACCTGGAGAAAATCAGAAATGCACCAAGGCCAAAAACGAAGAAGGATGTGCGATCTTTTCTCTCGTTGTGTGGGTTCTACCACAAATTTATCCCACATTTCACGGAACTGGGAGCTCCGTTGACGGAAACCTTGAAAAAGGGATTCCCGGACCAAATCATTTGGACACCAGAATGTGAGAATGCCTATAGTCAGTTAAAGGAGGCCTTGGTCAGCAAACCTGTATTACAGCTCCCTGACCTTTCCAAACAATTTGTGTTGAGAACAGATGCGAGTGCGATTGGAATTGGAGCCGCTTTGTTACAGGAAGGAAAAGACGATGCTTCGGTTTTGAAACCTGTAGCATACGCAAGTAAGAAACTTCTACAGGCGGAGAGGAATTATTCAACTGTCGAGAGAGAGTGCTTGTCCCTTGTATGGGCAGTGCAAAAATTTCAGCCATATTTGTATGGAGTTAAGTTTCGGGTCCAGTCGGATCATCAGCACCTGATGTTCCTGGCTACTTCTCAGAAGCTCAACGCACGTTTGATGCGGTGGTCGTTGTTACTTCAACCTTATAATTTCACCGTGGAGTACATTCCTGGGAAGGAAAATGTTGGAGCGGATTTCTTGTCAAGACACCCAGCTCCTGAAGAAGAGGAATGAATCATCTGGATTTAACTCATGGTGGAGAAGAGTGAGATGGACTACTCTCTTAAGAGGGGGCCTATGTCACGAGCTCGCCATGAGTTAACCAGATAATAATACCGACGTTTGCTTGGCGTATATTTTCTAGGCCACAACAGTCGTACTAACAGAGTAAACACAGCTGCACGGGTTACATCGGGTCAGCCCATATACACATTTGGCGGTGAGTGAGAAGGAAGGGATAAAACGCGTTGGCAGTTCATAACAGTTAAAATCACATATAATTGGCAGCGCAGGATATGGAATGGTTCCGTTTGTCATCTATAGTTCCGGACATCAGACGGAATGGAGGTTTGACTGTCAGCACATGACAGAAAGTTGAGGGTGTTATTGAAAACAGTGGAACACCTGCCGGACATGAACAACGTCACGTGCACAATGTAAGCGTGTTTGGAAAACCATGATTGGCAGCTTGGTATCGAAACTCTTTGTTGGAACTCGACAGTAACTCTCTAGATTGTTTTGGATGTCAGAACCAGTGATGACAAATCTAACATTGAGGGAGCCAGAGGGGGGATGGATCCCTGACAGGGGATGATCTGCCAATGTGCCACCTGTGTGGGGCATAAAGGATAACGTCACGTGGCCAACTTTGGTAGTTTGCCATATAAACCCGAGTTGGGACCAACTAGGGGGACTTGAAAATGCTCTAGTCGGAGTGCCAGGGCACTGCAGTGCTTAGTGGAAATAATATCTACCGTGTGTTAATTAGTGACTTAATTTTACACGTGCCTATAATGGCAGATGTAGATATGATTGATAGGACTGCAGTAGTGCCATTTAAGGTATAACCTATTATAATATTAGTTCTACTTAATATAGACTGTGGCCTTGTTAAACTATAGTGTGATGATTAGCACTGTTAGTGGAAACTAGTTAGAGTAGAATAGTGATATTAACTCTGCTAGTTAAGAATAGATTAGTGAAGTGTTGATAAGCTTTACTAGTTGAGAATTGAGTAATGAGGGATAATTGGGATCTTCCCGTAGGTGTCCCTGGTGGGCGGGGTTCCGCATTCTGTTTGCTGATTTTTTCTTTGTCATAGCCTGATTCGGCTCTAGGTGGGTAGCTAATCTGCTCTATGACTAAGTCTAGTTAGCTAAAGATCATTAAGCAAGGTGATAGGCTTACACTCAGCCGAAAGGATCAGTGACTAGTACTATCACCAGATGTGTTGTTTCTATCCTAGGTTCCCTACCAGATCCAAGGAAACTCAACAAGTTTTTGGGAAAGAATCCAATCCCATTCGGAAGAACACCAGTTCAACAATCAATAAAGTTGCATACAGAACGTAACTAAAGCGAGAAGGAAGTTGATTCACCAAAGAGAGTGATGCGTACTGATGCACCACACAGCATCAGACAGTAGTAACGAACTGAAAACATTAAGTCTAATAATTACATAGTGTGATATAATCTCGTGTAATAGAACACAAGACTTGATACTTGAGGCTAGATAGACACGAGGGAGGATCCAGTACAGTAACAATTAACATTAATCTGTGTACACACTACAAAGGACTTGTGCATTTTTTTATGAACGATAGGAACGGACATTGTGTAGAGTGCAACCGGTCCATGATTAACTGTTTATACCACCGGTGTCTATTTCGGATGTTCATGAAATGGGATTACCAGAGGTCTACAGAGGCAAATCAGTATCCAGCAGGATGGTTTCGGCGCTGGGTGAGAAGTACATGTTCTGACGTAACGTGCTGTGGTCTATCCTTGCTGGGATCAGCTGACTGGGTTGTTGTCTGAGAGTCCGATTCTACACACTTTATAGAACACGTCACACATTTTCTTCACATACACGTCTCATATACGTTACACTTTTCTTTTAATAAATTAATCTTTATTAATTTTTAGAAGCAAGAGTTGTTGAGTATGTTGCGTTGGGGAAGTATGAGAAGGGGGCATAGTACGACAGTGAGAGAGTGAGAGGAAAAGGTGTCCATAGGCTGATGGAGTGTGTTGGACGGAAGCTGGTGGATTCTCCAGAATATTGAGAGGAAAAAAAATATTATAATGTGGGTGTCGACTCTCTTCACTCCAGGGACGACACTGTAAAGGAGGACACGACAATCATGGTCGTCACTAGGAAGAACGAAATACCACAATGTAATATACAAGTAAATCGGAATATTCTTCAACAAGTGAATCGGTACAATTATCTTGGAACAGTCATAACATCTGGTGGAAAATGCCTTGATGAGATTAGAACAAGAATCACCATGGCGAAAATAGCCTTTAGCAAGATGAAAAACATACTGACCAATAAAGGGATGTCAATTGAAACAAGAAAAAGAGTGTTGAGGTGCTACATACAGCCTGTTCTTTTGTATGGATGTGAAACTTGGACAATGAGCAGTCAAGCTGAAAAACATCTGATGGCTGTAGAAATGTGGTTTCTGAGGAAAATGCAAAGAATACCATGGACAGACAGAAAAACCAATGACCAAGTACTCATCATCATCATCAAGTGCCCTGCCAGCTGGCGTAGGCGTTAATGGCTCTCCACAGATCTCGGTCTTTGGTTTTCTGGATCAACTCTGATGCTGATATTCCTCCGTGCCACCGTCTCAATCCATCCAGCATAATTTCTCTTGGTCTGCTTCTCCCTCTCTTCCCCTCGATCTTTCCAGCTGTCACAATGTTCTCCAATGCCTCTCTTCTCATTACATGACCAAAGAAAGCTGTGTGTCTCTTTCTTATTGTTGTATATAGTGTTCTAGTTTCATTAGCCTGTTTCAGGCAGTCATTGTTAGTTACTCTGGCAGTCCAAGGAATTCGCAACATTCGTCTCAGGAACCACATCTCTGTTGCTTCTAATTTCTTCTTAATTTGTTCATTTACATTCCAATATTCACTGCCATACAGCAAAACTGGTTCTAACATAGCATTTCAGCACTCTATTTCTTACACTCAGTGATAGTGACCTATTGCACTCTTCATTTTCTGAAATGCGGCCTTTGCTTGCCCTATTCTGCTCTTAATCTCTGTTGTACATCTTCCATCTGATGTTATAAATGTCCCTAGGTATCTAAAATTATCCACTTGGTTAAGAATTTCACCTTCTATTTCTATGTCACATTTTGGTGTCACTATTTTCTTTGATATCACCATTGTTACTGTTTTCTTGATATTCAAGGAGAGAACTTTCTTTGCACTCTCTGTTACTACAGTGTCCAACAATTGTTGTAGGTCTGTTGATTTTTCTGCCACCAATACTGTGTCATCTGCATAGCGCATATTATTTATATTATAACCTAAAACTAGTATTCCTGGCATCTCTTTGATCTCTCTCATTATTACTTCACTATATAGGGAGAAGAGATCTGGTGACAAGACACATCCCTGTCGTACTCCTAGCTTTATGTGTTCGTAACTACCCTCTTTATTTCCAATTTTAATTGCTGCTACTTGGTTCCAGTAAATATTCTTTATTATTCTTAAATCTTTCCCATCAGTGTTGATATCTTCCAACATTTTAATCAGTTCATCATGTTTTACTTTATCAAATGCCTTAGTATAATCTATGAAGCATAAATATATGTCTTTCTGTTTCTCTATTGACCTTTCTATTAGTGTCCGTAATGTACATATTGCAATGTTTGTGCCTTTCCCTCCACAAATCCATACTGTTCTTCACTAATTTTCATTTTTATTTTCTTTCTGGTTCTTCTCATTATGATTCTGAGCAGAAGCTTAGTGATATGGTTTATGAGGTTAATTGTAAGAAAATCTTTACATTCAATTGCTCCTGGTCTTTTTGGTATAGCTATAAATACAGGTTTCAGCATATCACTAGGTAAATATCCACTGCTGTAAATATCATTTAACATTTTGGTTAATATATCTACTCCAAATTCTCCCAATACTTCTAATTCTTCTATTGTGATTTCATCTGGTCCAGCTGTTTTTCCTTTCTTCATATATTTCACAGCGTCAGCGACTTCTTCTTTTAGAATAGGTGGACCTTCTAAGTTAATTTCTTCTGTTAATTCTTCCCTTTCCCCATCATATAATTCTCTTATATACTCATTCCATCTCTTCATTATAGCACCTTCCTCCAATAATATCTTTCCTGTTTTTGATTTCATACACCCTGTATTTATTCTTATTTTTCTTCCCGTGAGCTCACTGATTTGTCTGTGCATATTTTTTGTATCTTTAATGGCATTTAATTCAATTTTTTTGCACTTCTCATTTAACCAACTTTCTTTTGCCTTCCAACATTTATCTTTTATTTCTTTATTTATCTTAGCATATTCTTGTTTGTCATTTTTACTCTGTTTTCTTTTGTCCATCAGCATTAAGATTTCTTCATTTATCCATTCTTTCTTAGCTATTTGACTTCTCTTCGGTAATATTTCTTTGCTAGTTTGATGAATGGAGTCCCTTAACATTTCCCATTGTTCATTTATACTCTGTATTTTAGCTATTGCACTGTACCTATTTTTCACAGTCACTATGTATTGTTCTTGAATTTCTTTATCTACTTTCAGAACCTCTTTATTAAGTCTCATGTTCCTAACCATTTTTTTCCCTCTCTTTAATCTTACTTTTATTTGTCCAAGTACTTGTTTTTTCCAAGTTTTATTTGACCAAGTACTACAGGAGACAAATGAAAATCGTAAATTGATTAGAGAAATTAGATGCAGACAGTCAAAATTTTTTGGAAACGTTATGAGAAGAAATGGATTGAAGAACTTTGTGATAACTGGCAAGATCGAAAGGAACAGACCAAGGGGAAGACCGAGAAGTACATACCTGGATGGCTTGGGCACATGGTATGGTCGAGACAGGAACACTGAGCTGACCCACGACTCTGGTGATCGAGTGAAATGGCGAGTCAAGACTGCCACGCTTTCCGGCATGGCACATGATTGATTGATTGATTGATTGATTCTTTTATCATTTAACATGACGAAACATATTTTTAAAGTCAGTTTTCATATCCGTCTTTGACCAGTTTGAGACAATCAAGTATGGACCGGAAGTGGAGATAAATGGGCACACTTTTTTTTCTGAAATTAGGGAAATCATATCACTTGTTTATACGGATTTACTGATACTCATATGTGAAAATTGAGGTACCATTAGACATTAGATTTGGGTTTTCAAGGCCAATCTATCTGTGGTGCACCGGCTCCCTGGCCGAGGGGTTAGCAGCTTTCTCCAATAATCCTGAATACTCTCGTGGTTGCTGTGAGCGCACGAGAATTAGAAGTGGTTCGAGTCGCGCCAGTGACTTATGAGAGTATGGAGCCGGTTGCTCAGAAAGTCGTGGCGTGCTGATGAGCGCAATCTAGCCTAAGAATCAACATACAGCTGAAAGATGCTGGTGTTGACTGCAATATCCTGAAACAGGATGGAAACACGAAAAAAAAAAACTATCTGTGGTGGTCTCATTAGTAAATAAAATAGGCACTCTTCCGACAGACGGGTCTAAATAGTTCTGCAGTGAATAATTTTATATAACTAACACTAACCCTAACCACTTATTTACTGCAGAACTATTTAGACCTGGAAGAGTGCCAATAAAATACTCAATTTGAAAATCTGATAGAAAATGCTACAGTGAACAAGCAATTTTCAATTGCTGAATTTTCAATTAGTTAGAGAAATGGCAGTGCAGCAATGTAATGCGTTATACAAAAATAATAAATAGTTAAAATAAAATAAATAAACTAAATTAATTGCAATGCAACTGTTACTGTTAGTTACGTTACTTACCAATGGCGAGTGTGGCGTCGAGTTCATTGCTGAAGAAAATGAAAATCACTTGTGACTTACGCGGCAAAACAATTACGGTATAACACAGTTTGTTTTCATCTCCTCAACGTTTAATTTTATTCATACGACATCTCGTATCACGGTGAATGGTATCAAAGATTTGATAATTCACAATTTAATTTTAATTTGATGTATGAAGTTTATTTATAGTAGAATTTTGTACCATTCATCCAGTAGTCACTTTCACGAATGTTAATATAATAATATCCACAGAATTAAAATATACGTTTACGAAAACAAAGTTTAGATGATGAAGGATACATAAAAGGGTTGTGTGGCTATCTGAAGTCTTTTTGTTATAAAAGACAAGCGAATATTTGAAGTACAAGAGAAGAACTTGCTCCAGTCGCCCTTCCTAGCAGAGGCTGTCTCCGTGTTTACTTCTGCAGGTGGAGTAGTAGGTTTGTTTCCAGCCGTTGAAGAGTTCTCAGGCCTTGAACGCTGGGGCCCTGTTTGAGTTAAGTTTAAGCGTAGTTGACAGGGAACAAGCTATCAAGCCATTCACGACACAAGATGCCAGAGAAGACCAAGAAGATTCGAAGACAGAATAAGACGGGGAAATAAATGGAATTCCAGGAGGGACGACTGGTAAAACACTCCCTGGAGGAAAAAACACCATGAGACGGAGCGGGAATACAACTATAATATTAATAGTTAAAGTACACCCGCCTTATAAGTAAGTGTGCGACTCCGAACAGACAAGTGAAAGGCCACCAACGTCGAATTCACTAACAAACAGAAAACACTGACTTCAGGAAGCGAAATCGTAGCCCTGTCCACACAAGCAGAATAATGAGATACACCACAAGGGCCCCAGTAATAACCGACCGAAACATATTTTCTCAAACATTGGATTGGAATGGATTTCATTGGATTGACAGGGAACTGCACTGGATAATGTCATGAGCACGGTTGGATGAGGAGTTTTGACGCCCGGGCTCGTCGCCGGTGAAAGTGAGGGAAAGATTGGCCACTTATTCCTCTGTGCACGTTATAAGAAGAAATAAACTGGAGAACTTGATGACAACAGACAAGATTGAGGGGGGGGGGGGGGTCAAAGGGAAGGCAGATAAGTAAATATCCAGATAACTTGACCTCATAGCAAAATTGAGACACGAACACAGAGCTGATCCATGACATTGATGATCGTGTGAGTTGGCTAAACCTGACTTCTCACGTTTATTAGTATGGCACATTATGATGATTCAGGCCAACAAAATGTGATGACGCTACCAGTGACCACATCACAGACCCACAATAAGAAACTGCCTCGCGACAAAACTATTTATTACAGATTCTCTGGAGGTCCACATGGCCGAATGGATAAGAACAGTTTAGTTTTAGTTTAGTTTAGTCGATGGATCAACATCACGGCACACGGGTGTAACCCATAAGTGCTCCGTTCTCCTCCTAACTCAATCGTGAGTCTGGAGAAACTCAGCTCAGTACACGAACTCCGTAGCACCGGCGAGGATCCTGAAATACTTGTATTTCAGTATTTTAGTATGGATAAGAACGCGCGTTCTTAAACATCCGGTGTGTTGATGCCGAGGTAAGGGGTTCAACCTGTACACCAGACAGTTGGATTGAAATGTTACCTTCTCGTCATTGACTCAGGGACGTAAGTTACAAGTATCTCTGAAGTCAGTGTGAATTCACCTGATAGCGATGGACACTGGTAGTAAGGAAAGCTAATCCACAAGCAAAATTCAGTCCAGCCCTACTAGAAATAGTCTGTATGCACTACACTTGAGTTAAAAGCGAGCGAGCGCAAAAAAAAAAAAAAAAGGTAGATGACAGTGACAGATGACAGTGACAAATGACAGTGGCAGGCTCGGAACGCCGGGGAATTATGACCTTCACTATCTTTTAAGCCACAGCGCCTCGTTTAGGTTGGGAATAGATTAAACTTTCTCCCCCCTCCACCGCACCTCCTCTCTCCCCATCTGTCGGTCCTCCACCTTACCATGGTCTGGTAGCTTTTTAAAAATTATTTGTTCGCTGGCTTTGAACATAAGCGTAGTCCATACACACTTCTAAGTAAGGTTGGAATCAATTTTGCGTGTCGATTAGCTTTCCCTGTTAACAGTGTCCCTCGCCATCAGGTGAACCCACTCCGACTTCAGATGTGCTTGTAATTAACGTTTCCAAGTCAAGGACGATAGGTAAACATTTTAGTCAAACTGTCCAGTGTAGGGGTTGCAGCCCTTACTTTGGCTTCAGCATACCGGTTATTTAAGAACACGAGTTCTTATCTATTCGGTCATGCTGACCTACCTACTATGGTAGATGTGCTTGCGTGCTCCAATGACCCTGCGAGACATGCCGACGGTAGCGCAGCTACTGGTGGTGGTAGGGTCTCTCATGTCGGACAGGTCAAGGGGTAGGAACCAGACGCAGAGAGACACGAACCTGTTTCTTTGTAGGTAGACTGGGGATAGCCACATTCTGGGGGAAACAAAACATGAACAAATGCTTGAAGAAGTAGTATTTACTGAGCCACAGTCTTGATGAAACAGTGCAACACAATTTACTTTATGATGTCGCAAATCGTCTGCCTCCATTTACCACAGTAAAGTGTTGGGAGTAGACGTGGTGTTTGTCCATCAAGTATGATGATGACCATTAATTTCACCCAGTGAGGCTGGACAGTTTTGAGCCGTGAGTTCTGAGATGGCTGGCAAGGCCTATTTTGGCTCGAAATGTTCTTTGACAATGTGGGCAAAGAATGCTTGACGATCCAGGAGAGGGAATCTCCTGATGTGGTTATTTGGTCGTTTAACAACTCTTGAAGTCCTATATGTTTCGCAAGTGACTACACTCTTGCATAATGATGTACGCCATGAATTTATTTTGGTCATTGGCATCTCATGTGGCGTGACGAATTCCAAATGCTTTAAGCGAGATCTTCGGTGTTTCCTCTGACCGCCTTGGGAGCATTTACCATAACGCAGCTCAGCGTAAAAAATTCGTTTAGGTAGCCTGTGATTTGGCATGCAAGTCTGATGACCAGCCAACGAATCTGATTCTTCATTAGTATAGTGTGGATACTGGGCACGGACGCTCTTTCTAGGACTTCAGTGTCTGGGATCTTGTCTTGCCATTTAATCTTCAACAGCTTCCTAAGGCAGACTGTGTGGAAGTGGTTTAATTTCCTAGCGTGTCGCTGATAAACAGTCCAGGTTTCACAAGCATATAGCAGTGTTGTAACATGTAACAGTAAACACTTTATATAGTTAAAACTCTTTTACTACCTGTAGTTGACAAATTTATTTTGGTGATGATCTTTCCATCTGGCAAAAGGCTAATTTTACTTTGATTTATCAATTGGTGAACCCCCTGAGGCCCCTAAGACAGTCAATAAATAAACACCCAAGTATTGTTAGGTGCTCACAGAAGTAGCAGAAAGAAGTAGAGACTACAGGACACACTAGACAACAGAAAAATTGAAAGTTATATAGTTACTAACCAGGATTCAAACCTCTCACCTCCAAATGTTTCGCTACAGGTTAAAGTGTATTTCGAAGAATGACCAACTAGTTGGGATTCGAACCCTCACCTCCAAATAATGACAGCACCTCGCTGCAGGAACAAGTGTACTTTGATGCATGACCACCATGTGTTGAAGTACACATGTTCCTGCAGCGAGGTGCTGTCCTTATTTGGAGGTGACAGCTTCGAATATCGGTCTGTAACTATAGCTTTCAATTTTTGTGCTCTCTAGTTCTTCATCTAGTCTCTAGTTTTTCATCTAGTCTCTAGTTCTTCATCTAGTCTCTGGTTCTTCATCTAGTCTCTACTTCTTCCTCTAGTCTCTACTTCTTTCTTCTACTTCTATGAACACCAAACAACACGTGTGTTTATTTATGAAATAATTTTGCTATGGCAATTCTAGTTTTAATCTAATTTATTCTTATGTTTATTTCTATTCCAAGAGACTTACTATAGCTGTAGCAATACATTTTCTCTCTGGGTATAGTAATAGAGTCTGTTGGCAATGAAATGTCTAAAACATTGTGGTCAAGTCTGTTGGCAATGAAATGTCTAAAACACTGTGGTCAAGTCTGTTGGCAATGAAATGTCTAAAACACTGTGGTCAGGTCTGTTGACAATGAAATGTCTAAAACATTGTGGTCAAGTCTGTTGACAATGAAATGGCTAAAACATTGTGGTGCAGTCTGCTGGCAATAAAATCTCTAAAACCTGTGGAAGAAATATGATCAACCTGAGGCCTAATTCCAGCAATAGGTCTTGAAATCCTGACCTATTGACATCCTAAAATAGCTCTCCACAAATGTGAAGTTTCAGTACCAGAATTACATATCCCACTGGTTTCTGAGCTTGGAGAGGGAAGGACAGTCCTGCAACACAGTCCCCGAGCAAATGGTACTTTTGTACTGTACTGGGAGAACAGTTACTACCCTATTTATGAGTTATCAGCTAAGAACAGACAACACTGCACTCAGGACATTCCCACACATGCTCTGTCCCCTCGTTAAACAGCCAGCGAAGAGTCATACTACTAATCGTTCCAACTGCCATCTGATTGAATGTTCTCCTGGTCTTCCCCCTCACTTTTGAGATTTGTCCAGAACCCCTGCCAACCCCCTGCCATATCATCCTCTCCACATGCGGGTTCTCAGTTTGTTCCCCCGCCTTCGCCACCTGGTCCCAAAGGCGCCCGATCACCTCTATCTTGTCCATAGGTAATCTACCACCAAGAGGTGCATTCCCTGCCAGCCTATCAGCTTGTTCATTCCCCCCACATACCCGCAGGACCACGGCACAAAATCCATACAATTATCACAATCTGTGACCTCTGAATCGAGGCAAGCCATTCCACACGAAACATTCCTTTCTCCACTTTACTAAGCATACTCCACAAGTCCGTAATGAATGCAATGTGTGTTGCAGCGGTCACCTGCCTATAGTACCTTGCGGTATAGGACAGGGGGAAATTGAGCTTGAGGAATTAAGGCTGCCTGGCTTATGCAGTCGAAGCAAACTATGCAGGTTAGAGTTTTCTTTATGCCACAGACAGAAAAAAATCCACACCTTACCGATGATTCGAATTTGGATCTCCCAAATGCGGGCCCAGCATTCTAGCCACTCGGCAAGCTATGTAAAGTTTGGTAGGCTGTTGCTGTTTGTTCACATATATGCTGATGAACTGGTCCACGGAGCACAAATGAACAAACAGCAACAACATACCAAAATTTACACACTGCGCATAGATTTACCGACTACTGAATGAAAAAATGACTTGCTGCTGCTCTGTAAGACATCCCTTCTCGGTGCAGAGTACACACATCATGGTGTTGCATTTGATCCCGTTAGATGAAGTTGTAGTTTTGTTCAATAATTTTTAGTCGGAACAACTCATTACGATAAAGTTGTTCTCAACAACAGCAACAACATTCTGAATTCAATTTATAACAACAGATTGTGTGCATTTTATAAAAACAGCATACTACGTTTGGAAATATATTTATGTAAAAGACAAGTCAAATATAAAATTATTATATAAATATTTATTTGCCTACTGTTAAAACCAGATTTTATATGCAAGTAGTAACAAAACACACCATTTAAATATTTATTTGCCTACCATTAAAACCAGATTTCATATGCAGGTAGTAGCAAAATAACCAATTCATTCACGGAATCACATAGAAATTACATCACCTTATGTTGAAGCCATTAATTGGCAGAAGCCAGTCTTGTGCAAACAGAAAGACATAATAGTCAGTTAAAATTACCGTGGTAGGCAACAGAAATTACTGTGTGATTATGTGTATATTTTAGAAGGATTTATCTAATTACTTTAGTTTATGTTGTGTGATTTCTGTACTATGTACCTAATGAGATGCGGTGAAATATGCCAGGCAATAAATCGTGCAATCTATTGTTTGTGTCTTCGTTATTCAAAATAAGTTAGTTATGGAATAAAAAAAAGTAAAAGACTTTGGGCATATGGTGCTTGACCCATATTGGTATAGACCAACCAGCACCCGGTGGCTGATGTGGTCGGGGTTACACCAGCGTCTTTACTTCCCAAGACATTTCATGGTACCCACTTTTGGTTAGGTCAACCTGTGAACCTGGGTCAATTAAAACAAAATCCCCTGTGGAATCAAATCCTTGACCACAGGGCCAGTAGGCGAGCATCGAGCCATTATGCTACCATGCCTCTTAAAGTATGTTCAGATATTCTCAAATATCAAAACGTTGGGATAGTTTTAAATGGTATGTTAATTACAGTGTTGCTATTTCTCACTTACTACCAGCGATTAGCTATCTTGACAAACGATAGCTTTGTTTTACATTGTGCTTTTAAAAACAAGGCTTAATAATTGCAAACCATGGCTGTAGCGAAGTGACTGATAAGACCAATTCACATGGAAAATGTTCATCCACAATGGATGCATACAAATACATGGTCATTTCCACCATCACGCACCATCTGCCATCTCACACGCTCGGTGTCTGACCTATCTTCAATAATTTTCTCTATTGTCTTTATTCCATTCCTGATCTTTTCCCTCCATGCAACTTGATCAGCTGCGACTTGCTCCTAAGGTGTAATATAAATACCTGTATCAATCATGCAACCAATCAAGCCAGGAGCCTGCACCAACAAAGAAAACAAGTGGAAACATGCACAAAGGACAGCCGCCGACCGATCCCCCAGCTGGAGTGGGATAACGAAAAGTCCTTATAAGGACTGCAGCCAGACGAGCCAGGAGCCTACACCAACAAAGAAAACCACAACAACAGAAGAGCACAAAGGATAGCCGCCGACCACTGCTGATGTCACAGACACAAACGCTACATAACCAGTCCGAGATAGGACTCACAAGACAAGAATTAGGGCTAATAAACCCACAAAAACCACGTACCTCAACAATAACCACAGCTGATGAAGCAGGTTAGACGAGGTTGAATTTGGAATTTTTGTTTTTGAAATGGAATCGGAATAGTCCCGCTTACACACATCTCAATTATCGACTCACATAAAACACTAAAGATAAAGGTAATTCCATAGCAGATAATGCTTACAGGGTGGGAAGTGTTAAGCCTTCACATATTATAGGCTGTGAAGTATGAGTTTGGGTTGCAATTTCTATTCCTTGTTGCCTGTCCTTCCCAGACATTTCCCCGAAAGTTTCCTGATCTCATTTTAAGAGACTGGGTTGACCCCTGAACTATAGTTTGAAAAAATAATCCTGCCTTTGCTGGGGCCTGAACCTAGACCACTATCTTGACAAGCAGGCATGCACTTAATACTGTGCCACCATGGCTCTATGTAATGTACTACTGTAGTCATGTATCTCCATGACTGCCACCATTGATAACATAATTTGTCCTTTTCAGAGCATCACTCTCATCACAGCTGCCGAAAAATGTCTGCCAGTTCTCCTGGCTCATGAAGCCACTGGCCCCGATATCCAGTCCCCAACACTGAGGATAAGGGGTTGAGCTGTTAAGGCTTCTGGAGTGTTTATGCTTGTGGCTACGGTTTTCTTACGCATTTTCCTCATGTTGGACTGGTAGTGCATGGTTCTGTCCCCCTGCTACTGTTTTGACTGCATGGAGCGACACTGTGAGCTGTGAATTTCATGTGGCATGCTTTTACATCTGTCCACGGTTGTTTGTAGTATGAACTGCATGTTCAGAGAAATTGAGGCTTCTGGAGTGTTTATGCTTGTGGCTACGGTTTTCTTACGCATTTTCCTCATGTTGGACTGGTAGTGCATGGTTCTGTCCCCCTGCTACTGTTTTGACTGCATGGAGCGACACTGTGAGCTGTGAATTTCATGTGGCATGCTTTTACATCTGTCCACGGTTGTTTGTAGTATGAACTGCATGTTCAGAGAAATTGAGGCTGGCCGATTGCTGAATTAACTGGACTGCCTTAAGCAGTAATGTGTCGCTGCTTGTTATCTAGTGATTGCCACTTCCACTGACAATAAACTGTATTTTTCATGGCAGAATTGTGTGTTGGCATTCTGGCAGCAGCATTATGCACTGTATACCTGTGCAGGCTGTTGGTTTGTTGAGACTCCTGTCTGTTCCACTTTTCACATGGGGCAGTGAGGAGCATTTTGTGTGATATTCACTGGCACAGGAATGGAGCATAATGTAATATAAAGTATACTCTGACCAAATGTAAAAGGTATAAGAATAAATTACAAGATGGCTAGGAATAAAGGAAACAGCTAATCAAGCTCCTACATTGCTTGGGATTGACAGATTTAAATGAATGTAAAGTAAGTCTGAGCTCACTTATGTCAAAGTGGCATAACTCTGAGTAAATCTGCACACAGTTCTGTTTTACTTATCTAAAACATACAAACATTGCTTAACATTTTACTTTTAAAGTATCTCATATTAATTGAAGATGTTCACAGAGGAAAACAAAAACTGTCTGTTTACATGTTTGCAGAGATGGAAAAGAAAAATGAGTTGAAGAAGAAGAAGAAATAAAAGAATAAGAAGAAGATGATGAAACGTGAGATAAACAATAAGAAGGAAAGCGATATAAAGGAAGAGAAGAGGACATGATTGCCCAGATTCCTAGACCTGCTTCAGTATTCCGGTACCGAAGTGTGACAATGCTGGTTTTCTCCTTGGATACTTGGGCTGTGGGAGTAGAACGTTGTCATTGGCTTAGGCAACGGGGAATAATTCACCGGTGATCTGCAGTCAGGAGTTTTTGCCTGTGGCAAATGAAAGAGAATATATTTGTATTAAATGAAAATCCTGTGTTACCATTCTTTTCTTTGCTATCTCTTGGATAACCATCTTGCTCACATGCATATTCCATTGGTTCTGGTCTTCAATCCAGACGGCCAATAGTGCTTCCATGTTTTCCATAAGAGTACTTCTGTTACGAGTGATCTTGGAAGCATTCAAAGGGGTTACGTTTTTAGCACCCTCTTTGATTTTGTCAGCACCTGCACAAATTCTACTTACCATGTTTGGAGATAAACCATGGACTTTACTGCTTTACTGATATCAACAACCCGATCGCCAGCCTCAAAACAACGTTATGGCAGAACGTAGCAACATAAAGTGTTGTTATGTCTCCTATGTGACAACAACGTTAAAGCAAAATGACGTAAACCAAAGCGACGTATAGCTGGGCCTCCCTGTATATAACTACTGGCAAGACATACTATACATACACTAAACCACATACACAGTTACTTGTGAGACAATTTCTACATACACAATTACTTGTGGGGCAAACTCTACCTACACTCAACCACATATATGATTACTTGTGGGACAGACTCTACGTACACCCAACCATATACATAAGTTCTTGTGGGATACATTCAACATATGCCCAGGTACACACATCATACAACAAGATCTATCTTTGGCTACTTCAGACTACGCTTATTTACCAATTATCAAGAATAACAAAACAATATAACAAGAGAAAACTTATCTCAACAACTGAGAAGTAGTCTGATCAACAAAACTAGAAATGGAAAACAGATATGGAACCAGATAGAAAAGCTGGTGTTTGAGAAACGAAATTGGTAAGAAACAAATGAGCTCAAGATACCAGTCTGTCTACACCAGTGGTTCTCAACCGGTGGGGAATTCCCCCCCCCCCCCCCCTCCCAGGGGGGAATTTTAGGGTTTCCAGGGGGGAATGAAGACCATTTCAAGATCGCGTTAATACAAGAACCGATTACTTGATATTGTTTTTCCCTTCATATTTTACAGTTAAGTACGTCTCATTCTTCTAAAATTCATTTTATAAAGTCAGTAGACCCACAAATCATGTTTTATGTGGATGTCTAGACTTGTTTCAGTATGTGCTATTAAATTTACCTTACATTTTTACGTATACTGTATAGGGGTGGGGGGATTTTTAGATAGGAAACATGAAAAGGGGGGGGGGGGGAGAATGACATTCTGAAAATACGGTGGGGGGGGGGGGGGGTGGGGGACATGGGCCAAATTTTTGATAGGAGGGGGGGGGGGGGAATGACGTTCTGAAAATATGGTGAGGGGGGGGGGGCACGGGCCAAAAAAGGTTGAGAACCACTGGTCTACACCATGACATACCGAGAAATGAAAAACCGACAAACTGAATAGTAGACAACTTCAAAATCAACTGGCCACTTAATACAGTGAAGCCAAACAATAACCAAACATAAATTGGCTCAACAGAGACAACCTTTCATGAAATGACCATATACCATTCCTCCTGCATCATGAACAAACCATCATCTTTAGACTACATTTAGTAATTTGCTCAAACAGTATTTACAGGAGTACAGATCCTTCAATTGTGGACAGACGACATACAACAAAATTTACCTTTGGCCACTTCAGGCTTTCTCTGCTTTCCTTCCGAGACAAGGCCCTAGGCTGGTTGGCATCATAATGAACTGTCTCCACCTGAGGGCAAGGCATTTCACATACTGGCTGCCCAGCTGATCCACCAATGGGTTCACAAATAATCCCTGCTGGTCGCTGATCCTCTGGAGCATCCATCTTCACAGGAAGTGGATCAACAGTCTGGCAAATAATTAAGAAATATCTATGTAGATTTTCATATTTAAACGTGGAATTAAAACGTTGAATCAGCTAACTCTGTGAATATACATGCTCTGAATTGATATTGAAACACATTTTACAGAAGTGTAAATTTTACACATGCATACACTTGCACACATATCATCAAGTGCCTTGCCAACTGATGTGGGTGATCATGATTCCCCACAATTTACAATCTACAACAGAGTTGAGTTAAGAATTGACATCACAGTACACAGGGCATTCCAACACGTGCTCCATCCTTATCTGAAACAGCCAGCAAAAAGTCCCAGTACTAATGGTACCAGTAGCAGTCTGATTATGTGTCTGTGTAGCCTTTCCTTGGAGTCCTAAGTGTTGGCCAGACCATCTGGTCACTCCCTGCAGTATCATTCTCTCTAAGCAGTGATAATCTATCTGTTCATTGGCACTATACACACAATTCCAAAGGCCCCAACCACCTCTGCCTTATCATGTACCAATACACCACCAAGGGGTGCAAACCCAGCCAATCACCCCACCTGCTCATTTCCCACTACACTAGCATGTCCCAGGGGAAAATCTAACCATCCATCCATCATGTGCCATGCCAATAAGCGTGGGCGGTCATGTTCTGCCATCTCACTCGATCACCAGAGTCTTGGATCAGCTCCGTGTTCCTGTCTCGACCATGCCATGTTGCCAAGCCATCCAGGTATTTACTTCTCTGTCTTCCCTTTGGTCTCCTCCCCACTATTTTGCCAGTTGTCACCAAGTTCTCCAATTCATGTCTTCTCATAACATGCCCAAAAAATATTGACTGTCTACGTCTACTGTTTGTAATCAGCTTATGATCTTCATTTGTTTCTTGAAGGACTTGTTCCCTGGTTTTTCTGTCTGTCCATGGCATTCTTTGCATTTTCCTCAGAAACCATATTTCCACAGCCATCAGATGTTTTTCAGCTTGTCCACGCTTCACGTCCATACAAAAGTACAGGTTCTATGCAGCACTTCAACATTCTTATTCTCATTTCAATTGATATCTTTTTATTGGTCAGTATGTTTTTTCATCTTGCAAAAGGCTACCTTCGCAATGGTAATTCTTGTTTTAATCTCTTCAAGGCATCTCCCATAAGATGTTATGGCTGTTCCGAGATAACTGTACTGATACACTTGCTTAAGAATATACCCATTTACTCGTATATCACATTGTGGTATTTCCTTCTTCCCAGTGACGACCATAATCTGTGTCTTCTTACAATTTAATTCTAGCCCTAGTTGTTCACTGTGTGCAACAACTGCATCTACTAAATGTTGCAGGTCCTGTTCATTGTCTGCAATCAAAACTGTATCAATGTCTGTATAAAAAAACTATCTAATGTTATTGATGTATCTTCCCCCAATGTTGATTCCTTCCATATCTTCAATATTTCTGAAAATATTTTCACTGTACAGGGAAAAAGATCTGGAGACATTACACATCCCTGCCTCACACCTCTTTTAATAGGCTGATATTGACCTTCTTCATTATCAATTCTGATGGTAGCTTGTTGTTTCCAATATATGTTTTTTACAAGTCTAAGATCTTTTCCATCAATTTGTAGATCTTCAAGCATCCTTATCACATCGACCTGTCTCACTTTATCGAAAGCCTTTGTGTAGTCAATAAAGCAAAGGTGTAGATCTTTGTTTACTTCAATAGAACGTTCAATTACTGTTCTCAGTATATACACAGCATTTACTGTACCCTTGTCTTCTACAAACCCACATTGTTCTTTTCCTATTTCGGGTTGTATTTTCTTTCTAACTCTTTGTATGATAATTCTCAGCAAAATCTTCATGATTATATACTAATTCGCTCATTATACTAATTGTTCAATGTTGATCACATTCCAAGGCTCCTGATTTCTTTGGGATTGCAATAAATATAGAATTACATAATTCAGGAGGTATATCTCCAGTATCATATATTGCGTTCAGCAGTCTGGTGACTTGGTCTATTCCATATTCTTCTAAGGCACTGATCATTTCTGTTGTGATGTTATCTGTACCAGGGGTCTTGCCAGTTTTCATATGGTTAAGAGCATTCTGAACTTCTGTCTTCAAAATTGATGGTCCTTCATTATTATTCCGATGATCTCTTGTATCATCATAAAGGTCTTTCACATAATCTGACCACGCATATAAAATCTGATCTTTTCTATTATGATTGTGCCATATTTGGTTTTCAGGCAACCCGTTGATGTGTGTGTTCTTTTGTTAGTGATGTCATTAATTCTTTTGTGCATTAATTTGATATTTCAGGTATTGTGTTAGTTTTCAATTTAATTGAAATTTTCCTCAAGCCATGTTTCTTTTGCCTCTTTGCATCGGACAATGCATCAAATCTGTTCTTTACCTCTAAGTTGAATGTATCTTTTATCTCCTCACTCTTCAGTGCCCGTAGATAAAATTTTGCGTTTCTTGGTGTATATTTGACTTTCTTTAATTTTATATGTATATTGCTTAAGATTAATCTATGGTCGCTGTAGCAGTCTGCGCTTGGTATAGTTTTTGCGACTTTTAAGACATTCTGAAATCTTCTGTTGATAAGAATGTAATCAATCTGATTCCTGATCTTACGATCACGACTCCTCCATGTCCATAATCTCTTTGGGTGCTGTTTATACCAGGTGTTTCCAATAACCACATCATGCTTTTTTGCCCTATGTACAAGTGTGCAACCTCTTTCATTCCGTTCCATCATACTTTGTGAGTCTGTTACAGTCGTGACATACATGTGCTGTTTGTCCCCAGCTAGCAGAACACATTTTTGACTGCCTACCCTCCATACTCAAACCATTGTGGTATCATATGCCAGGATCTCTCCTGCACCAAACAAGGTTCACCAACCTTTGCCCCAGACATTTCTTGTACCTCTTAGAATGGAGCCATCCATGTAGATCAACTTACAACAGGATGGATCAGTTCTTGTGCTGACATTTTTCTAAGCCTAATGAAATATTTACAACAAATTTCTGTTACTGGCTTCCTCTCTTTCTGTCTCTCTCTTTTTCTAGTTGTCACTATATGTTCCAGTTTTTATCGTCTCATAATGTGACTCAGAAATTATGACTACCTCTTTCTGATATTTGTGATAAGTTCTCATTTTGTTATAGCCTCTTTCTGATATTTGTGATAAGTTCTAATTTTGTCATAGCCTTTTTCAAAACATTTAGATTGCTAACTTTGGCTGTCCAAGAAATTTAGCATTTTAGCCATGCCACTCCCCACACTTACCTAACATCTGAACCATGCCCCCTCCCCCATTTGCATAACATCAGTCATTACCCCACCCCCACATTTGTATTTGTATAGTAACTCAGCCAAGACCCCTCCCCCACACTTGCATAACATCTCAGCCATGACCCCTCCCCCAAATTTGCATAACATCTCAGTCACGACCCCTCCCCCACATTTGTATTTGTGTTAACATTTCAGCTATGACCCCTCACCCACATTGTATACCATCTCAGTAATGACCTCTCCCCCACACTTGCATAACATCTCAGCCATGACCCCCTCACACCCACACTCCAATTTGCATAACATCTCATCACGCATGTACACACAAACACACACATTTGCAGATGAATGTTGAGAAAAAGCTACAACAGAATCGTGAACACTAGGGAAACAATGTCATCTGTGAACAAGACCTTACATGGCGTTTTTTAAGAGCTCCACTGAGAACGACATCACTCTCTTCCTTGACTTTCTTGTTCTTCAGGTAAGCTTCTTCTGACCTGGCTGTTGGGTTCAAAACTCGGTTACCTAAACATATAGATAATGCCACACATACTGAGTTTGCAAACAATTGGTTCAAACTTCAAACCTTAATAATAAGATTTGACTCAATACAATATATTGTCATTTTTTTTTTCAAAATGTGTGTTTTTTGTTTTGATGTGTGCGCATGATGTTTGGATGTCTGTCTCATATAATCTCATCAGGTTCCACTTATACCTTGCGGCATTGAGGTGAAGCATAAACAGCGGAAGAAAGCCCATTTATGGGCTTCAGATATCGAGATTCCCATGGACTCTGTATTCCCTCTGTCAATCATTTACATGGCTGGCCTCTTCCTCTGCTTCCGTCTGGGCTGTATATCATTGCTTGTTGAGGTATACTGTTAGTTGGTAATCTAGTTATATGGCCAAACCATTTAACCTGCTGTTTACTGATGACATCTAGCGCTGCTATAATCTACACTTTAGTCCTGATTTCTTCATTTCTGGTTTTCTCTCTTCTTGATACATTGAATATTCTAATCAGGAATCTCATTTCTGTTGTTGTGATATTTCTTTTATCTTTTTCTGTCATTGTCCAGGTTTGGTATTGGTAGCATAGAGTTGGTAGGAAGGCTGTGTTGTAGAGTGCTTTCTTAGTAATTATTTATATACATTTATTCTTTAGTATTGGTGCCATTTACCAACTGGGCAAGTTGGTTAGCCTTATTTTTTTTTTAAATTTCAGAGGCTAATTAAACTAGAAAATTATATACAATAAGAAAGAGACAAACAGCTTTCTTTGATCATGTGATGTGAAGAGAGATCTGTTTTCGATCTCGTCTTCTGATTTGTCGTTTTATGATATTATACTTCCTAATTACTTGAAGCTCTTTACTTGATTCAGGAGGTGTTCTTCTAGATGAATGTTTATTGTTCTTTCATTACCTCTGTTTTACTTATGCTTATTTTCATGTTATGTTCCATACACACTTTATTCAGACTATTATGTGGTCTTGTAATTTTGATACTGATTTTGCTATTAATGCTTGATCATCCGCAAATAGGAGTTCTTTAATGGTGTGATTTTCCATTGGTTCTTCTTCTGTGTTCTGTTCTTCATGCGGTGTTGTCACGGTCTCTCTTTGGCTGGTTTCTTAACATATGATGTCCAAGTAAGTTATGAACAAGACAGGGGATAGGGCAAAATCTTGTCATACTCCATATCTTATGGTGAAGGGTTCTAAGTATCCTCCATTTGTTCTTACTATGCATTCACTGTTGTTGTATAAACTTCTACGTATGGTTATTATATGTGTACTCACTCCATATCTTTTAAGGATTTCCCATAGCTTGGATGTCTATGTGTGTGTCTATTTGATGTCTGTCTTTCTGTGTGCCTGTGTGCGTGCATGCACACATGTTTTTGTGTGTAACTTTGAAAACTGTAAATCTATTTCAGATAGCAGCAGAATTATATTCAGATAAAATGTTTCAAAATATAACGAAATAACATTGCACTGCTACCATTTTAGATATTTACAAAAGTGTATATATTGATTCTTCGTCTTGACCTAGAGGTTAGTGAACACAGTTTCAAAATTCTTCATCACATCGGTCTGAGAGTTTAAAATCAGCCACAGGTTTTAGCTCTGATTTCAATGGCAAACTACTGAACGCAAAATAGAAATGGCCAATAAATGCTAGGGTTGGCTGCAGTGTCTTGTGACAATGGACATACAACAAACTTTAACATATATTGATTCATAGATATGTGTATATTATATATGTGACTAAGCCTACGAATACAATGGCAATGGATAAGAAAAGGGCTGGCTTCCTCTCAGTGTATGCAGAAATATGGCAACTTTAGTTATGGATAGTGGCATGGTGGAATATCATCAATGAAAATGATTCAGAACACTAAAGACTGAAGTCTGATGAGTCACTTTGACCATTTGATTTGTTTCTATAATTCGCTTTGAACTCAAACGTAGTCCCTACATGCTACGTCTATTAGCGCTGGACTGAATTTTGCGTGTAGATTAACTTTCCCTATTACCAATGTCCCTCGCCATGCGGCGAACCCACTCCGACTTCAGAGGACTTGTAATTTACGCCCCTAAGTCAAGGACGAGAAGTCAACATTTTAGTTCAACTGACTGGTGCAGGGGTTGAACCCACTACCTCAGCATCAGCACAACGGATGTTTAAGAACGAGCGCTCTTATTCATTTCGCCATGCTAACATCCGCCTAGATAAGTTGTCAAGGCACATGATGATGATGACGATGGTGTTTAAGAAAGTGTACAGGTACAAACAGCCTGTAAAATTAAACTAAATACCAACAATAATAATCAACATGAAGCTTTAGCAGCTTAAACCAAAAAAAAAAAAAATACCTGGAATCTTCTTTGGCATATCCCATGTCCCCACAAAATTCCCCCAAGGCGAGGATCTGTCTCTTGGAACATTCGGCAGCAGATGACCCCGTTCGTTTGATGTTATGCGAGTAAACCCATTATGGGCATTTGGGCGCTGTAAGAAAAATAATATTTTACTTATTTTCTTTCCATACAGTTGCAGAGATCTTGGGTTTCATTCTCAGCGGGGACATTAAGTAAGTAACGCAACAGACCCTTTTTAGCCTTCTTGTGAGATATTCATACTATGGTGCTAGCCGCATATTACAATAGACCAACTGGCACTCAGCGATGATGTGGTCAATATAACGCAGATTGCCTTTACTTTCCAAGACATTTTCCGGTGTTAATTTTAGGCTGGGTCTCCCAGGAGCCTAGGTCAATATTGAAAAAAAAAAATCTCTTCAATAGGAATTCAAACACTAGGCCAACAGGCTAACAACTCCTTTTTCCTTGGCAGTGGCAGGGCAGAATTTATTTCTAGATAGTTCAGCTCTGGAGCTGATTCAGGATCATTTTACCTGAATTGCGCTGTTCAGTAATAATTTAAAAAATGGACTCTGATACCTATGCATTACCTCATTTCTTCTTCTTCTTCTTCTTCTGCGTTCACCCAGAGTTTTTTTTCCGGACGTGATTGCGTTGTGCCTGTTTACAGCAGAGCTGCGTTCTTGCGCCGTTAGGCCGACACATCCGACTTCTGCAGGCATTTGTTGACCGGGTTAACCTTCCCGGGGCATTACCTCATTTAATCCCAAGCAGAGTGTGACATATTACAGGCTCTTCCCCTTGAATACCAATCATTGAAAAGTGTTTTTGTTTTTCACATATTTGATCAAATCATACTAAAGAAACCTGGATTCCCCAATGAC
Source organism: Cepaea hortensis (assembly GCA_963921405.1). Classification (NCBI taxonomy): domain Eukaryota; kingdom Metazoa; phylum Mollusca; class Gastropoda; order Stylommatophora; family Helicidae; genus Cepaea; species Cepaea hortensis. The sequence continues at coordinate 443,143,088 of OY992876.1, forward strand.
CACATTCTCTGTATTTATCTCTATGAAAGCATTGAAAGCTTGATATTTTCATAGTAGTTAGATCCAACAGAGATGTGGTTCCTGAGACAAATGTTGCAAATTCCTTGGACTGCCAAAGTAACTAACAACAATTGCCTGAAAGAGGCTAATTAAACTAGAAAATTATATACAACAATAAGAAAGAGACAAACAGCTTTCATTGATCATGTAATGTGAAGAGAGGCATTGGAGAACATCGTGACAACTGGAAAGATCGAGGGCAAGAGAGGCAGACAAAGAGAAATGATGCTGGATGGATTGAGACGGTGGCATGGAGGAATATCATCAGCGGAGTTGATCCAGAAAACTAAGGAACGAGATCTGTGGAGAGTCATGAATGCCTACGCCAGCTGGCATGGCACTTGATAATGATGAGTTATATCCCCCTGGTTTTTGCCCCTGAATCGCAACCATTGAACAATGTGTTTCTTTACTTTTTACTTTTTGTCATTTGTCAAAGTATACTAAAAAAAACAAAACACCTGGCATCCACAGTGACCACTTCCACTGAGCATTTAGCCTCTCTGAAAGCACTTTACTCTAGATTCTTTCTAGTGACTATTTCTTCCTTTGGGCATTTGGGATTTAAAGAGTAAACATGTAAATGCTCTTGCTTTAGACAAAGAAAAAACATACTGCAGAAATCACACAACACAAACTAAAGTAATTTGATAGATCCTTCATGCTGTAATATACAGCATACATGTTCACACTGTAATTTGAATTGCCTACCACAGTAATTTTAAATTGACTATCATGTCTTTCTGTTTGCACAAAATTGGTTGCTGAAAATTAATGACGATTTTCAGCAGTATGTACCTGATGAGATGCAACGAAATGTGCCAATAAATCATGCAATCTGTTATTTGTGTCTTCGTTATTCAAATTCACTATGAGAAAACATTATTTTGAATTTATTGTATTGTCAGTAAGAAACTAGCAAATCATCATAATCATACATCAGGTCCTTTGCAGAATGTCAATCTCATCACAGCCCAGCCAAAATATTTTCAATTCCTTGTTAATTCTCCTGCTTTTATACTGTCATGCTCAGGGTGTCTGAAATGTCCTGTGTCCATCTTCGTACTGATTGACTGCTGTCTCGTCTTCCAGGAACCAGGCCTCCCACCACTGTTCTCTCCCAGCCACTTCTACCAGGAACCAGGCCTCCCACCACTGTTCTCTCCCAGCCACTTCTACCAGGAACCAGGCCTCCCATCACTGTCCTCACCCAGCCACTTCTACCAGGAACCAGGCCTCCCATCACTGTCCTCACCCAGCCACTTCTACCAGTAACCATGTCTCCCATCACTGTCCTCACCCAGCCACTTCTACCAGGAACCAGGCCTCCCATCACTGTCCTCACCCAGCCACTTCTACCAGTAACCAGGCCTCCCATCACTGTCCTCTCCCAGCCACTTCTACCAGGAACCAGGCCTCCTATCACTGTCCTCTCCCAGCCACTTCTACCAGGAACCAGGCCTCCCATCACTGTCCTCACCCAGCCACTTCTACCAGGAACCAGGCCTCCCATCACTGTCCTCACCCAGCCACTTCTACCAGTAACCAGGCCTCCCATCCCTGTCCCCACCCAGCCACTTCTACCAGGAACCAGGCCTCCCATCACTGTCCTCTCCCAGCCACTTCTTCCAGGAACCATGCCTCCCATCACTGTCCTCTCCCAGTCACTTCTACCAGGAACCAGGCCTCCCATCACTGTCCTCGCCCAGCCACTTCTACCAGTAACCAGGCCTCCCATCACTGTCCTCACCCAGCCACTTCTACCAGTAACCAGGCCTCCTATCACTGTCCTCACCCAGCCACTTCTACCAGGAACCAGGCCTCCCATCACTGTCCTCTCCCAGCCACTTCTACCAGGAACCAGGCCTCCCATCACTGTCCTCACCCAGTCACTTCTACCAGGAACCAGGCCTCCCATCACTGTCCTCACCCAGCCACTTCTACCAGGAACCAGGCCTCCCTTCACTGTACTCTCCCAGCCACTTCTACCAGTAACCAGGCCTCCCATCACAGTTCTCTCCCAGTAACCATGCCTCCCATCTATGTCCTCACCCAGCCACTTCTACCAGTAACCAGGCCTCCCATCACAGTTCTCTCCCAGCCACTTATACCAGTAACCAGGCCTCCCATCACTGTCCTCACCCAGCCACTTCTACCAGTAACCAGGCCTCCCATCACTGTCCTCACCCAGCCACTTCTACCAGGAACCAGGCCTCCCATCACTGTCCTCTCCCAGCCACTTCTACCAGTAACCAGGCCTCCATCACTGTTCTCTCCCAGCCACTTCTACCAGGAACCAGGCCTCCCATCACTGTCCTCACCCAGCCACTTCTACCAGTAACCAGGCCTCCCATCACTGTCTCACCCAGCCACTTCTACCAGTAACCTGGCCTCCCATCACTGTCCTCTCCCAGCCACTTCTACCAGGAACCAGGCCTCCCATCACTGTCCTCTCCCAGCCACTTCTACCAGGAACCAGGCCTCCCATCTGTCCTCTCCCAGCCACTTCTACCAATAATCAGGCCTCCCATCACTGTCCTCACCCAGCCACTTCTACCAGTAACCAGGCCTCCCATCACTGTCCTCTCCCAGCCACTTCTACCAGGAACCAGGCCTCCCATCACTGAACTCACCCAGCCGCTTCTACCAGGAAACCAGGCCTCCCATCACTGTCCTCACCCAGCCACTTCTACCAGTAACCAGGCCTCCCATCACTGTCCTCTCCCAGCCACTTCTACCAGGAACCATGCCTCCCATCACTGTTCTCTCCCAGCCACTTCCAGGCCTCCCATCACTGTCCTCTCCCAGCCACTTCTACCAGGAACCAGGCCTCCCATCACTGTTCTCTCCCAGCCACTTCCAGGCCTCCCATCACTGACCCCTCCCAGCCACTTCTACCAGGAACCATGTCTCCCATCACTGTTCTCTCCCAGCCACTTCCAGGCCTCCCATCACTGTCCTCTCCCAGCCACTTCTACCAGGAACCAGGCCTCCCATCACTGTTCTCTCCCAGCCACTTCCAGGCCTCCCATCACTGTCCTCTCCCAGCCACTTCTACCAGGAACCATGTCTCCCATCACTGTCCTCTCCCAGCCACTTCTACCAGGAACCAGGCCTTCCATCACTGTCCTCACCCAGCCACTTCTACCAGGAACCAGGCCTCCCATCACTGTTCTCTCCCAGCCACTTCCAGGCCTCCCATCACTGTCCTCTCCCAGCCACTTCTACCAGAAATCAGGCCTCCCATCACTGTTCTCTCCCAGCCACTTCCAGGCCTCCCATCACTGTCCTCTCCCAGCCACTTCTACCAGGAACCAGGCCTCCCATCACTGTTCTCTCCCAGCCACTTCCAGGCCTCCCATCACTGTCCTCTCCCAGCCACTTCTACCAGGAACCATGTCTCCCATCACTGTCCTCTCCCAGCCACTTCTACCAGGAACCAGGCCTTCCATCACTGTCCTCACCCAGCCACTTCTACCAGGAACCAGGCCTCCCATCACTGTTCTCTCCCAGCCACTTCCAGGCCTCCCATCACTGTCCTCTCCCAGCCACTTCTACCAGAAACCAGGCCTCCCATCACTGTTCTCTCCCAGCCACTTCCAGGCCTCCCATCACTGTCCTCTCCCAGCCACTTCTACCAGGAACCAGGCCTCCCATCACTGTTCTCTCCCAGCCACTTCTACCAGTAACCAGGCCTCCCATCACTGTCCTCACCCAGCCACTTCTACCAGGAACCAGGCCTCCCATCACTGTTCTCTCCCAGCCACTTCTACCAGTAACCAGGCCTCCCATCACTGTTCTCTCCCAGCCACTTCCAGGCCTCCCATCACTGTCCTCACCCAGCCACTTCTACCAGGAACCAGGTCTCCCATCACTGTTCTCTCCCAGCCACTTCCAGGCCTCCCATCACTGTCCTCTCCCAGCCACTTCTACCAGGAACCATGTCTCCCATCACTGTCCTCTCCCAGCCACTTCTACCAGGAACCATGTCTCCCATCACTGTCCTCTCCCAGCCACTTCTACCAGTAACCAGGCCTCCCATCACTGTCCTCTCCCAGCCACTTCCAGGCCTCCCATCACTGTCCTCTCCCAGCCACTTCTACCAGGAACCAGGCCTCCCATCACTGTTCTCTCCCAGCCACTTCCAGGCCTCCCATCACTGTTCTCTCCCAGCCACTTCCAGGCCTCCCATCACTGTTCTCTCCCAGCCACTTCCAGGCCTCCCATCACTGTTCTATCCCAGCCACTGTCACGTTTAACACAGCCAAAGTATTTCAGTTCCCCAGACAAGATGCTGTCTATGAGCCAGTTTTTATAGAAATATTCAGATCTTGCAGAATGTCAGTATTTTTCCCCTTCTTGGTCCACATATTCTAAGAATGTTTCTGTAATAGTTAAGCTCAAAAGTGTTATCTGTGGACATTATATACATGTTTTTATTAATTTCAGATAAAGATTTAGATTTTCACAGAATCTCTTGGCAGAAAGAATCAATCTTTGTTTTGCGCTCGATTGCTTTGAATTCAAGCTTAGTCCCCACATGCTACTGCTAGTAGCATTGTACTGAATTTTGCATGTGGATTCACTTTTCCTGGTGATCGAGTGAGATGGCAAAACATGACCGCCCTCACTTACCGGCATGGGACATGATGATGATGATTACCAGAGGTACTTGTAATTTACGTCCCCGAGTCAAGGACGAGAAGTCAACATTTTAGTCCAACTGTCCGGTGTAGGGGTTGAACCCCCTACCTCAACATCAGCACACTGGATGTTTAAGAACGGGTGCTATTATTATCCATTTGGCCATGCTGACCTTCATCAATCCTTCTAATCTATTAGCACTATCTAGAGGAGGACCGTGTCACCTGCATATCTAAGGTCTGGAATTAGATTAACAACAGTAATGAACTGATCACAATTGTCTCTGGTCTCAACATTTTGTATGTATCTCATTACATTTTCTGCTTGGATGTTAAACAAAAAAAAACAAATAATAAGTATAAAATCAATGCTCACACAAGTTATATCTTTCATACATGTTCACAATGTCGTTTTTGTCTAATCTTATTCACTTTCTTAAATTATTCATTGTTCCTTACTTGTTTTTTTTTGTTCGCATATCCTTTACAAGACATCGCTGTCAACATCAGCATCTTTCAGCTGATTGTTGATTTCTTGGCAAGATTACACTCAGTAGTTTGCCATTGCTTTCTAAGCGACCAGCTCACATACCCCATAAGTTACCGACGTGGTGAGAACCGCTACCGATTCTTGCGCACGTCACATTACTCATGAGATTATACGGGATTACGGAGAAAGATGTGCTATCTTACTGTGATATATGTCCCAGGCTTATCTACATGAATGTATTCAGGGCATTAATTCTGCATCTGTTCACATCTTCTAGCACAGTGGTTCTCAACCTTTTTTGGCCCGTGCCCCCCTTCACCGTATTTTCAGAAAGTCATTCCCCCCCCCCCCCCCCCCACCCCTTTCATATTTTCTATCTTAAAATCCCCCACCCCTACACAGTATACGTAAAAATGGAAGATAAATTTAATAGCATATACTAAAACAAGTCTAGACATCCACATAAAACATGATTTATGGGTCTACTTACTTTATAAAATGAATTTTAGAAGCATGAGACATACATAACTGTAAAGTATGAAGGGAAAAACAATATCAAGTAATCGGTTCTCGTATTAATGCGATCTTGAAATGGTCTTCATTCCCCCCTGGAAACCCTAAAATTCCTCCCTGGGGGGGAATTCCCCACTGGTTGAGAACCACTGTTCTAGCAAGTAAGGAACTGCTGCAAAATTATTTGAGTTTTTAAAGAACATCTTCATGTACAGGGCCTTTACACAATGCTCCTCTCATCATGGTCCACCAGAAAGATTCCCTATCTATCACCAGTTAGACACGTCTCATGCACTGAGTTGAGTTGAGCTGAGTCATGAACTAACACCACAGCACTCAAGACATTTCCATACATGCTTCATCCTCATCTGCAACAGCCAGTGAACAGCCCCAACATTAATGGTAAGAGTGGCAGTCTGATTATGTGTCTGTATGGGCTTTCCTCAGTCTGGACTGTCGACCATATCCTCTAGTCCAGTGGTTCTCAACCTTTTTTTGGCCCATTCCCCCCTTTACCATATTTTCAAAACGCCATTCCTCCCCCCCTTCCTATCAAAAATTTGGCCCGTGCCCCCCACCCCCCCCCCCCCCTTTTGCCATATTTTCAGAACGTCATTCCCCCCCTTTCATATTTCCTACCTAAAAATAACCCCCACCCCTACACAGTATACGTAAAAATGGAAGGTAAATATGTTAAAACAGGTCTAGACATCCACATAAAACGTGATTTGTAGGTCTACTTACTTTATAAAATGAATTTTAGAAGGATGAGACGTGCATGACTGTAAAGTATGAAGGGAAAAGCAATATCAAGTAATCGGTTCTTGTATTAACGTGATCTTAAAATGATCTTCATTCCCCTCTTGGAAACCCTAAAATTCCCCCCTGGGGGGGAATTCCCCACCGGTTGAGAACCACTGCTCTAGTCACTCCCTGCAGCACCAATATCTCCAAGCTGTAATGATCTATCGGTTCTTCTGTGTTATACACACGATCCCAAAGGGCTCCGACCACATCTGCCTTATCATGCACCAATACCCCGCTGAGTGATGTAGACCCAGCATTTCCATGCCTAAGGCATCTTTAATATCCTGTCTACCATATTTTGGTTAACTCTGGCCTCTTCTTGAGGAACCATGCTTTCCATTGCTGTTCTTTCTAAACCACTGTGATGTTTACTGTGGCCAAATATTTAAGTTTCTAGACATGATACGCTGGTTTCCATGGCAAAGGGCTTATGGATGCGATTCGTAAGCCCACTTACTCGCGTTTGAAACATAGTTGGGCGGCAGACCGCATTGCATTGGGCTTTAACGAGTTGGTATGGGGGGCCGGTCCTTCAGAAAGCAATGGCAAACTACTGAAGTAAACTTGCCAAGACATCAACAACAGCAGTAAAATGTGATGTCCTGTAAACAGGATATGCAAAAAAAAAAAAAAAAAAGACACAATACAGTTTTTGAGCCAGTTTTCTTCAGACCTTATATACTGCCAGTATTGTCTTAAAGAGCAGCACCCAATATTTACTTCTATGTTAACAATGTCTTGTATTTTCTTGTCATTCTTGAACAGATCGTATTTAGTAATTCCTGGTGTATAGTTGACTTTCTTTAACTTTACCTTCATGTGCCTGTAATCAATCTGTGATCTCTGTAATAGTCTGTATTTGGAACTACATGGTCAATAATTCCAAATGTTTGTGACAGGATACCAGTATTAGTTACAAAACGGTTTGTTTTGTTCTCTCCAGTTTGTACTTTTTTCAAATGACCATCTATAGCACAATGTAGCTGTGAAAGAAAATTGGTCTTTAAACCTTAATATTTAAAGAGTAGGAATAATCTAGCTCAAGAAATTGGATATCACTTACCAATGAAAAGTTAAAGGAACTGTGCTTAGACTGAAAGAGTTAAGGATTACAATACTTTATACACACATTTTACTTACGATTCCCTCTTCTCTTTTTGGGACCTCCCAGTTTTGCAGTCTATGGGCTACAAATGCTTGCTCGTACTGAGGAATATCAGTGGCATCACAAGATAAAATAACAGTGGCATCTAAAGATAAAATAACAGTGACATAAATAAATGAACAGATAAAGAAACAGTGGCAAGAATAGATAATAATTAATATAACAGTGGCATGAAGAGATAATATATTAATATTAATTTGGGCACTCTTCCGACAGACGGGTCTAAATAGTTCTACAGTGAATAATTTTATATAACTAACACTAACCCGAAGTGCCTTAATTTGTATAGCATCTTTGATTCTAACAGAAATGTTCCTGTTTTTCAGTTACAAGATTTGGTAACTCCAAGCTTACAAACCATGCTACTGTTTCAGTTTTTGAGCCATGTTTCTTTTATTGCAATTTTTTTTTTTTTTTAACGGTCAATGATATTGATACTGTTATACATTGCCACAGTTGAAATATGCGGGTGTATTTCAAAATGTCACCCAGTTAGTTAGTTAGTTAGTTAGTCGCAGTTCCAACTTCACAGCAACGGGGGTCGTCCCCATTATGCTCCATTCTTGTGCCAGTGAATATCACACAAAACGCTCCCACTGCCTAATGTGAAAAGTGGAAAAGACAGGAGTCTCGACAAATAACAGCCCGCACAGATACACTGTGCATAATGTCACCCAGTATTACTATTTATTAGTTAGTTATTTAGTTATTCGTCAGATTTTCAACACTGTACATCCATCCAAGTCCAACCCACCAAGGATTCAGTGACAATGTTACAGAAATTAATATCCACTTTAACTTATTTAGTGACTTACTTTTCTATTCGGATCGCATCCTCAGTATTTGAGTATTCCCCTAAGCCCTAAGTAAGCGTATTTGTATTAACTATTACTATTATTTGAATTTACTATCTTAATTTACATATTACGACGGCATTACCTGATTGGCGTGGAAGTTGATACTCATATTTGCACGTCTATAAATCTATTCCTCGCACAAGAAACGCTGGGACTCGCATAAGAAGCGAGAAATATCTTCAAAAATCTTCATAAAATTGTTACCAATGAAAGCAAACGTGCGTTGCTATGTACAACCCCGCATATAATATTAACATAGAATTACACAATGAATAGATATTATCATACAAGAATCATAACATGCTTACTATAATACAAAGGAATGATAAATTTTTAAATAAAATTTATATACTGTTGGAAATAATAATTACAATTACCCCGTGTCTAGTAGGTCAAGATGGAGTCATTTCCGGGGACGAACCGTAAAATCTGGTTTACACATTTCTATTATAGTGGAGAGACTTTGGCAAGATGACTTTCTTTCACTTTGGGAACTGTGTGGCGTTAGCCTACGTGCCTTACGTCATCGTTTATAAATGTTCTGGTTTGTAAGTATACTATCCTCACAACTATGCTGGGAAATAAAATAATTTACGTATAGTTGAATGTTAAGAGCCGAGCCGACCATCACCCCACGGTCACCACTGCGGTCTGCAGCACTCGCACTGTGACATTTCCATACATATGACATATGATACGCATCGCATAGTCATCATAATCATACGCTCTTCTGTCCTCTGTCCTCATCTGCAATAGCCAGCAAAGAGTCCCAATTGTTAATTAATAGTTAGTTCGTTATCTGTTGGGTATCATCTTTACTTAATTCAAATGTGTCCATAGGTGCTCTGATCATTTTTTATAAAAAGTCGCTTAAAAGTCGACAGGGTCGACTTCATTGCACCGGGTTTTATCCCATATGGATCGGTCTCTTTCCGCAGTGCGGAAAGCGTCGCTGCAAAGCACGAACTCCGTAGCTCTAGCGACGACTCACAGGAGTTTCCGAAAAATTTAATTCGTGAACCGAAGGACACGGCGCGGAATCGAACCCACAACCTTTGGAACCCGAATTAAACGGCTTGACCACTTTGCCACAGAGACCCCCCGATGATCATGTTTTATGTTTGGGAGAAGCTATACAATACACACAATTTTGTGTATAGTTCGAGCGGTTTTGCACAAAAATTTGTGGCTGGTCACATGATTATTCGGCACAAAATTTTGAATAGTACGAGCCGCTATTCACAAAAATTTGAAAAAGACTATTATTCTCTCTTCTCGTCTTGTCTTTTTTCTTTTTTTTTGCAAGTTCTTTTTCTTCAAATCTCACAAAGACAATATTTGTCAAGGACACACTCTACGTACAGCGATATTTTATTTGGCAAATAAAATTCACGTTAACCAATGACATTTATTGGATTCATCCGAGACTCGATCACTCCGTCGTTGCCTGGGGGATGCGCCCCCCCCCCCCCCCCCCCCCCCCGGCAGCTACCGCAGACCCATAGAGAACACTTTATTCAGATGCTTCGAGTTTCTCAGTTCTATATTTTAGTTCCTAAAACAAGCAACTAGGCAGACAGTGTTGGAGGTCCATTGCAGCCAACCTTCATTGTGGAGACGGCACCTGATTGACTGATTAAAAATTTTAAAAATTAAAAAAAAAATTGCTAGCGGGGAGTCGAACCCCAGTCTCCCACGTGACAGGCGGAGATACTAACCACTACACTACCGAAAACACAATGATAGTTCCACAAACATTAATTATGTAGTCAAAGGGAAGTAAACATCACGTGACCAGCCACAAATGTTTGTGTATAGCGGTTCGTACTACTCACAAAATTTTGTGTATAGTCACTCCATTTATGTTTACAAACTTGTTTTAGTTTGTAAAGTAAAGGATACCAAGGATAGCTAGCATTGTTGATTGCTCAAGGACTCCCATATATATATATATATATATATATATATATATATATATATATATATATATATATATATATATATATATCTATATCTATAAAACAAAGTGTATGTGTATATGTATGTATGTAAATATGTATGTCCTTTATTTGTTCGCGAACGGCCCATCCGATTGAGATGAAATTTTCTACACGCCTTCCTTTCATTCCAGAGCTGTCAACTGTCATAGTTTTTTTTTCTTCTTCCTCCTCCTCCCTCCTCCCCCTCCCAAAATACGTACGTAAATATATGATGATGATGATGAAAGAATCCCCGAACCAAAACGCTAGGGAAAGGGAAGAAAATGACGTGACTACACAGAATCGTCACACGGCAATCATCATCATCAAGTGCCGTGCCGGCTGGCGTAGGCGTGCATGGTTCTCCGTAGATCTCAGTCTTTGGTTTTTTGGATCAACTCTGCTGCTGATATTCCTCCATGCCACGGCAATATCAATAACAATTCATCTTTTTATGTGTAAGGAAGTTATCTACAGTCGTGTAGAAGGGAAGAACTAGACGAGTATGAATTCGGAATGGCGAACTCTCTCCTCCTCTCTTCTTCCTCCCTCTCATCCCTCTCCCGACTCCCTCCTCCTTCTCCCTCTTTCTTCTCCCTCTTCCTCTCCCCTCCTCCTCCATCCTCCTCCCTCCTACTCCATCCGCCTCCTCCCCCTCCTCCCTCATCTTCCCTTCTCCTCCCTCTCCCTCCTTATCCCTCCTCCTCCTCCTGCCTCCCTCCTCCTCCTCCTGCCTCCTTCTCCCTCATCATCCTCACTCCTCCTTCTCCCTTCTTCTCCCTCTTCCCTCTTCCTCCTCCTCCTACCTCCTCCCTCCTCCTCCCTCTACCTCCTCCTCCTCCCTCCACCCTCCTCCTCCCTTCTCCTCCTCTTCCTCCTCCCTTTCCTTCCTCCTCCTCCTCCCTCTACCTCCTCCTCCCCCTACCTCTTTCCTCCTCCTTCCTCTTCCACCTCCCTTTCCTTCCTCCCCTCCTCATTCTCCCTCCTTCCTCTCCCTCCTTCCTCCTCCTCCTTCCTTCTTCTCCCTCTGCCTCCTCCCTCCTCCTATCCCCTCCTCCTCCCTCCTCCTTCTTCTCCTCCTCCCTCCTTCTCCTCCTCTCCCCTCCTCCTCCTCTTTCCCTCCTCCCTCTCCCTCCTCCATCCTCCTCCTCCCTCTTCCTCCTTCCTCCTCCTCCCTCTCCCTCCTCCATCCTCCTCCTCCCTCTTCCTCCTCCTTCTTCCTCCTCCTTCCTTCTCCTCCCTCCTCCTCCCTCTTCCTCCTCCTCCTACCTCCTCCCTCCTCCTCCTCTCTCCTCCTCCCTTTTCCTCCCTCCTCCTCCCTCTACATCCTCCCTCCTCCTCTCCACTCTTCCTCCTACCCTCTTCCTCTTCCCCTCCTCCCTATCCCTCCTCCTCCCTCTTCCTCCTCCTCCCTCCTCCTCATCCCTCCTTCTCCCTCCTCCTCCTTCTTCCTCCCTCCTCCTCCCTCCTCCCCCTCCTTCCTCCTCCTCCTCCTTCCTCCTCCTCCCTCTCCTCCTCCTCACTCCTCCCTCCTCCTCCCTCTTCCTCCTCCTCATCCCTCCTCCTCCCTTCTCCTCCTCCCTCCTCCTCCTTCCTCTACCTCCTCCTCCCTCTTCCTCCTCCTCCCTCCTCCTCCTCATCCCTCCTTCTCCCTCCTCCTCCTTCTTCCTCCCTCCTCCTCCTCCTCCCTCCTCCCCCTCCTCCTTCCTCCTCTTCCCTCTCCTCCTCCTCACTCCTCCTCCCTCCTCCTCCCTCTACCTCCTCCCTCCTCCTCCCTTCACATTCCTCCTCCTCCCTCTTCCTCCTCCCTCCTCCTCCCTCCTCCTCCTCTCTCCTCCTCCCTCCTCATCACTCCTCCTCCCTCCTCCTCCCTCCTCCCCCTCCTCCCTCTCCGCCTCCTCCCTCCTCCTCCTCCCTCCTCTCCTCCCTCCTCCCTCTACCTCCTCCCTCCTCCTCCCTTTACATTCCTCCTCCTCCCTCTTCCTCCCTCCTCCTCCTCTCTCCGCCTCCCTCCTCCTCCCCTCCTCCCCCTCCTTCTCCTCCTTCTCCCTCCTCATTCTCCCTCTTCCTCCTCCCTCCGCCTCCTCCATCCTCCTACTCTCTCCTCCTCCTCCCTCCTCCTCCCTTTTCCTCCCTCTCCTCCTCCTGCTCCCTTCTCCTCCTGCGTTCTCCTCCTCCTGCCTTCTCCCTCCTCCTCCCTCTTCCTCCTCCCTCCTCCTCGCCTCCTCCTCCACACTACTCCTCCCTCCTCCTCCTAATCCCTCCTCCTCCCTCCTATTCCTCCCTACTCCTCCTGTCTCCTCCCTCCTCCTCCCTCCTCCACCTCCCTCTTCCTCCTCCCTCCTCCATTTACCCAAGACAGACAGACAGTCAGACAGATAGTCGGGAACGGGATCTTATATGACGACTTATATAATTTAAATGAGATGCTCTCCACCATGGGATGGGCCGGGTCAGACAGACAGACAGATAGATAGATAGATAGACAGACAGACAGACAGACAGACAGACAGTCGGGAACTTATATGACTACTTATATGAATTAAATGAGATTCTCCCCACCAGGAGTTGAGCGATGCCGGGCCGGGTCAGACAGACAGACAGATAGATAGTCGGAACGGGAACTTATATGACTACTTATATGAATTAAATGAGATTCTCCCCATCAGGGTCTGGGCGAAGACGGGCCGGGTCAGACAGACAGACAGACAGATAGACAGACAGACAGACAGACAGACAGATAGTCGGTAACGGGAACGAGAACTTATATGACTACTTATATGAATTAAATGAGATGCTCCCCACCAGGGTCTGGGCGAAGCCAGGCCGGGTCAGCTAGTATATATATAATGAAGTGACTGTTCATACCCCGACTGAATAAATTATCCCTTTACTCATAGCGGAACTTTCCTGGCTGGTCATGTGATTTGCCAAGTCACGTGACTTCGTATGTGACGTCATCGGGACGTGCGAGTGGCTATATCATACATTTTCATTGATTCCAAATCGTATCCTGAGTAGCATAGTGGTGGTAAGTGTCTCCGCCTGATATGTGGGAGCTCGAGGTTCGATTCCCTGCCAGACACTATTTTTTAAAAAATTCTTCAGCAATTAATTGGGTGAAAGCGACTTCTTAATAAAACAAATATTAGGAACTAAAGAAGTAAACAGGCATAGTGCAGAATGTGGCTTAGATATTAACATCCAAAAAACAAAAAAACAATGATAATTAGCAGTGAAAATAAAAAGTCATCAATGAACATCACAGTCAATGGGCAAATACTAGAACAAGTAACGTAGACAGCGATACAAGTGGGAGGATAACATCAAGAGATGGACTAGCATCAGCCTGACAGAATGTACAATCAGGGCGAGAGACAGACAGTGTTGGAGATCCATTGCAGCCAACCTTCATTGCGGAGACGGCACCTGATTGATTGATTGAATGTCTTTCAACACATCTTTCTCATATCTCTGTCTCTCACACTATCTTCGTTATCTATCTCTCTCCTCTCTCTTTTCAACCTGCTTCACATATACCAGGTTTTCCTGCACTTTATATGCGTAGCATTTCCTTGTTTATTTGTTAATTCATGAGGCCAGTCAGTCAAAAGCCTGGTGTTTAAATTGCCTATTTGTGTCTTTCTGAGGCGACGCATATTCTTGTCTAAATAGTAGGTCGGTAACATAAACAAAGATGGATGCCTGTAAACAGTAAGTGTACAGAAACGCAAGTTAACAATTCTTGAACTCGCTTGGGGACACAATTATTTGTATTGGGGATACCAATCTGGAAAATTATTCTTGATATTTAAACAGCTATATTTCAACTATGTATAAAGTATCCCTTTACTCATACTTCAACTATGTATAAAGTATCCGTTTATTTATACTTCACTATGTATAAAGTATCCATTTATTCATACTTCAGCTATGTATAAACTCTCTCTATATATAATCATATATTATATGTGCCCCAGTCTCCTTCTAAGAGAATATGCGCACAGTTCATAAACTCTACTGGCAAGGATCCAAATATTTAGCCACTTGGATTGTCTTGTGTCAACAACAAAACAAAAAAAAACGGAAGTAAACTTTACAGTATAATGAATAACTAAAAGTTGCCATTCTGATTTAATTACATTTTTGTACAAGTAGTGTTGAATTGCCCGATCATGGTAAATTTGACAGCAATTACTGGGCATTGCATTTCACACCATTGTTATATTAAATTCACAGTGCGGACTGTGTTATGTGCTGTTATTAGAAGACAGTGTTGCAAACAAGGTAACATGGCAACAAAGACCTCCAGCGTGATTTTGCAAACTCTCGATGCAGAGGGAAAATAACTTGGAAGAAAGAGCTTGCAGTTTGCCATGAGAATCAGTTCATAATGTACCGGGTGCACATTTTTTTTCTCTTCAATGGCTGGCTTATGGGTAGACACCCATAGCAACACATTTGTGAGATAAGTGTGATAAATATGTCTTGAAGCTGGCAATTAGAACGCTAATGCACTACATGAGAAAGGCACCTGAGATTCATGACTCAAGTGGGCCACCCAAGAGAATGGGAAGTTAAAGAGATAGAGGGATTTGTGGCGCAGGTGCTTCTTCTGAAGATGTTTGATAATGATTAACTCTGCTGATGATATTCCTTCAAACCACTCTCTCATTCGACTTCAACCTCTTTTCTTGCTGATATTTCACATAATCAAGATAATAATATTTTCCAATGCCTGTTGTCTCATTATATGACCAAAGAATGCTGTTTATCTTGTTCTTATAGTTGTATATAATGGTCTACTTTCATTATTATGCTCCAGGCAATTGTTAATTACTCTATCAGTCTAAGGTATTTGCAGCATTTGTCTCAGCAACCACATCTCCCTTACTTTCAGGTTCTTCCTAAAGTGCGTTCATGTGGGAAGTGTATACTACTAGGATATTGCCACCTCTGTGTATACCTGTACCACCTCAACCTGTTATACATTCCTGATTGCACATGTAAAACACACCTCAGAACTTGAGAGCACACCCTGCAGATCTGTCTTCTCTATCAAGAGGCTCGATGCCAGTGTTGACCCCCATGGCGCCACACTGGAAACTACTAGTGGGCTTCCTATGAACACCTTAAATGTTTGTGTGTGTATGTGTAAATATATTCTGAAAAAGCAAAGAACAAATGTATCATTTTTCGATGTAGTCACCACTATGTTCATTGCAAGTCCTCCGGCGTCAATAAAGTGCTTGGACTCCTGTAGAACAAAATTCTCTTGGTCGTGTATGTAACCACTCATGCACCACATGCAGTACCTCTTCATCAGACCAAAAAGTCTGTCACAAAAGTCACACCATTTTGAAACTTCCTACTCCAATCATACACTTGCTGGACTGACAGGTATTCTTCACCATACTGGACCTTCATTCATCGATGAATTTATATAGGTTTCACCCTATCACTGATCAAGAAATGGATTGTGCATGTCAAAAGTGAGCAGCCACCTTTAAACTGTCCTTATGAAATCACTGTTCATCTGCACCGTGATGTCATGTGCATAACACTCTTGACATCCTTAACAACAATAGTGGCAGGTTACAAGACAATGGCATGGTTATTGTAATTTCTATCACACTTTTAAGGTTTTCATTTGAAGCCCACTCATACAGATTAGGTTCTGCTGTTGAAAAGCAGGATCTGCAGTACAAAGCAATCACTGTAACAGACAGAAGATATTATCAAGAAAATAGACGAAGTATGGGGCTGGAAATCTTGGGACAAGGAGAAAAGATGAACCAGCTAGAGAACTGTATGTTCAGTGTTTTGTTAAAGTTAGTTGCATATCATTTACAGGATGTTACAGTCAACCCCAGCATTGGTTGTCTGTGATTTACTAGGCAATTACATTTTTTTAAGTTCTGTAGTTTGCCATTACAGGTTCTAAGAATATCTTGGATAAAGAAAAGAACAAATGCACCTATACTTCAAGAGCTGAATATTGAAGAAGGTTGACTATTAAAGACGATAAAACAAAGAAAATTGATATATTTTGGCCACTAGAAATGTCACGAAAGTTTGGAGAGAACAATAATGGAGGGGTATATGCCTGGGAAGTGAGGAGGAAGAAGACCAAAGAGAAGATGGGTGCAGAAGGATGTGCTGGATGATCTCCAGATGGGTGTATCGGACATGGGACGTATTGCTTATGATTGCGAAGTTTTCCGGAAGGTTTTTATAGGAGTGAGGTTCTGCAAAGGACTTAATGAATGAATGAGTTTGCCATTGCTTTCTTATCAGCTGATGCCTCATACCACCAAATCAATGCAAAGCAGTCTGCTTATAAATCGCCTTTGGCTGATTTAGAACCCTGATCTCGGTTTCACATACCCCTGAGTCACAGACAACATTTTGTTAACGATACAGATTTACCATTTCAGGGCCGAGTACAGTGCTTTCTGGAAGTGTGTGCAAGCTGGTGCAGCCTATCTGTTCACACAGCTATGCAAGATGTTGCTCCTGGCAACCTTCTTCCCAGCCACAGAGGCATCGGCTGGGGGACTTGATATTGCAGGGGTAAGAATCATAATTTGTCTCATCCCATTTGTAAATTGGTTTTTAAAAAGTTTAAATTTGAGAAGCAATTTAAAAATTGATGGCAGAAAATGGGACGTAGAGGTGTGTCACACTTATGACTTAAAAGTTGTGAATATGGTAGCAGACATGTCGTTATTATAACGCAGTGACAAAATTTTGGCGATATATAAGCCCATGGCAGATACAGGAAGTCACTTAAAACAATTATCATCCCTTGGCACTTAATCAGTTCAGGATATGTTAGTCCATGTTTAGTGAAAGAGATCCTTCATGAGCACTAAATAAAACCCTGGAAAATTACATCCTCTTTATAGCTACATAATACAAAGGAAGTGTCACATTTATCCAACTAAGATCATGCCATGTTTGTTTCTGTATCGTTCATCTTGATTGGCACCTTCTTATATGTGTTCTTGCAGGAGTTTCTCAAATCAACGGTAGATATTGCAGATCTCATTGGTCTGCACATCGTTATGTCCAAGTTTGCCGGCAAGGGTCAGCTGAAGTTCATGATTGCCGGCATGGGGTGGGCGACCGCAGAGCTTGTTGTTACCAGGTAAACATACCACTGTTATAGAAAGTAGAATTTAAGTTGCCATGTTTATATGCCGTAACATTATAGATATGGTGTTCATCATCATCATCATCATCATCATCATCATCATCAAGTGCCATGCCAGCTGGCATAGGCGTTCATGGCTCTCCACATATCTCGGTCTTTTGTGTTCTGGATCAACTCTGCTGCTGATATTCCTCCATGCCACCACCTCAATCCATCATCATCATCCAGCATCATTTCTCTTGGTCGGCCTCTACCTCTTGTCCCCTAGCTGGTGTCAGTGCCATACATATAGTGACAAACAGCACGTGAGTGGTTCTTTTGTCTTCTTATTTTTCTCTCTTCTACATTCCTCTTTTGAGGGAAGTGTCTCTCATTTAGTTATGCATCTCACAGGTCATTGTGTCGGTCTTCGGCATTCATTTGTGTAAAATTTGCTTCCTCAAGACAGGATTCCATCCAAGGTGTTGGACTTATCTATCCATGGGCAGGTTTTCTTTCCCAACAATTTTGCCATACCTGCGACCTTAAGATCTGCTCTTTACGATTTACATCTGCTTTAGGATTTTTAACATGCGCAACTTGCACTCAGGGTCTCCCGTTTGTTTGGTCCTTATCCGAGAAAGAGATAAATGATGCGTGTGATATCATTAGATAATAGTTACCTCTGAAGTCGGAGTGGGTTCGCCTGATGGCGAGGGATGCTGGAAAGCTAATCCACACGCAAAAATCAGTCCATAGCACTAAAAGTAGTAGCATATGTATGGCCTACGCTAAGTTCAAAGCAAACGAACGCAAAAAAAAAAAAAATGCAAAATAAATATAGCTACTAGTGGTTCTTCTAAAAATTCGGAACCCTAAGCTTGACATATGGCACTTTTTGAGCCTGTGTCAGTCACTGCAGCCTCTCTGTCATAGCTCCCTGTAGTGCTCTGACCATTTTTATGTCCGTTACTGTCTCAGAGAATCTATGGGACCTTTTTCAGAAATCGGCATTTAAACATCTACTCTGCAGGTCCGCATGGCCGAATGGATAAGAACGGTGTTCTTACACATTCGGTGTGCTGATGCCGAGGTTAGCGGTTCATCCCCTACACCGGACAGCTGGACTAACATGTTGACCTTCCTTAATTTGGGGACGTAAATTACAAGTACCTCTGAAGCCGGAGTGGGTTCGTCTGATGGTGAGGGTCACTGTTAATAGGGAAAGCTAACCCACACACAAAATTAAGTCCATCACTACTATAAAAATAGTGTGCATGGACAGCTTGAGTTCAAAGCGAGCAAGCGCAAAATAAAAAACAAAAAAATTAAAAAACCTCTACTCTGTAGATTATTAACAGGACGGGGCATTTGAGGCTTTAACTGGTTCCGACACAATGTTTTGTTGTAAGATTCCTCATGGAGGCAGAATTTCCTGCCTTTCAATGTCTGGGAGAAGGTAGCTGTGGTTCAACCCCTATCTCAGCATCAGCACACCAGAAGTTTAAGAATAAGCGATCTTATCCATTTGGCCATGCTGACCTTCGCAGCTGAATTTATGATAAAGATGCTATTGTTACGGAAAGTAGTATTTCAGTTGCCATGTTTAAATGCTGTAACATTGTTTCAGGTTTGTACCTCTGTGGATGGGTGCCAGGGGCGTGGAGTTTGATTGGAAGTACATCCAGATGAGTTTTGACTCCAACATTAGTTTGGTGAGCCCATGTCAGCAGTTGTTTGTTATTGTGGCAGCTTGCCCTGTCTCTTTGTCCTGTGTGTCTTTTCCAGCTCTGGCTGGGCTCTTGATCTGTAAACCATTATGCTGGCTTTGATGTTTTTATTTGTTCTTTGTGCTTTACTTGCAGCAAACAATGACAGATATATTATTGATTCTATGTAATAACCTGTTTTATAATCTATAATGTAGTGAAATGTGTTGAGTTTGTAAGTCTAAGTAAATGAAATTGATAGACATTAGCAGGGCACACATTCAATAGACATTTAGCAGGACACACATTCAGTAGACATTTGGCAGGACACACATTCCATGGACATTTAGCAGGACACACATTCCATGGACATTTAGCAGGACACACATTCCATGGACATTTAGCAGGACACACATTCCATGGACATTTAGCAGGACACACATTCCATGGACATTTAGCAGGACACACATTCCATGGACATTTAGCAGGACACACATTCCATGGACATTTAGCAGGACACACATTCCATGGACATTTAACAGGACACACATTCCATGGACATTTAACAGGACACACATTCCATGGACATTTAACAGGACACACATTCCATGGACATTTAACAGGACACACATTCCATGGACATTTAACAGGGTATACATTTAATAGACATTTAACAGGACACATTCCATGGCTATTTAACAGGACATACATTCCATGGACATTTAACAGGACACACATTCCATGGACATTTAACAGGACACACATTCCATGGACATTTAGCAGGACACACATTCCATGGACATTTAACAGGACACACATTCCTTGGACATTTAACAGGACACACATTCCATGGCTATTTAACAGGACACACATTCCATGGACATTTAACAGGACACACATTCCATGGACATTTAACAGGACACACATTCCATGGACATTTAGCAGGACACACATTCCATGGACATTTAGCAGGACACACATTCCATGGACATTTAGCAGGACACACATTCCATGGACATTTAACAGGACACACATTCCATGGACATTTAACAGGACACACATTCCATGGACATTTAACAGGACACACATTCCATGGACATTTAACAGGACACATTCCATGGCTATTTAACAGGACATACATTCCATGGACATTTAACAGGACACACATTCCATGGACATTTAACAGGACACACATTCCATGGACATTTAACAGGACACACATTCCATGGACATTTAGCAGGGTATACATTTAATAGACATTTAACAGGACACATTCCATGGCTATTTAACAGGACATACATTCAATAGATATTTAACAGGACACACATTCCATGGACATTAAACATGACATACATTCAATAGGCAATTAACAGGACACATATTCCATGGACATTTAACAGGACACACATTCCATCCACATTTAGCAGGATATACATTCCATGGACATTTAACATGACATACATTCAATAGGCAATTAACAGGACACATATTCCATGGACATTTAACAGGACACACATTCCATGGACATTTGGTATGACACACATTCCATGGACATTTAACATGACATACTTTCAATAGGCAATTAACAGGACACATATTCCATGGACATTTAACAGGACACACATTCCATGAACATTTAGCACGACATGCATTTCATAGACATTTAGCGGGACACACAGTCGGCTGATTTACTGACACAGTGTTAAAAAAAAAGGTCCCTGTAACAGGAACCTGTGATGTATTTATGATGTAATCTGACCATCACACTGTGTAGGTCTGCATGCGTGGAGAATTGGGTGGCCAGTCTTTCCTTCTCTTGGTGGGTAATGAGCACAGGCATCGAATCCTGCCCAACTGAGCCTAATGATTACACTACTAAAGGGTCAGGGTTCAATCCTTAGTTGACTGAGGTGGCGAGAAAGGGAGCTGATGGCCCCTATCGTAACATGCATTGCTCGGTGTATGTGAAATCACATGACTTCATGTCCCTTCAGCTGCATTGGCCGTGGGATTATCTTTACTGTTTGTCTGTCCACAGATTCATCATATCAGTGTGGCCATGTTGGTGTGGTTGTACAGCCGCAGCGACCTCCAGAAATCATCATTGCCCATCGTGATCTCATTGTTGGCCTTGGCCTGCTATAGACCTTTAATTGTTGAGTGAGTTACTGTGTTTTCTTATCATTCGTACTTGTGGGGGGGGGGGGGGCCTGAGTGGTCTCGAGGTATGGTGTCCGCCTCGAGTGCTGGAGGTCCGGGATCAAGCCCCGGTGAGGACCGGGATCAAGCCCCGGTGAGGACCGGGATTTTTTCATGTGGACTTCTAGTAATAAACTTTCCCCTGGTCTCTGGGTAGTGAGATCGGATGCCTGTGTGTATTGTTGCGCACATAAAAAATCTCTTGGCAGTTGGAAATAAAAAAAGAGTAACCTAACGGCGCTGTCCGGGCAAAATTTTGAGTTAAAAATCTACCCAAAGTATTTCAGGATCCTCGCCGGTGCTACGGAGTTTGTGCACTGAGCTGAGTTTCACCAGACTCAGGTTTGAGTTAGGAGGAAAACGGAGCACTTATGGGTTAAACCTGTGTGCCGTGATGTTGATCCATCGACTAAACTAAACTAAACTAATCATTCGTACTTGTTTGTTTGGTGAGTTAAGAGTTGTTAACTTTTATTACCTTCTTGTTTGGTTAGTTACTTTTTTATTTCACTCTTTGTTGAGTGAGTGAGGAGCGGCTGGCCGAGTGGATAGAATGTCAGGTTCTCCATTGGGGTTATCATTTATTGCCTTATTTGTTCATTAAGTTATCATTTATTGCCTTGTTTAAAATTGTTAATTTAGTTTTATGTCCTTCACAGGAAGTAGCACTCAACCCCAGCATTTACATTCAGTAGTTTGCCATTGCTTTCTGAACAACTGGCACCTATACCTTTTTCGAAAAAACCAGCACCGCTAAGTTTCAAACCCGTAACTCCTTTGCCACGGAGACCGGTGTTTAAACATGAAATGACCCTTTGCTATGCCTTGAGGTGGGCTGGGCATGTGGTGCTTGTCCCATATTTGTATAGACCAATGGGCAGTGGTTGGTGACATCATCAGTATCTTACCAACTGCCTTTGCTTCCCATGACATTTTCTGGTACCATTTTAGGCTGGGTTGACCTTGTTTGGTGAATTATCGTTAAATTCCGTCTTTGTTGACTAAGTTTTGCTTAGAATATTAGTTATCTTATGGATGGCTAAGAATCTGAGTCACCAAGTATTCTCCAATTCACACCCAAAAAAACCGAAAGCTTAAAGTTAGTTATTCAACAGATTTTTCTCATTACACATTGAACCATAATTACTCAGATCCTCACCTCAGTATCTCTCTCAGCGTGTAGCGATTGATGACACCAGTTCTGTGTAGGTCGACTATTCTTCTTTATCTTCCCGCATGGCGCTCTTGTCTAGCTTGACCCTGTTTGACTTGATGTTCTTGCAGTCTGGTCAATGTTGCAGAAACACACCCATACTTTGAAACATTTGCTTGTTCTGCCTCCTTAAGGGAGTTCAGGATGTTAGGCTGGGCCATTGCTTGACTGCTTCCCACAGCAGCCATGCCTGCAAGCCTATCTGCTCATTTGTTTCCTCTTACACTCGCACGCCCTGGCGCAAAAATGAAACGGCTATTAGATTGTTTTGACCTCCTCAGAGATTCAGTCCATGGCCTTCTGGCCCAGTCTTCCTGAACATTCTCAACATTACACAAATCTGGGTGGGGTATCTATAAAGCAGATGCGGCCAGGACCTTTTGGGAGTTGTGTTGAGTTGAGTTAAGAACCGACATCACTGCACTCAGGACATTCCCATACGTGCTCCGTCCCCTTGTTCAGCAGCCAGCGAAGAGTCATACTACTAATCGTTCCCACCGCTATCTGATTAAAAGTTCTCCTGGTCTTCCCTTTCAGTTTTGAGATTCTTCCAGAACCCCTGCCGATCCCCCGCAATCTCATTCTTTCCATATATGGGTTCTCAATCTGTTCCCCCACCTTCTCCACCTGGTCCGACAAGCGCACGACCACCTCCCCCTTGTCCATAGGCAATCTACCACCAAGAGGGGCACTCCCTGCTAGCCTATCAGCCTGTTCATACCCACGCACCCCTACATGGCCAGGGCAAAATATCCATACAGTTCTACAATCTGTGACCTTTGAAGCGACAATAGCCATTCCACACAAAATATTCCTTTCTCCACCTTACTAAGCATACTCTTTGAATCTGTAATGAATACAATGTGTGTTGCAGTGTATCCTCTAACCAACAGAATGCCGCTATTACTGCTTCCACCTCCATTCTCATGCTGGAGGTTGTAGTCTCATATATGCCAGACTCTCCTTTTTCAAGACTCGTCCATTAGCCTTTGCAATAAAATCCCAAGCATTGTGAGTATAGTCTGGAAGAACAGATACAACATCATTGCCTGGAGAGAATGGTGGGGCTGGGAGTGACCAGAAGATCTGGCTGATACTATGTATTCCTCGGAAAGACCAGATGGACACAATCAGATTACAACTGTCATATTACAACAATTTGTCTGTTATGATTACTTTTTACATTGAATTGTTACAGAGCTATTAACATTTAGTATGTTGCTATGATAATATTACATTCTGATATAATAATCTTTGTGTTAATACAGTATTCATATTTCAATATATTTATAATATTTTCTTTTACTTCAACCTGACACAGAATTCTCACACAAGCAGTTGGCCTCGGCTCCTGGATGCTTCTCTTGATGAAGGCAGGATTTACCTCCTTGGTGGCAATGATTTCCCTCCAGATGTACCTCAGTATCCCCTCCCAGGGCGCCAACTCCTACTACTGAACCTCAAATGGTGACTCGCAGATGTGATGATGATGCATTGGATGCATTGTTTCGGCTGTTTGTTTGTGTTTATATGGCATTGTTTTTGGTGCAGCTGCATTTATTGGACTTTGTGAAGATGTTTAAAGGCTTGTAATGGTTAGAATTGCATGTAATCAGACTGCTACAGGTACCATAAGCACTGGGATTCTTCGCTGGCTGTTGCAGATGAGGACTTATGGGAATGTTCTGAGTGCTGTAATGTCGGTTCTTGATTCAACTCAACTCAGTTGTTAGAATTTAACTGTTTCTGGTTCACGCAGTTGTTATTTTCAAGCAGGTTTAAAGTCTTGTTCAGAAGGAGTTCAAGTAACTTGGAGGGGGTAATGAGCTGAACTACAGGGCAAAGTGGGTTACAGGTCAAGTGAACTTAAAGTAAACTTCTGTAAATTGAGTAGGACAGTGGGTTGGTATCAGTTTTCTGGGATGGAATGAATTACAGTACGAAAAGCTGTCAGATAACAAGAGTTGATGCCCATGTGTCTCCCAGGGCTTACGAGGACAGCAAAGAATAGAGCATATTAATACGTTACCCTACCATACATGTCATAAGAGGCACTAAGGAAGGTTGTCATGTTACTGGTCACCTCAACCTGAGTACAAATGTAGCTGAAAAATCCAGTCATGAGCAAATCTAGTGAGGTTGGGGTGAGTTGGTTGAGAGGCTGAACTTTTCTTTGGGAGTTAAAAGGCAACAGGGGAACAATAAGAACAAGAGTAGAGCATCTGGGACATTGTGGGTCAAAGTATCAACTATCTGGGACAGTGTGGGTCAAAGTATCAACTATTTGGGACTGTGGGTCAAAGTATCAACTATCTGGGACAGTGTGGGTCAAAGTATCAACTATCTAGGGCATTGTGGGTCAAATTATCAACTATTTGGGACAGTGTGGGTCAAAGTATCAACTATCTAGGGCAGTGTGGGTCAAAGTATTAACTATCTGGGACAGTGTAGGTAAAAATATGAAAGGTTTGGGGTAGAATGGCTTAAAGTGAGATCTCTGACAGCAAGAGGTGCATCTGGTGGGACATAATGGTCTAAGGCATCAGCTGTCTGGGACAGTGGGTCAGAGTATCAACTATCTGTGATAGAATTTGTTGCTTTAAAAATAAGTACAGGATGAACTCACAGCAATAGATGACTGCTGTGGAAGTTTGTGGACATCGGCTGCTTCACTGTCAAAGATAGCGGTACTGATGTGTGGAGGGTAGGAATAAACAGATCTGATGGAAGTGTGTATCCACATATGTGCTGCGAGATTGAATAACC
Organism: Cepaea hortensis; assembly: GCA_963921405.1. NCBI lineage: Eukaryota > Metazoa > Mollusca > Gastropoda > Stylommatophora > Helicidae > Cepaea > Cepaea hortensis. Next base: position 443,168,624 of record OY992876.1, read on the forward strand.
TGAGACAAGTGGAACCTGTATATGGAATCATTTGAGATTATGTGTCTGCAGTAATTTTAGTTAAATAGATATATGTGTGGAATAATTTAATAAGATAGATCTTTGTGTGGAATAATTTGAGTAAGATTGTGATATTTATGTGGGAAATCTGTCACTAAGATAGATAATTGTGTGGTATGTTTTAATAAGGTAGATATATATGTTGAATAATGTGAGTCAGATCAGGATATATATATGGGGAAATTTTCACTAAGATATATATGTGTGGTAGGGTTTAATAAGGTAGATATGTGTGGAATAAGATTTATAAATGTGTGGAATAATTTGAGTAAGATAGATTTATGTGTGGACATATAAATCCCAAATACTGACCATTCATCATGAGCATTTGGAAATGCAAACCCCAAATAGTGAAGATTGATGCTGCAAGTGTGAATGCAGTAATGAGCATGTGTATAGCAGTCATCTAACTGGAACATGAGGCAGGGGACACCATTGACGAAGATGAATTCTGGAGATCAGAGAGTTCATGTATGTCTCTGGCAGTGCAGGATGCAGGAATGGTGTATCCAGTGTGTTTAGATTTGTTGTAATGAAGACATCATTCTGGACAGACTTTGTCACATGATGATGTTGAATTTATTTGCTTATTATCTCTGTGTGTTACTCCAGGTTGGTTTCATCCACAAAATGTGTGTATCAAGAATAGTTATTTAAGTGTTGCTTGTTGATTGAGGTCGTGATTGATTTTGCTGTGATTGTTTAGTTGATAGATTGTGTCTGTTTCTTGTTTTCTTTTTCTGTGAGTGAAATTGGTAAATGTAAGAGAAAAGATTGAGGTTTTATATTATAAGTTATATAACTAGATTTGTTATTTGCCTTTTGTTGAAATGTGCAGAAAGCTTTGTTTGTCTCGGTGTTCAGGTCATTGTGATGCTGTATCTGTTGCTGGATGAAGTCCATCATTTTCTGTTGAGGGTGTTTGTAAAAAAGAGTGGGTTAATGTACCGGAAGACATGACTGCCTGGCACAATGTAATAGTAACACTGGGTCGTGAGTGCAGAGAATAGGTAGCAGGCCGCACAGAGTTTGAGGTGCAACAACTGATCCAGAGTAATACACATCAGTGTGACATAGTGATCTACACCGATGGGTCAGTGGTGAGAAAGGGATGCAGAGGTGTTTCCAAGGCACCAGGACTAGGTCCTATACTGGCCAAGACCTACTAACACGACCTTGTTGTGCGTCCTAGGCAGCAGGTCCCTTCGGGGTCCTGGCTAACATAGTAGGATCGCTGATTCCTCCCAAGTCGGAGAGTGTCTGCCTGCATGGTGAGGAACAACCAGTCTGCACACCAATAAGCCAGACATGGGACAACGGATACTCACGCAAACCTCAGGTCCTGTATGACATCACACTGATGTTGGACAACAGGATGTCTTCATCCGACATACAGGACTTTGCGCTGGAGTTCACAGCCAGCGAATGCAAGCAAGCAATGGTGAGAAACAGACATAGTGGTTCAGGTTTCATCGCATAGGCTAATGGATGATGCTTGAAAAAAGGAGAGCCTGGCATATGAGACTACGACCTCCAGCATGAGAATGGAGGTGGAAGCAGTAACAGTAGCATTCAGTTGGTTAGAGGAGATCACTGCAACACACTCAAGGAATATGCTTAGGAAGGTGGAGAAAGGAACATTTCACGTGGAATGGCTATTCTTGCTTCAGAGGTCACAGATTGTGAAAATTATATGGATACTTTTGCCCTGGCCATGTGGGAGTGTAGGGGAATGAACAGGCTGATAGGCTTGTTGGTGGTAGATTACGTATGGACAAGGGAGAGGTGGTCGTGCGCCTGTGGGATCAGGTGGAGAAAGCGGGGGAACAGATTGAGAACCCGTATGTGGAAAGAATAATATTGTGAGTATCTGCAGGGGTTCTGGAAGAATCTCAAAACTGAGAGGGAAGACCAGGAGAACTTTCAATCAGATAGCAATGAGAACAATTAGTAGTATGACTCTTCATTGGCTGTTGAACGAGGGGACAGAGCGCTTCTGGGAATGTCCTGAGTGCAGTGATGTCTGTTCTTAGCTCAACTTAACTGGGTGTGTGTACTCATGGGATCAGAGTCCCTTTCCACTTTTGACTGAGACATGCGGAGTTCTTATGCAATCTGTGAATTATGCAATCTGCGTCCGTAACCCCTTCGCCAATTAATATTTACATAGACAAAATATCCAAAGAAGCAAGCCTTGACAGATATGATTCAGAACATTTCAAACTCTTTACTTAAGACGAAACAACTGATTCACTTGCAATAAATAAGCTTTTATTTAAGACGTCCAGACTGCAAATTCATATAAATAAGCTGAGTTCAACATGTAGCAGATACAGTATGAGTATACTTAACAAAAACTGAAGCAATGCAGGTTAGCAGATCTGGTCCTTTAAATATACTGATAAATATTACACCTATTAAACAAGTTAAAGAATTTAATATCTAGGAAGTACGATCATGGAAGATGGTAGAATAGACAGAGAAATCAACATCAGATGTCAAAAAGCATGCATGCTTATATATGAACTATCACCCATACTGAAATGTCCAAATATACCTATGTCCACAAAATGACAGTTAATAAATAACACATTAACACCAATTCTGAGCTACTGTGATATGTCTATCATCATTCACCACAGTATTTCTGAAGGTTTGAGCATACTTGTGCAAACCGGAGCTCCATACTGAATTTTTTCAGTGATATTTTTAGAATGGAACATTCAGGAAACGTATCACAGAAATTAGCCCAGCTTGGCTTTGCAAATGCAGTGAGCTGATTGGCTGACCTCACTGAGCATAGCGTCTCCAAGTCTGGAATTTTACCGCAGAATTGTAGCGCTTCATTTTGGCCATGGACTAACTGAGGAACACACCATTTTCAAGAATTCTCCATATGTTTGAATTTATTTGATTTTTCTGTGTGTTCTCTTTGGAGGTAAGCTCACCCCTACCTAACAGAGTTTGACGATACTGATGAAAATATAATGAAGGTAACATGTTGTCGGGATGTGAGATTGTGCAGCTGTGAAAGTTAATATTTCGTTTAGAAAATATGGACTGATTTCTTCACTTTCTGAGAATCAAATTCTGCAGAGTGACCATGCTATTTCCCCTGATGATTTTTCCATGCTTAAATTCCATCTCTTATGAATGATATTTCTATATGCTATGGGAGTGCCGTTCCACTATAAATGCACGTCATAAACATTCTTCCTTACGCTATAGAAATTGTTCACTGTATATGCTCATCATGTGCTGTGAGGATTGTTCTTGATAAATGAATCTTATGCTGTGGAGATTGTTCTCAAGAATTTGTATCTTGAACATTTTGCGCACTTATTTAATGAGATTCTCCATCTTCACATCTTTTCTTGAATATGCTCTGAGAATAGAGTAAATGTCATGTTCTTTTTATGAGATTTATTGCTCATGTGGAAAAGAACAATAGATGGATGGTGCATCATTTCACAGCATGTTGCATTCAAGGCCAGCATTGTTTCATTGCTGATAATGACCTGAAAGAATTTTACATTCAGTGTTCTACCAAATGCTTTCTGAGTAAATGCCATAAGGCAGTTTATTACTGAATTTCTGGTGCAACTGTGGTGCTTGCAACAGGGACAGGATTTTGAATCACGTTTTTAACCTCTGCTCGACGGAGATAGATGGGAAGGCAGTTACATTCAGGTGTTCAGATCTTTGTTGATATTATGAGATAGATGAATATCTGTCTGAAGACTTTCTCTCAATATTTCTTATGATCATTATTTTATGAAAAGATCTATGCTTTTTTTTTGGTGTGAATGTCTCGCATGTGAATGTTGATTCATTGGTACTTTTTAGGAATTGCAGATATGACGGGAGATGATGAGATTTTATCATGACGTTTGTCCCAACAAGACATCATTGTCTTATCATTGACTTCTTTCTTAACATGATGTCCTTATCTTACCATGACGTTTGTCTCATTATGACATTATTTCTTCATGACAGTTCATCCCAACATGATGGCATTTTATCTTATCATTGATGTCTTTATCTCAACATGATGTCATTATTTCATCATGACATTTTGTCTCAACATGATGGTTTGTCTCATCATTGTGTTTTAATCTCAACCAAGTGTTGTTATCTCACCATGACGTTTTGTCTTATCATGATGTCTTCATCTCAATGTGACGTTTTCATCTCATAATCTTTGGGTTTATTTCAAATATATATTGCGGTTCGTATTTACATTTATATCACCAGAACTGGGTGATGTGTTTTTGGCTTTTCCATCATGAACTTTGGCGTACTTGCTTGACTGCTGATGACTGTTGAGCTGTTTGGAACTATGAACATATACCATGGGATGGTCTTCTTCATCGTGTCTGATGATTCGAGGAATTTACCTTTGGGACAGCTTAAAGAGTGGAGCCTCACTATCTAGAATGACCACCTGACCTCACCAACGTCAAAGTGTCTTAATTGCAAGCTAAGTATCAAAGTGCTGTAGATATTATACCATCCACATCAATCATCCTGCACTATGGAAAGTGTTAGACATATTAATGCAATAAAGGAGTTTCTACACCCAACAGAGTTTTACTTTAGCCAGTCGTATTTGGAAATGAATTATTTGTGGTGTATTAGAGGACACTTGGTTGGTGGCTCCACATATTCCCTGGATTTAAAAGAAGACTACATATACTTGTAGTTGAGAACATTTATAATTATTTATTAGATGAAATTAGATTTTCATGATTTTATATTTGTATGATTTTTCATTTTGTTTGCAACATGTTTGTAGTATATTTTTTTTCCCTATCAAAAGATCACAGATCTCCCCATAACCCCAACATTTGTCCCAATATATTTGTTAATTTAGAACACGAGTTTGAGTCTATTCCTTGTTGAATTTTCTTCAGCATTTTGTTTATTGCAGTTGTTACAACAGACACAGTTTATCATTTTTAGCATGAGTACTGGTGGCTGGATGAACTCACGGGGGCACACTTTATTCACAGAGTTGAGTATACTCCTCTTTGTCCTCGGTAAATTCCCTGTGTCACAAGCTGCCACAATTGATGACGAAGTGAATGCAAGAATCTCCAAGGCCAGTGCGGCCTTTGGCAGACTGTACAAGAATGTATGGGACAGAACTGGAATAAGCCTGCAAACAAAGCTAAAAGTCTACAAAGCAGTTGTATTATCCACACTGCTATGTGCTTGTGAAACCTGGACTGTTTATCAGCGACACGCTAGGAAATTAAACCACTTCCACACAGTCTGCCTAAGGAAGCTACTGAAGATTAAATGGCAAGACAAGATTCCAGACACTGAAGTCCTAGAAAGGGCGTCCATGCCCAGTATCCACACTCTACTGATGAAGAATCAGATTCGCTGGACTGGTCACTTGACTCGCGTGCCAGATCACAGGCTCCCTAAACGAATTTTTTTACAGCGAACTGCGTTGTGGTAAACGCTCCCAAGGTGGCCAGAGGAAACGCTTTAAAGACACTGAAAATCTCACTGAATGCTTTTGGAATTCATCATGACACCTGGGAGGCTGCAGCCAGAGACTGAAATTCGTGGCGTGCATCATTACGCAAAGGTGCAGTCATATGTGAGGCAACCAGGACTGCAAGAGCTGTGAAGAAAAGGCAGGACAGAAAAACCACTGCAGGAAATCCTCCAGAAACGTCAAGCATTCTTTGCCCACATTGTCAAAGAACATTTCGAGCCAAAATAGGCCTTATCAGCCATCTTAGAACCCACGGCTCCATACCTTCAACCCCACTGGATGAAATGAATAGTCATCATCATTCTTGATGGACAAACAACACAACACAAATTTCCAAACCTCATGACGCTTTCTATAGGAACGCCTATCTACATATATCTTTAGAGTTGGGATGTTACATTTACCTGTCTTTCATGAGCCATTTTCAGGTTTTCTTATGATGGTGGTGTAACGTGCATGTTTTTACGCCAGGGTAGGGCAGATGTACGAGTTAAGAATCTAATAAAACAATCTAGGTCACGGGTGTGGAGATAAGAAGGAAGCAGATCAGGTAGGGTCAGAGAGGTTGAGTAAGGGATCCCAAGACAATGGTTGAGACCCAGCACAAGGTATTGTTATTGCGCATAGATGCCAGCCTGAGTCACCAGGGGCAAAGAGGAACGTGCGAGAGAGGGAATAGACAAGGGAAACCCAGAAAGGTATTTTGATGGGAGCTAGTAATGGGGTTCAAAGGTGAAATAGACTATCACGGGTGATCTCGAGGAGAGTGAATAAAGACAGAAGTCTGGGAAGATTGAGAACAGTTGAATTCTGGGGCTAAGTGAGGGAGACTTAAACTTAGCCAGACAGTTGAATTCTGGGGCTAAGTAAGGGAGACTCAGCCAGGCAGTTGATTTCTGGGGCTGAGTTAGGGAAACTTAGCCAGGAGAGTTGTTCTGGGCCAGTGACGGGAACTGGGTCCAGAGAGATGATACTCAGAGGAGTCGGTGACATTCAAGGACAGAAGAATCCGTAACAGGGTATTGTGCAAGACCGGTAGACGGCAATAGTGTGTTCGCAGGAAAACTACTGTGTCAACTTATACTCTGTTTCTGAAAATGTGCAGTATATATATATATATATATATATATATATATATATATATATATATATATATATATATATATATATATATATATATATATATATATATATTCATCCTTAATAAAGTTTTGTGTGCGCAAGCCGGTGTCCTATATTGACTCTTAGTTGTTGAGCAGTTGTCCAGCACAATATTCACACTGACATACAACTAGACACAACCACAGCCAATTCTATCTGTCAATAACCTTGTGACAGGCGGGTTAAGAAGCAATTGGTGACCCATTCCTCCCGGGAAATCCCCTATACATTATTATATTTTCCTTCACGCCACAGCTACCAATGCCAATTTTTAGATTATCCAAAACACACTTACGCAACATCAACACCTGCGGGATGAGATGCTTGAGAAGAGCTGTCAACTTAACTATCCAAGGCCGAGTAAGAAAGATATCAGACAGACAGTGGCATCAACACCGTGTGCCTCATATATTGAAAGGCAGAAGACCAAATAGTTAGGCCATCTCGTTAGAATGTAGCGGGAGACAATAATGTAAGGATAGAGAAGGAGGAGTAGTAGAAGAGAAAGTTAAACACCTACATTCAAAAGAATAAGTTATGTTTGATTCTGATATATTCACACATTTGCAGCGCTATCGAGTCTGTGTACTGTATTGAGATTCTCCTTGTGGGATCTATGGGAGGAGACTGTTGCACTTATGGAGGTTTGGTGTGCAGTGAAATAATCTGAAGTCCTATCCAATGTGTAACCTGGCGATGTCATTTATCTCATTAATGTGATTTTCACAATTAAAGAACCATTGATACTGACATGCACAACTAGAGAACCGGTGGTCAGTGACATGCAAACTAAAGAATCATTGGTCACTGTCATGCACAATTAGAGAACCATTGGTCACTGACGTTTACATTTAGAAAACCATTGGTCATTGACGTTCACAACTAGAGAATCGTTGGTAACTGACGTTCATAACTAGGGAATCATTAGTCAATCAATCAATCATGTGCCATGCCGGAAAGCATGGGCGGTCAAGACTCGCCATTTCACTCGATCACCAGTGTCGTGGATCAGCTCAGTGTTCCTGTCTCGTCCATGCCATGTGGCCAAGCCATCCAGGTATTTTCCTCTCGGTCTTCATCTTGGTCTGTTCCCTTCGATCTTGCCAGTTGTCACTAAGTTCTCCAATCCATTTCTTCTCATACCATGTCCAAAAAATTTTGACTGTCTACGTCAAATTTCTCTAATCAGTTTACGATGTTCATTTGTCTCCTGTAGTACTTGGTTATTGGTTTTTCTGTCTGTCCATGGTATTCTTTGCATTTTCCTCAGAAACCACATTTCTGCAGCCATCAGATGCTTTTCAGCTTGACTGCTCATTGTACAAGTTTCACATCCATACAAAAGAACAGGCTCTATGTATCCCCTGAACACTCTTTTTCTCGTTTCAATTGACATTTTATTGGTCAGAATGTTTTTCATCTTGCTAAAGGCTACATTCGCCATGACGATTCTTGTTCTAATCTCTTCACGGCATCTCCCATCAGATGTTATGACTGTTCCAAGATAATTGTACCGATTCACTTGTTGAAGAATATTTCCATTTACTTGTAGATTACATTGTGGCACTTCTTTCTTCCTAGTGACGACCATAACCTGAGTCTTTTTACAATTTAATTCCAACCCCAGTTGCTCACTGTGTACAACAACCGCATCTACTAATTGTTGCAGGTCTTGCGCATTGTCTGCAATTAATACTGTATCATCTGCATATCTAATGTTATTGATGTTTCGTCCTCCAATGCTGATTCCATTTATATCCTCTACATTTCTGAAAATATTTTCACTGTACAGGGAAAAAAGATCTGGAGACATCACACATCCCTGCCTAACACCTCTCTTAATTGGCTGATACTGTCCCACGGATGAGCGGCTGGCCGAGAGGCTAGAACGCTGGACTGTCTGCAATTAATACTGTATCATCTGCATATCTAATGTTATTGATGTTTCGTCCTCCAATGCTGATTCCATTTATATCCTCTACATTTCTGAAAATATTTTCACTGTACAGGGAAAAAAGATCTGGAGACATCACACATCCCTGCCTAACACCTCTCTTAATTGGCTGATACTGTCCCACGGATGAGCGGCTGGCCGAGAGGCTAGAACGCTGGACTCTCATTCAGGAGGCCCGGGTTCGATCCCTCGGTAAGGTGTCGGATTTTTTTCTGTCGGGGGCAAAAAGAAAATCCTAACCTGCACAGTTCGCGGCGACTGCACTAGCCAGGCGGCCTTTATTCCTCAGGCTCAAAGACCTTTCTGCCATACACCGCAAGGTACTATATTGGCAGTAAATGTCAGTTTTTTTAATGACTGTCCCACTTCATTACCAATCCATATTGCAGCTTGTTGTTTCCAATATATGTTTTTTATAAGTCTAATGTCTTTCCCATCAATTTGTAGATCTGCAAGCATATCCACCATGCTGACATGTCTAACGCTATCAAAAGCCTTTGCATAGTCAATAAAGCAAAGATGTATATCCTTGTTTACTTCTATAGCACGTTCAATAACTGTTCGCAGCATATACACAGCATTTACTGTACCCTTTCCTTCTACAAACCCGCATTGTTCTTCCCCTATTTCAGGTTGTATCTTCTTCCTCACTCTTTGCATGATAATTCTTAGCAAAATCTTTGTGATGTGACTCATTATACTAATAATCATTAGTCACTGACGTCGATAACTAGAGAATCATTGGTCACTGACGTTCACTACTAGAGAATCATTGGTCTCGTTCGTTCACAGATAGAGAACCGTATGTCCCTGACGTTCACAACTAGAGAACAATTCGTCCCTTCACATTTAGAAAACCTTTGGTCACTACGTTATCAAACAGCGAACCATTCGTCGTCGACGTTCTCAAACAGAGAACCATTCGTCGTCGACGTTCTCAAACAGAGAACCATTCATCACTGACGTTCACAACTAGAGTACTATTTGCCCTGACGCTGACAACTAGAGAACCATCGGTCCCTGACGTTCACAACTAGAGAACCGTCGGTCTCTGACGCTTACAACTAGAGAACCATCAGTCCCGGACGTTCACAACTAGAGAACCTTCGGTCCCTGACGTAAACAACTAGAGAACCATTCGTTTGACTTTTCATTGAGTAATCGTGCCACCAAGGGCACACATCTTTGCCCACGCCTGGGCTAAGTAAGGGAGACTCAGCCAGGCAGGTAGGTTAGTCACACACCGCCTTGGTAAACAAGCCAAACCAACCTACCTTCTGGCGTAAATATTTGACTGTGTTCAATCCCAAGCAACTGGCTATGTGGCATTGCCTCTTCGTGTCGAATCCCAACCATCGCATAACACCTTCTCCTACTTTTCAGTCGTCAACGATCATAGCATAAATTTGGAATGCCAGAAAGGTATCCTGCCTTTCTTCTCTATTTATTCCTGGGTATTGAATCGGCTGTCAAACATTTCCTGATACTTTAAAGATCTCTCAATATGCTAAATAATAAATAGTAGTCCGTCATCTGCTACATACAGCCATATTGAAGAAAGACAATGGATACAGAGCAAAGGGAAGACCCTGTAAAAGATAGAGGCATTGTATCAAGAACAACCTTAGAGAAATGAATACCATCTTACAAATAGTATTAACAAGAGCGCATACAAGATCTTTATATCTTTAGGGGTATTGTGATCGAGAGATGTTTGTTTGGGGGTGGGGGTGTGTGGGTGCGTAGTGGAGGATGTTTGCGTGAGTGAGTGTGTGTTGGTGGATGGGTGGGGAATGCATGTGTGGGTGGGGAGAGGTGTGTGGTGTGTTGGTTGGGGATATTGTGTGGGTGGGGTATGTGTGTGTGGGTGGGAGTATGTGGGGTGGATGGGTAAGGGTATCTGTGTGAGTGTGGGTGGGAATATTGTGTGGTATGTGGGTGGGGGATATGTGTGTGGTGTGTGGGTTGGGAATATTGCGTGGTAGAGGATGTATGTGATGTGCGGTTGGGGGAAGTGTATGGTGGGGGATTGGGTTAGGGCATGTGTGGGTGGGTGGAGGATGTGTGTGAGTGGATTGGGGATGTATAGGTGGTTAGAGAGATGTGTGTGTGTGTGTCGGGGTAGGGATATGTCAATTGGTGGGGATGTGTGTGTGTATGGTTTGGGGATGTGTGAGTGGATGTGCAATGTGTGGGTTGGTGGGGGATGTGTGTGCGTGGGTGGGTAATATGTGGTAGATGGAGGTGTGGCTGGGGGATGGGTGGTTGGAGGTGTGGGTGGGGAGAGGATGTGTGGGTTAGGATGTGTATGTGGGATGTGTGGGTTGGTGGGGGATGTTTGTGGGGAGCGAGTGTGTTTTGATTGGGGAAACAGGTGAGGACAGTGTGTGTGGGTGGGGGATGTGCGGGAAGGGGATGGGTTGGCTGGTGGGGTATGTATGTGTCCCTGGGTGTGTGTGTGTGTGGGTGGGTGATGTATGGGTAGGTGGGCGATGGGCCTCATAACATGGTAATTTGTCTTGATTATGTTTACAACATTCATTTCATAATGTTTATTTTTCTTCCTATGTAAATGTATAATGCTCTTGATGAACGAAAGACGAGTGATTGGAAGGGTCGAATGTAAGACGGGCCTGCGTGCCCAATTTGTGACCCTTTTAAAATAAAGTTGATTTGATTTGATTTATCTCCCCTCCCTTTCCTAACACTTTAACGAGGTAAAAGAGAAGGGCCGTTAATAGTCGCAGTTCTGCCAAGTTGCCTTCCCCCTGCAATAAAACAAAAAAAATTTAGCCAGATTAGATCATTTACTGTACGGACATTTCTTGTGCCGGATGTGTGTTGGCGAAGCTTGTAAGAAAAGTTAGTCAACCCCAGATTGATTTGGCTGTTTGTGACTACTTGGCAAGTTTACGTTCAGTAGTTTACCATTGCTTTCTGAACGACCCGCACTCATACCTTTGTATGAAAACCAACTCAAGGCGGTGTACTTCCAAATCGCTCGCAGCTGTGTTTCGAACGCGGTATGCGGGGTTGCGAAATGCGTTCCGTACCCCTTGCCCGCAGCGCCGGCTTGTAAGGGAATATTCTAGATAACTTCTATGCATGGCGTATGAGGCGGCTATGGAGGGTTGGCGTGGAACTGGCTAATCAATCATGTGCCATGCCGGAAAACGTGGGCGGTCATGACTCGCCATTTCACTCGATCACCAGCGTCATGGATCAGCTCAGTGTTCCTGTCTCGTCCATGCCATGTGGCAAGCCATCCAGGTATTTTCCTCTCGGTCTTCCTTTTGGTCTGTTCCCTTCGATCTTGCCAGTTCTCACTAAGTTCTCCAATCAATTTCTTCTCATAACATGTCCAAAAAATGTTGACTGTCTACGTCTAATTTATGTAATCAATTTACGATTTTCATTTGTCTCCTGTAGTACTTGGTCATTGGTTTTTCTGTCTGTCCATGGTATTCTTTGCATTTTCCTCAGAAACCACATTTCTGCAGCCATCAGATGTTTTTCAGCTTGACTGGCTAATACGTTGCGTTTAAAACCTTAGACTCAAAACTCAGCCACGTTTAATGCGCAAAAGACCAGGACAATTTATACCGCACTATGAACCACCACAAAGATAACCAACGCTGCTAAAGCTGGTTGAACAAATCTATAGATTAAACAAAATAGTTTGTTACATATCCCTTACAGGGAGTTCAATCAACCCCATAGATAAGGAAAGAAGAATAACACATGCAGCTGAGAACAAAGGAGGCTTTATAGAAGAAATAGAAGAGGGAGATCTAAAAATCCGCGAAGATGGAAGATCGAGACAGAGAAGAATAATATGGTGAGATATTAACATGGGTAGTACGGCTTCGTGTGAGTCGATGTAGGACCTATTCTTCACTGGGGCATAAAGAACTGGAGAAAAATAGTATATTATGCGGAGAACAAGGGAAAATCAGCACATACATTTCCAAACGATGGTTTATGAATATCCACAATGCAAGATCACGGTGGTGTGACGTGTTAAAAAAATTCGTATCAGATTTCGGTACAAATAACCTTTACAGTTGGAGTGGGAAAAGAACAAGGGGAAAACATAGGTAATAGATAGCTTGGCTATGTGGTTTGGTCGAGACAAGAAACCGGAGCTGACCCACGACTCTGGTGATCGTGTGAGATGGTGAAACATGACCACCTACGCTTATCGACCTGGCACACGATGCTGATGAACCTTTACAGGAACACCACTCTGCTGTGTCTTCATCTTGACGTGGTAGGGAACTTGCATGTTATAATGACCCCCTGAGATATACCGGCGGTATCGAAGCCTCTGGTAGGTTCTTCAATGTCGGACAGGCCAAGGGATAGGGACCAGACGAAGAGATAATCAGAAATACTGCTTTTTTTTTAGTAGACTGCGGACTTTAGGGTAAGCAAATTCGGAAAAATGCTTGTCGAAGTCGGAAGTAATGAGACACAGGCTTGACGAAACAGTGTAGCGGAATAGATAAACTGTAGGGACCACTGAGTGAACTGAAAGAGACAAGATAAGTTCATACAAGAGACATTAACCCAGATATAGACACATTTCAAGCGAAGAAGAAGAAGAAGTAAAGCGCAACTCACTTGGTGATGTACAGGAACCGAAGCTTGAGAACCATTCGTTTCATGTCGATTATTGCAGGTCCGCATGGCCGAAGGGATAAGAACGCGTGTTCTTAAACATCCGTTGTGCTAATGCCGAGGTAAGCGATTCAACCCCTACATTGGACAGCTAGACTAAAATTTTGACCTGTCGTCTTTGACTTGGGGACGTAAATTATAAGTACCTCTGAAGTCGGAGTGGGTTCACCCGATGGCGAGGGACACTGTTAATAAGGAAAGCTAATCCACACGCAAAATTCAGCCCATCACTACTATAAATAGTGTGAATGGACTACGCTTGAGTTCAAAGCGAGCGAGCGCAAAAAAATATCGTTTGTTAATTTTGTGTCATTGAACGTAGGCGGTAGGACAGTGTAGCAGCACACAACTTGAGAACCATTGGTTAGACGTGGGGTCTGTTCATCCTGCCCGCTACATGTCGGAGACAAGTGTTTGCTGTCAGCTGAAAGTTGCCAGTTAGTACAGTCACATATTTCACGAGCAAACATGTCCGACCAACCCACATTCTGACGTCAATAGTTTTGCTTTCGTTGTTGGTGTAATGGATCGCTGACAACTGCCCACATACATCCACAAAGGTGCTCCAGCGTCCTCCCATAGAGCACAGATGAATTTCAGCACTGTTCACGAACTCCGTTGAAGCAGCCAAAATCCACATGTGTATATACCAGAATCAGTACTGATACTGGCAACTTGCTGTCTTGATAAAAGATGGTTTGTTAAATTATGCTTTAAAAAAAAAGGGCACAATAACTGCAAATCATGAAGGGAACCAGGAATGGAGTTATACCTGTCTATAACACACATCCAGGGCTGAATTGTAGAGACCATGTATTGTCCTTGCAGCATGATCCCTCTCTCAACCTGCCTAGTTTACTGCAGAGGAAAGGTAACACCAATACACCTGGAACAATAGAAGCTGGAACAAGATCAGCAAAGCAATGCTCTCTCTAACTTCTAACTGTCCGCCTGTCGGAGCTTAGGGCCTGGTCTGCCCTGCCCTGACATTTAGTCTTTAGGTTGCATGTCATCGTTCTAGGATAAAACTTGTACCATACCAATTGCGTTCCCTCTCCCGAAGCCGTTGGCACAATGTGGGGTGTCGGGTTTGGTCAGTGCTGCCCAACATTCGGCGCTAACAGAAAGCAGATAGTACCATGTATGTGGTACAGTAGCTCTGTCATGTCTGATTATAACCAGGGTCACCAGAAATGGCGGCCATCAATCACAATGACACGGAACAACATGGGGCAGCTCTGGCCCCTAGGGAACCTTGAGTCCTAAAAGAAATTTTTAAAACAATCTAAGACCTGAAATATATACCTGAATCACACATGCTATAGCAATCTAAGACCTGAAATATATACCCGAATCACACATGCTATAGCAATCTAAGACCTGAAATATATACCCGAATCACACATGCTATTACAATCGATTGTGGGTAAGTGTCTCATTTTTAGATTTAATCTGGGCATTGGCGTAATCGTCTACAGACATAACATTCCGGTCTCCAGACATGACATCCCAGTCTCTAGACATGACATCCTAGACCTCGTACATGACATCACGGTCGCCAAACATGACATTCCGGTTCCCAAACATAACATTCCGGTCACCAAACATGATATTCCGGTGCCCAAACATGACATTCCGGTCACCAAACATGATATTCCGGTGCCCAAACATGACATTCCGGTCACCAAACATAACATTCCGGTCACCAAACATGACACCCGGTCACCAAACATGACACTCAAGTCTCCAGAAATGACGTCCTGGTCTCCTGACATGACATCACTGACTCCAGACATGACATCCCGCTCTCCAGACATGACATCCCAGTCCCTAGACTTGACATTCCGATGTTAAGATATCTATCTATCTATCTATCTATCTATCTATCTATCTATCTATCTATCTATCTATCTATCTATCTATCTATCTATCTATCTATCTATCTATCTATCCATCCATCCATCCATCCATCTATCTATCTATCTATCTATCTATCTATCTATCTATCTATCTATCTATCTATCTATCTATCTATCTATCTATCTATCGTCTGTCTGTCAAAAATCCACCCACCTACTAACCAATATCTGTCTGTCTGCTTGCCTGTCTTTCTGACTTCTCTCTGTATATCTGCCTGTTCTTCTGTCAATCCCACTGCCCGTTATTCTTCTTAGTCTGTCTATCCGTCATACTGTCTGTCTTTCTGTCAATCACACTGTCCAGTCTGTCCAACTGTCCAGCCCCTCCGCCCACACCACCGTCTCCCCACAAACACACCTCTTACCCAACAGCGGAAGCGCAACGTTCCCCCATATTTCAGCGGATCGTTTATGCACGCATGCAATCTCCCCTCACAGAAATCTACATGAATGGGACGTGAACAAATCTACATTCCGCCGACTTTACTTTTCCTGTTGCAAGGTTGCCTGCTTTCCAACATAGCAACTAGGTCAGTGTACTGCTCTGTTGATATTTCCCGCCTTTAGGGCCCGTGTTAAATTTAGAAAACCGAATTGCAACTAAAGTAGAAAAAGGGCTGTTGCTCTTCTGTGCATGTGTTAGTGTGTGGGTGGGGTGTTTTACTTCTGATGGTACAGGAGATTCGTTGGTATGTGTACCCATTTGAACGAAAGCTGCTGGATACACAGTAGAAACACGGCTGGTGACTTTGGTCTCTTAGTTTTAGGCGCCGTGGAGATGTAAACACAGTGTTTGAGGATTGCTAGGCCAAAGGTGTAGACCCGAACGTAGGTAAGTTTTGAAGTTAACGGTTATGATAGTTTTGGTTTTCGTAAAAATTAAAGCCCTTATCTTGTGCATCCACATTAACGTACAGGAGCTTGGGTGTTTTTAGTGGCCCTAAGAGCTATGCTGGCGGTGCAACAGCCACTGGTAGGTAGGGTCTTCCATGTCGGACAGGTAGGGTATGGATCGGACGAAGCGATAGACCAGTGGTTCTCAACCGGCGGGGAATTCCCCCTCCCCCAGGGGGGAATTTTAGGGTTTCCGGGGGGGGGGGGCAATAAAGATTATTTCAAGATTGCGTTAATACAAGAACCGATTACTTGATATTGTTTTTCTCTCCATACTTTACGGTTGTGTACTTCTTTCTCGCCCTTCTGAAATTAGTTTTATAACACAAGTAGACCAGAAATACCAGAGATGATTCTTCTTCTTCTTCTTCTTCTTCTTCTTCTTCTTCTTCTTCTTCTTCTTCTTCTTCTTCTTCTTCTGCGTTCATCCGGATTTTTTTTTTTCCGGATGTGACTGCGTTGTGCCTGTTTACAGCAGAGCTGCGTTCTTGCGCCGTTAGGCCGACACATCCGACTTCTGCGGGCATTTGTTGACCGGGTTAACCTTCCCGGGACCAGAGATTCGATATGCTGATGATACAGTATTAGGCCTACTATCCACATCACAGTATGGTATAGAAAACTTAATAACCTCAACTCAAAGAAATAGTGAAAATCACATCTTATAACTTAATATAGCAAAAACAAAGATAATGCATACAGATAAAACTACTATGGAGAAAGAAATATATGTTAATGAGGAAAGATTGGAGGTGGTGGAAAATTTTGAATATCTTGGGTCATTGATTACCAACAATGGTGACACAATGAAATAAATTAAACGACGACTATCAATTGTTCTTCAAAGACTAAAACAACTGAATAAATATGGAGTGGGACAGGTAGAACTACAAAAATTAGATTTTTAAGAGCATGCATCTTTCCCATTGCAACATACGCCTGTGAGGCCTTGACACTTACTAAACAAGCTGAACAGCGCATAAATGCTTTTGAATATAAATGTTGTAGACAGGTTCTAAGAATATCTTGGGTAAAGAACAGAACAAATGCATGTATACTTCAAGAGCTGAATATTGAAGAGGGTTGGCTATTAAAGACGATAAAACAAAGAAAATTGATATATTTTTGTCACTTGAAACGTCATGAAAGTTTGAAGAGAACAATAATGGAGAGGTACATGCCTGGGAAGAGAGGAAGAGGAAGGCCAAAGAGAAGATGGGTGCAGGATGTGGCGGGTGATCTTCAGATGGGTGTATTGGACGAGGCACATCTTACTTGTGATCGAGAAGCTTTCCTGAAGGTTGTTATAGGAGCGAGGTTCTGCAAAGGACATACTACTGAATGAATGAATGAGACCCGCAAATCAGGTTTTTCAAGTATGTAGACGTCTAGACTTGTTCTAGTATGTGTTGTTAACTTTAGCTTCCGTTTTTACGTATACTATGTAGGAGCGGCCGGTCTCTCTGGCCGAGGGGTTACACCACTTTCTCCGTAATCCCGTTTATCACGCAGTCTCGTAGCGGACGAGAACTGGGAGCGGTTCGTCCCCCGCTGGTGACTTGCGGGATAACTGAGCCGGCCGCTCAGAAAGCAATGGCAAACAACTGAGCGTAATCTTGCCAAGAAATCAACAGACAGCTGAAAGATGCTGCTGTTGACAGCGATGTCCTGTAAAGGATATGCAAAACATACATATGTAGGAGCGGGGGGAATTTATACGGAGGTAATACGGAAAGGGGGGTGGGGAACTTACGTTCTGAACATATGGTGAAGGGGTGCATGGACCAAAAAGGTTGAGAACCACTGCGATAGACAAACCTGCTGCCTTGTAGGTTGGCTGAGGACAGTCAAAGGCTAGGGAAAGCAAACCCGTAGAAGATGCTTGTCGAAGTCGGATGTACTGAGCTACAAGCTTGACCAAACCGTGCGACGCAACTCACTTGATGTTTTTTTTTTTGTATGACATATCCCTTAAAGGACGTTGCAGTCAACACCAGCATTTTTCAGCTGCTGTTGATGTACTAGGCAAGATTATGCTCAGTAGTTTGCCATTGCTTTCTGAGCGACCGGCTCACATGCCCATAAGTTACCGACGCGACAAGAACCGCTACCAATTCTCGCGCACATCACGTCACTCACGAGAGTATACGGGATTACGGAGAAATACGCTAACCCATAGGCCAGGGAGACTTTTAATGTATAGATGGGGTAAAATTATCGGATTACGTTAAATGCAGATGGATATTATTACCGTCAGTGACTCAGTCTCTTCTCAACGATCACACAAGGGGAGTCTGAGTAAAGTGCACGAGCTCAGTAGGCGGGCGAGGATGCACATATATGCATATACTAGATTCGCGTATACTATTTATATTCGTCTGCGAGTTATCATCATGGAGAAGGTCCTTTGCAGAACGTCTCTCTCACCACGGCGCGGCGGGGGTCAGCGTGGCCGGATAGATAACAACAGACGTGCTTAAACTTCCGCTGCGCTGATGCCGAGGTAGCGGGTTCAACCCCTACACAGATCAGTAGGACTAAATGTTGACTTCTTGTCCTTGACTTGGGGACACTTGGAAATTACAAGTACCTAAGAAGTCGGAGTGGAATCGCCTGATGGCGAGGGGCACTGGTAATAGGTAAAGCTAATCAACACTGAAACATCAGTCCAACGCTCGAGTTCACAGCGAGCGAAATAAACATAATGACAGTTGTGACTTAATCTTCTTACACTCTTGACAGTTGTGACGTAATCTTCTTACACTCATGACAGTTGTGACGTAATCTTCTTACACTCTTGACAGTTGTGACATAATCTTCTTTCACTCATGACAGTTGTTACTTAATCTTCTTACACTCATGACAGTTGTGACGTAATCTTCTTACACTCATGACAGTTGTGACATAATCTTCTTTCACTCATGACAGTTGTGACTTAATCTTCTTACACTCATGACAGTTGTGACTTAATCTTCTTACACTTATGACAGTTGTGACTTAATCTTCTTACACTCATGACAGTTGTGACGTAATCTTCTTACACTCATGACAGTTGTGACTTAATCTTCTTACACTTATGACAGTTGTGACTTAATCTTCTTACACTTATGACAGTTGTGACTTAATCTTCTTACACTCATGACAGTTGTGACTTAATCTTCTTACACTTATGACAGTTGTGACTTAATCTTCTTATACTTATGACAGTTGTGACTTAATCTTCTTACACTTATGACAGTTGTGACTTAATCTTCTTACACTCATGACAGTTGTGACTTAATCTTCTTACACTTATGACAGTTGTGACTTAATCTTCTTACACTCATGACAGTTGTGACTTAATCTTCTTACACTCATGACAGTTGTGACTTAATCTTCTTACACTCATGACAGTTGTTACTTAATCTTCTTACACTTATGACAGTTGTGACTTTATCTTCTTACACTCATGACAGTTGTGACTTAATCTTCTTTCACTCATGACAGTTGTTACTTAATCTTCTTACACTCATGACAGTTGTGACTTAATCTTCTTATACTCATGACAGTTGTGACTTAATCTTCTTACACTCATGACAGTTGTGACTTAATCTTCTTACACTCATGACAGTTGTGACTTAATCTTCTTACACTCATGACAGTTGTGACTTAATCTTCTTACACTCATGACAGTTGTGACTTAATCTTCTTACACTCATGAGAGTTGTGACTAATCTTCTTACACTCATGACAGTTGTGACTTAATCTTCTTACACTTATTACAGTTGTGACTTAATCTTCTTACACTCATGACAGTTGTGACTTAATCTTCTTACACTTATTACAGTTGTGACTTAATCTTCTAACACTCATGACAGCTGTTGCTTAATCATGTTCTTACACTCATGACTGTTGTTACTTAATCTTCTTACACTCATGATATTTGTTACCTAATCTTCTTACACTTATGATAGTTGTTACTTAATCTTCTTACTCTCATGACAGTTGTTACTTGATCTCCGTAAACCCGTAACACTTGTTACTTTATCTTCTTTACAGGCCTCGCATATTATTAAGAGTGAAAACCGTAGTTGCATGTCCTTTTTAAAGACCTCGCAGTCAAACTCAGTATTTCTTGGTTGTTTGTGATGTCTTAACAATGTTACGTTCAGTAATTTGTCATTGCTTTCTGAACGACAGGCACTCACACCATTGTATGGAAACAAACGCAATGCGATCTGTTTCCAAATATGATAGTATCTACTTTACTATTACTTTAACCTCTAAGAAAGTATCTACTATACCATTACTTTAACCGCTGTAAAAATATATACTTGACTATTACTTTAACTTCTGTGAAAGTATATACTTTACTATTACTATAACCTCTATGAAAGTATATACTTTATTATTTCTTTAACCTCTATGAAAGTATATACTTTACTATTACTTTAACCTCTATCAAAGTGTAGAGTTTAAAGTAATAGTAAAGTATATACTTTCATAGAGGTTAAAGTAATAGTAAAGTATATATAAAGTATATACTGTCATGGGTGTCAGAAGATTAAGTAACAACTGTCATGGGTGTAAGAAGATTAGATTTACTATTACTATAACCTCTATGAAAGTAAATACTTTACTATTACTTTAACCTCTATGAAAGTATATACATTACTATTACTTTAAATTCTATGATAGTGACTACTTTACTATTATTTTAAGCTCTATGAAAGTATATACTTTACTATTACTATAACCTCTACGAAAGTATATACTTTACTATTACTATAACCTCTATGAAAGTATATACTTTACTATTACTTTAACCACTATGAAAGTATATACTTTACTATTACTTTAACCTCTATGAAAGTATATACTTTACTATTACTTTAACCTCTATGAAAGTATATACTTTACTATTACTATAACCTCTATGAAAGTATATACTTTACTATTACTTTAACCACTATGAAAGTATATACTTTACTATTACTTTAACCACTATGAAAGTATATACTTTACTATTACTTTAACCTCTATGAAAGTATATACTTTACTATTACTTTAACCTCTATGAAAGTATATACTTTACTATTACTATAACCTCTATGAAAGTATATACTTTACTACTACTATAACCTCTATGAAAGTATATACTTTATTATTACTTTAACCTCTATGAAAATATATACTTTACTATTACTTTAAATTCTATGATAGTGACTACTTTACTATTACTTTAACCTCTATGAAAGTATATACTTTACTATTACTATAACCTCTATGAAAGTATATACTTTACTATTACTTTAACCACTATGAAAGTATATACTTTACTATTACTTTAACCACTATGAAAGTATATACTTTACTATTACTTTAACCACTATGAAAGTATATACTTTACTATTACTATAACATCTATGAAAGTATATACTTTAATACTACTATAACCTCTATGAAAGTATATACTTTATTATTACTTTAACCTCTATGAAAATATATACTTTACTATTACTTTAAATTCTATGATAGTGACTACTTTACTATTACTTTAACCTCTATGAAAGTATATACTTTACTATTACTATAACCTCTATGAAAGTATATACTTTACTATTACTTTAACCACTATGAAAGTATATACTTTACTATTACTTTAACCACTATGAAAGTATATACTTTACTATTACTTTAACCTCTATGAAAGTATATACTTTACTATTACTTTAACCTCTATGAAAGTATATACTTTACTATTACTATAACCTCTATGAAAGTATATACTTTACTACTACTATAACCTCTATGAAAGTATATACTTTATTATTACTTTAACCTCTATGAAAATATATACTTTACTATTACTTTAAATTCTATGATAGTGACTACTTTACTATTACTTTAACCTCTATGAAAGTATATACTTTACTATTACTATAACCTCTATGAAAGTATATACTTTACTATTACTTTAACCACTATGAAAGTATATACTTTACTATTACTTTAACCACTATGAAAGTATATACTTTACTATTACTTTAACCACTATGAAAGTATATACTTTACTATTACTATAACATCTATGAAAGTATATACTTTACTACTACTATAACCTCTATGAAAGTATATACTTTATTATTACTTTAACCTGTATGAAAATATATACTTTACTATTACTTTAAATTCTATGATAGTGACTACTTTACTATTACTTTAACCTCTATGAAAGTATATACTTTACTATTACTATAACCTCTATGAAAGTATATACTTTATATTACTGTAACTTCTACGAAAGTATTTACTTTACCATTACTTTAACCTCTGTTAAAATATCCACGTCTTTACTATTACTTTAACTGATTCAGTGCCAAGAATAAAGCAGGTTTGGACCAAACATGCTACACAATCAAATGAAGACGTTGTATAATGTGAATATGCGTTCACTGAGCATTGAAATTGGGGGAGACACCACGAAACGAAACAAATCACACGATGGCCCTAGTCTGGCGATATATTGTCCTTGTGTCGTAATGGGAGGTCACACTTGGCGATATAATTCCTTTGACACTGGATCAGTTAACCTCTTTGGCACACCTGCTTCACTATTGCCTTAACTGGGAGCCTCTGTGGCGAAGTGGTCAAGCCGTTTGACGTTTGACTCGTGAGCCGAAGGTTGTGGGTTCGATTCCGGGCCGCGTCCTTCGGCTTACGAGTTAAATGTTTCGGAGACTCCCATGGGTCGTCGCTAAAAGCTACGGAGTTCGTGCTTTGTGCGACGCTTTCCGTGCTGCGGAAAGAGACCGAGCCATATGGGATAAAACCCGGTGCAATGAAGTCGACCCTGTCGACTTTTAAGCGACTTTTTATTGCCTTAACTCTTTACATTTGATCCCAATCAACAGGTCTGGGAGACGATGACCAGCAGGATGATCGGATCAGTCATATCTCTGCTTAGCCTGTTCGTATTGATTAATGCCAGGCAAAAACAGCCTCGTGTAGAAGACAGTAACACGATCAAAATCCTCAAACAGGCTGCGCAAGACACGGACACTGTTGTTAACATCATTTCTGATGCCAAGTCCGAACGTAGAGGGCTGGAGAATGCCAATCCACCAGCCTCAGAAAGTCTTATCAAGGAAGAACTGGACATACTTTCAGAAGACGCCCAGAAACTACGGGATCATATGTTAAATGTAGCAGCCGTGAACTCTGATGGCGGAGTTCAAGGCCAGGAGTTTGAGGACGATCTGAAGAGCATTCAGGTAGGATGAATAATTTAGAAAGAAAGCGACTGTATTAAGATTATTTTTCAGGTGATTTGTATGAAGCAGAAGTAGGCTATTTAGACTCTACAATGCTTTCTGCCATCTGATATTTTCATGAGCTACCCGACTTTCCAGCGCTTTCTGCCATCTGATAATTTCATGATATATGAGACCCTCCAATGCTTTCTGCCATCTGATATTTTCATGAGCTACCCGACACTCCAATCCTTTCTGCCATCTGATATTTTCATGAATTACCCGACCCTTCAATGCTTTCTGTCATCTGATATTTTCATGAGTTATCCGACTCTCCAATGCTTTCTGCCATCTGATATTTTCATGAATTACCCGACTCTCCAATGATTTCTGCCATCTAAAATTTTCATGAGCTTTGAGACTCCCCAATGCTTTCTGCGATCTGATATTTTCATGAGATATGCGACTCCTCAATGCTTTTTGCCATCTGATATTTTCATGAGCTATCACACGATTGATAAAAGAAATACCACAATGTAATATACGGATAAATGGGAATATTCTTAAACAAGTGAATAGGTACAACTATCTCGGAACAGTCATAACATCTCAAGGGAGGTGCCTTGAAGTGAGTAGAACAAGAATCGCTATGGCGAAGGTAGCCTTTTGCTAGATGAAAAACACACTGACCAATAAAAATGATGTCAATTGTAACGAGAAAAAACACCGTTGAAGTGCCGCATAGAACCTGTACTTTTGTGTGGATATGAGGCGTGGACAATGAGCAGACAAAGCTGAAAAACATCTAATGGCCGTGGAAATGTGATTTCTGAGGAGAATGCAAAGAATACCATGAACAGACAGAAAACCAACTGCTGTGAGTTTCGTGTGAAATGCTTTTGAATCTGCCCGAGGTTCTTTGGAACGTGTCTGCATGTTCGGAGCGATGGCAGATGGCTATGTCCCAGAGTTGACCGGTTTTTACCTTATGCAGAAATGCGTGGCTGCTGGGCTTCTGGTTGACTGCCACTGCCGTCGGTGATGAACTGTATTTCGTGGACTGTGGGTGAACATCTAGGAAACATCCAGATGGGAAAATGACTGCCGGTTCCATCAGAAATGAACTGGGTGTTTTGTGGGGGACTATTGTGTTGACGGTGGCGGCGGCATTATGCACAGTGTATCTGTGCGGAATGTTGTTTGTCGAGACTCCTTTTCACATTGGGCAGTGGGGAGCATTTTGTGTGATATTCACTGGCACAGGAACGGAGTATAATGGGGATGACTCGTTGCTGTGAAGTTGGAACTGCGACTAACTAACAGAAAAACCAACGAGAAAGTCCTACCAGAAACAAATAAATACCGTAAAAATATCAGAGAGATTACACGTAGACCAGTGGTTCTCAACCTTTTTTGGCCTTTGCCCCCCTTCACCATATTTTTAGGACGTCATTCCCCCCCCCCCTCACCATATTTTTAGAACGTCATTCCCCCTTTCGTATTTTCTCCCTAAAAATTTCCCCCTGCCCCTACACAGTATACGTAATAATTGAAGCTAAATTTAAAAACAAGTCTAGACGTCCACATAAAACGTGATTTGTGGGTCTACTTACTTTATAAAATGAATTTTAGAAGGGTGGGACGTACAGAACCGTAAAGTATGAAGGGAAAAACAAGATCAAGTAATCGGTTCTTGTATCAACGCAATCTTGAAATGATCTTCATCCCCCCCCCCCCCCTGGAAACCCAAAAATTCACCCCTGTGGGGGGGGGGGGGGGAATTCCCCACCGGTTGAGAACCACTGACGTAGAAATACATTGGAGAACTTGGTGACAACAGGCAAGACTGATGGGAAAAGAACAAGTAGAAGGTAAAGAGGTAAATATCTGGATGGCTTAGCCACGTGGCAAGGTCAAGATAAGAACACAGAACTGATCCACGACTCTGGTGATCTAGTCAGATGGCGAAACATGACCTCCTACGCTTATTGTTTGTCAAGACGGCGAAGTGCCAGACATACTTGCGTCTCTCCTGTTTGTGCGTCGATGTTTACTATTTATCTCCGTTCTTTCTTAAAAAAGTAACCACAGCATCGCAGGCGTTTCCCAAGATTTGCTATGCTGATATGCTAATGTAGTGAGAAACGACCAGGCAGACAGCTTGGCTGAGTCTGCACCACTCGGTGGGGTATGGTGCATGATAAGGCAGATGTGGCCGGGGTCATTTGAAATCATGTGTATAGTGAGGAAGTACAGATAGATCATCACGGCCTGGAGAGAATGGTGCTGCGGGGAGTGACCAGTGGATCTGGCTGACAATCAGAACTCCGAGGAAAGGCCAGTCCGACACATAACCAGACCGCTACTAGTACAATCAGTATTGGGACTCTTCGCTGGCTGTTGCAGATGAGGTCGGAGCACATATGGGAATGTCCTGAGTGCTGTGATGCATGTTCTTGACTCAACTCAACTTGCTTTGCTTATTGTGCCTATAGCGTTCTTTATTGGAGTATAATTTTGTCATCTGACCAAACTGTCTTTCTTCTCCTAGGCTCGTCTGCCGCATAATGTTTTGGCGGGCTCTGCAGCCGTATCAGATGGCTTGCCTTGTTGAGCGATCTTGTTAGCGTCAGAATGGACATTCTTGTGTGTTTTTCTGGTTGCTGTTCTAGTTTTGCAATGTCCGTGGATTTTTGTTTGCGGCTGCAGGATCAGTTAGAGCGGTTATGGATCCTGTTTTTCTGCTTTCGCCTGCAGTGCTTTGACGCGAGCGACAGTAATGACGCCTTTTCTGTCATCTCTCATCTTGTTTGTGACGGGAAATCTTTCTGAATAATTATGCCCCCCCCCCCTCCAGCTAGCAGTGGTTGGTTGTAGCAGTAGTTGGCACTATAGTCTGTTCAGAAATGATTGCCTTTATTCACGATATATATTTATGAAAACTGTCTGTTGCATCATTATGAAAGTTTTCTTTCCGTCTTATATTTATCCCCACCAAAAGAATATGTCTTTGATAGGTCCAAAGGCAACTTAAATCATCGAAAGCGGCGACATTTCTTTGATGTTTTGGGGAAAATGTAGTGAATTCACGCTAACAAACTAGTCTTACAGTAAGGCACGTCATTTCGGGTAACGACACAAGTACAAGGCGTAGCCAGATTCGTATGGGAGTGAGTGCAATAAAAAAAAAAAGAAGTCGCTTAAAAGTCGACAGGGTCGACTGCATTGCAACGGGTTTTTATCCCACATGGCTCAGCCTCTTTCCGCAGCGCGGAAAGCGTCGCACAGAGCACGAACTTCGTAGCTCCAGCGACGACCCCCGGGAGTCTCCGAAAAAAATGCACTCGTAAAATGAAAGATGCGGCTCGGAATCGAACATACAATCTTCGGAGCCCGAATCAGACGGCTTGACCACTTCACCATGGAGACTCCCGAGAGGGGTACAATGTGTAATATTAGTAAAGACAGAATTTACAGAAGCATGGTGTAAATAATGTGTAAATTGACGGGAAAGTAGAAGGAAATATATTTATTACCTTATTTTTCATTTTCTTCTTGTTTCTTCAGCCGCTGGTTAATAATGTGTACACAAGGAGTCATGTTACTAGGATGCATTTAGCTTTTTATATTGAGTTCTTGAAAGCTTCCAAATAGCTGTGCGTTAATGTGCGTATGGAGTGACCAGCAATGATACCGCAATTTCGTCATCATGTGTCAATTTTTAAGGATCTGTTCAGCTGTCTGTGTAGTTTGTTCACACGTACACATGGGTGACAGACCCGCTTTGAGTCTTCGAGAAAGATTGTCTACTCTGCTGTTTACCGTTCTGAAACAGAACATGATTATCTGTTTTGCACTATGAAAATAGTTGTCCATGTCTCTGTAGTTGGTTTTCTTCTTAACGACCAAGATGTTGGTCCTCTTTTCATTGAAGTTTATAGACTGATTCGTATGTACGTGTGTTCTCCCCTAATTTGACAACGTGTTTGCTCTCACGTTTCTTATTATGCCACAATATGTCAGTTTTCCACCGCAATATTACTCTTCTGTTGGTATTCAATGCGTTTAGTATTTTTTTTTTTTCAATACCAGTTGTCTGTCACCACTGAGGGCTTGCGGAATTGATAATTCATCAATGTGGAATACAAACTGTTGCCATTGACATTGTGCTGATGCTGTAATGTTTAGGGCCAGCAATTCGTCTGAATAGTTGGAGCAAAATATCCCAGTAAGTGTGCACGTGGATTAAGGTCTGCGATCTGCCCAGACCTTAATCTGTGTCGGACGATTCCAGTAGGTTGATGACTGCTCTCGGTTGCATAAAATTAAATCCATCCTTTCTCCAAAAGCCCTCTTTCTCTTTCAACACATGGTCCTCACATTTTTTCCCCAGTAACTTTTATAAATATTTAATAGGTTAGTATCTTGACGTCAGACAATTTGAATGTAGTATTGTCAGCTGCCACCTGTCCTTTAATTTTAGCCCACACAAGTTCTATAGGGTTTAAATGAGAATGGTACGGCGGAAGTCTCAAGCACCTATGGCCATGTTCTTCTATCAACTTGCCAATTTGATATTTCTTGCTTTTCTGCGCCTGTTTTACAAGGGACAACAACTGTAGCTTGAAATATGTTTCTGGAAATGGTATATTTTCTCTTCGGAGCGATATCTTTATTGCTTCCTTTGTGCTCAATGCCGTTAGTATTTTGTCTTCTTGGGCATTGTGATATGATGCATTGTCCATGATTAGACAAGACGGTCTATCAAGGGATGGAAGTACTGTATTCTCGAGCCAATCTCTAAATACATTACCATTCATCTCATTATGCTAATCCCTATTGTCTGTATGTTTTGATACGAACACGAGTCCAGCATTCTGTAGTATGCCATTATGAGTACTACCAGCATAGGCTATGACCAAACGCTGTCCTTTACTGCTGGGCACATATCGCTTTATCTTTCCATCCACTGATTGCCATTCCTTTTCGCTTGTGTGGAGCGCATTAATCCACGTCTCATCAAAATACACTATGTCATAATTATTTTTGCGCATTTCCCTTATTTCACGTAGGTATATGCTTCTCATAGGCTGAGCAGCGCATAAATACCTTTGAATATAAATGTTTTATACGAGTTCTAAGAATATCTTGGGTAAAGAAAAGAACAAATGCATCAATACTTCAAGAGCTGAATATTGAAGAAGGTTGGCTTTTAATAACGATAAAACAAAGAACATTGAAATATTTTGGTCACTTGAAACGTCACGAAAGTTTGGCGAGAACAATAATGGAGGGGTATATGCCTGGGAAGAGAGGAAGAGGAAGGCCAAAGATAAAATGGGTGCAGGATGTGGCGGATGATCTCCAGATGGGTGTCTCGGACGCGGGACATCTTGCTTATGATCGAGAGGTTTGTCGGAAGGTTGTTATAGGAGCGAGGTTCTGCAAAGGACATGCTACTGAATGAATGAATGAATGAATGGATTTGCTTCTCATGGCTCCTAAATGCGGTTGCTCGCAAAGGATATTTCTACCCCCCCCCCCCCTGTACTTTCTAACAGTGAAGCCTAATGTCCTTATAATTTTCCACAAAGTTGTTTTGGATAGCTCTATGTTATGTTCTTTCTCAACCAAACCCTAAGTTTCTTTGGCATCCAGCATTTTTATAATAGCTCGCCTTATGACATACTTGTCAAAGCTGTCTACAATTGCCTTTCTACCTACCGTTTGCTTATCGCGTGTTGGTTTTATCCCAGATTCTTGCACCCATCGACGAAATGACCGTTTACTCAAACCCAATTCATGCACTGTTCTTTTTTCGGGATTTGTAACAGTATGAAACAGTTTCCTCTTGACAAAAATATGTGTAGAACTTCATAGCGATGCTTTGAAGTGTACACAATTTCACATTCAATCCCATTGAACAATATTCACACATTCAAATTTTAGCTATTAATATGATATTAATGGTAAGATTTATTTATATATTTATTTATATAATCACGTTTCATGAAAGAACCCACATTGACGACACCTCTGAACAATCTCATTTAACTGCGCGCCGTTGGTGCCATAACGTGAACCACGAGATAATAAAAAAAAAAAAAAAAAAAAAAAAAAAAACGCGGATGTGTCTGTGTGAAGGTGTAATGCATTTAAAATTATTAACCTAATCTTTGAACCGTAAATTATATGCCGCATATAAACACTCATTGAAATCTGCTGTACAATCTCCAGAACAAATTTTTTTTTGTTTTAGTTGGTTGGACATAATGATTCATTCATTGGCACCTTTCCGTCTTGACAGACGATAGTTTGGTACATTGTGCTTCAAAAAGGCTTAATAACTACGATCCATGGCGGTGGCGAGTGTGGCTGGTAAGGCCAATTCTTGCTGCAAATGTTTGCCCACAGTAGGTGCATGTGAAAACATGGTCATTTCCACCATTTTGCACCATCTTACGTCTCTCACGCTCTGTGTGTGCTTTATCTGCAATCATTTTCTCCTTTGTCTTTATTCAATTTCTGATAGTTGCCCTCCATGCAACACGTTCAGTGGCGACGTGCTCCCAATGTGCATTATCAATGCCTGTATCAATCATGTCCCGCTTACACACATCTTTGTATCGTAGTAGAGGCCGACCCTGAGATCTCCTACCCGTCTGTAATTCACCAAAAAAGATGTCCTTTGGTATTCTACCATCATCCATCCTCCTAACGTGTCCTATCCATCTAAGTCTACGAAGACTGAGCATGGAATACACCGTCACACAACCTGATCTTTCCAATACTTCAGTATTTGTGATTTTGTCTTGCCACTTAATACCAAGTATTCTTCGCAGACACCGCATATGAAAGCTGTTTAAACGTTTCTCTTGGCGTGAGTAAGTTGTCCAGGTTTCACTGCCATAAAGAAGAGTACTAAGGACACAGGCTTGGTAGAAGAGGACTTTTGTTTTGGCAGTAAGCTTCCTGTTCTCCCAGACTCTTTTTGCTAACATGTTCATTGTTGTTGCTGCCTTGCCAATCCTGATGTTGATTTCCTGATCGAGGGATAATTTGCTATTTACCTCTGATCCTAGATATGTAAAATGGTCTACTATCTCCAGTTCAGCGTCATCAATAAAGATTGATAGTACACCATGTGCACCTTGTGACATAATCTGTGTCTTCATTTTGTTAATTGTTAAACGAAATTCAGAACAAGCATTGGAGAATGCAGATAGTAGATGTTGTAATTCTTCCTCAGAGTGGGTCGTAATCGCAGCATCATCCGCAAAAAGCAAATCTCTGATTAGTACCCTGCTAATTTTGGTCTTGGCCTTCAATCTCTGAGCATTATAGAGGCCACCATCTGAGCGTGAGTGAATGTATATTCCATCATCCTGATCACGAAAGGCATATTTCAGTGGAAGTGAAAAGTATATCCCAAAGAGGGTGGGGGTTAGTACACAACCTTGCTTAACTCCACTCTTGATTTCAAACTCTTCTGAAGTTGAGCCATCAAACTTGATTATACCCTTCATGCCTGTGTGGAACGATTCCACAATGGACAGAAGAATCTTCTTTAGTGCTTTGAACAGACCCTCACTACTGACCAAATCGAATGCCTTTGTGAGGTCGATGAAGGCAATAAACAGTGGCTGATTTTGTTCCCGGCATTTTTCTTGCATCTGTCGCAATGAGAATATCATATCAATGGTAGACCGGTTCTGACGGAAGCCGCACTGTGATTCGGACATAATGATAAGGTTATCTAAATCTTATAATTTTCCCTCAGTTGGTTATCGAGATATGGAATTTTATATTGGGGGAGACAAAAGTAAACAGACTATAGTAGTATCAGTAGTAGTAGAGTAAGTAGTAATGGTAGTAGTAGTTGGAAACAAATAGGTATATTTAGCTTGTGCGAGAAGAAACATACTAAACACAGACACGTTGCACATACCTTACAAGGAGATCCACCGTACACAGGTGGAAACAAAGTCAGTGACTTATCCAAAATTAGAAGCAATCAATAAATATGTACAATGAAATAATAAAATAAAAAACACACAAATACGTACAATAGGACACAATGGACGGCCGACGTTTCGATTCTAGGAATCTTTGTCAAGGACAGGACACCACAAATAGATAAAACAACGAAAAAAGAAAACACAAAATAACACAACTACTCGGTCCCCATTTGGGAGCAGAATATATATATATATATATATATATATATATATATATATATATATATATATATATATATATATATATATATATATATATATATATATCCATGTTTTACAATACTTTTTTAAATTGTGTGTATACTGTGAGTGAGGGAGTCTTTATTGCTATTCCTTACTTGTCTTTAATCGTATTTTCATATATGCACAGAGATATTACTGTTTCTCTGTCCTTTAGAGTGTGAATTGTAATAAGGGTCGTACGTTGTATTCATTTTATGTTTTTGAAAATTTATGATTACGCATTGTTGAAATGTCTAATGCAGTGGTTCTCAGCCAGTGGGGCCACCCCCACCCCCCCCCCCCCCCCCCCCACATTCCAAGGGGAAATTAAGATTATTTCAAGATCGATTTAATAAAACAACCGATTAATTGATATTTTTTTCCCTCCATACTTTACGTTTCTGTACTTCTCGCCCTTCCGAAATTCGTATTATAACATAAGTAGACCCGCAAATCACGTTGTGTGTAGATGTCTAGACTTGTTCTACTATGTATTATTAAATTTAGCTTCCATTTTTAGATATATTGTGTGGGGGAGGGGGGATTTATAAGGAGGACATACGAAAGGGGGGGGGGGGGGGGTGACATTCTGAACATATGGTGAAGGGGTGCATGGGCCAAAAAAGTTGAGAACCACTGGTCTAATAAAAACGAAGACTGGCACAGTAAAGATGGGCTCAGAGTCGGGAATTTAAATATCTGCCATCTATTAGGGAAGCTGCCCGAACTATTACTTATACTTAATCAATATTTTCACATGTTCGGCATTGGTGGCATTAGTGAGAGTCGATTAAATGGTAACATTTCAGATGATGACATTCGCTATTAGAGGTTTTAAAGTTATTAGAAGAGATCCTTATCAGAAACAAGAGACGGGCATTGCAGTTTATATTTCTAATTCGCTTAACGTGCGCCACCGGCTTTATTTTGAAACCTGTGAGATTGAGAGTATATGGCTTGAGGTGAAATTTCAAAATACCCCTAGTAGTTGGCTAACTTTATCGAAACCCCATGCAGGAAACATCAGGTACGAAAAGTTCACCACTATGATGGATGTAGTCTTTAGTAATGCGAGATAAATAATACTGCTGCTATGAGACTTCAAAATAGACATTGACAAATCAAACACAACATGGGAAAACATAACAGAGTCATATAACTTCCAACAGTTAGTCAAACAAGCCACTAGAATAACAAAATCATCTGCAACACTTATAGATCACATTTATACTACATGTGCTGACAACATCACAGAATGTACTGTACCTATTAATGCAATGGGCGATCCCTACCCAGTATGTTGCACGTGGTCGAAAAGAAGTACCTAAACCCCGAAACACAAACACATAAGTATACAATTTTGAAATTATAAAAGTTTAAATCAAGATGTCTTTTTACAAGACTTACTCAACTCATCTCTGAACTGTTTACCAGCTTCCTGACCCATATGATGCTCTGGACCACTGGCTGAAGACCTTTCTAAGTGTATTTGATAAGCATGTTCTGTTTAAGGAAGTTCGAGTCAAACATTACACTAAGGCCCCGTGGATCATACAGGAAATTTTGTTGAAATTTTGAGAGACCGGGACAGGGCACATAAAAATAGAGATCTAACTACGTACCCTAGACTGAGAAACAAAGTTCAATATGTTATTCGAAAGGAAAAGAAAAACTATTCTAAGAATTTAATAAAAGGTAAAACCTACACTAAAGATATATGGAAAGCAATTAATACCTTGACAAAGAAACACAAGTCATCACAATCATTACCATCAAATCAGATTACATGTGATCATTTCAGTAGTTTCTTTCAATCCGACATAAACCAATTGAAGGCGGCAAAACCAGATTTTCTCATACATATCTTTATTATCATCATTTTGTGAGAACAAATGCTATGGAGACTTTCCCTCCAACATACCGCAAATGACGACCACAGAAGTATTTACGCATCTCAGTAAGCTAAAAAAATAACTCATCAGTCCTAGATGGAATCAGTAATCGGACTGTTCGCTACGCTGCACCGGCGTTCTGCGAGTCACTAACTTTTATATATAATCAATGTCTCACCAAAGGTCACTTCATATCAGCCTTTAAAATCGCTAAAGTGTATCCGCATTTAAAAGATTCTTCATTAGACGATCGTATCATGAGGCCAATTTCCATATTATTCTTGCCATCCAAACCGCTAGAAAAGCACATTCACAAAGCAACACTAGAGCACATAGTTCACCGCATAGTTCACCACAAACTAATAGTTGACAGTCAGTCAGGGTTTCGGCCAAAATATTCTTGTCATTCGGCCCTAACAAACATGATAGAAAATTGGCATCAAAATATTAATAATACTCTATGTGGAGCGGTGTTTATAGACTTCAGAAAAGCATTCGATATGATAGATCATACTATTCTAATTTCATCATCATCAAGTGCCCTGCCAGCTGGCGTAGGCATTCATGGCTCTCCACAGATCTCGGTCTTTGGTTTTCTGGATCAACTCTGCTGCTGATATTCCTCCGTGCCACCGTCTCAATCCATCCAGCATCATTTCTCTTGGTCTGCCTCTGCCTCTCTTCCCCTCGATCTTTCCAGTTGTCACGATGTTCTCCAATGCCTCTCTTCTCATTACATGACCAAAGAAAGCTGTTTGTCTCTTTCTTATTGTTGTATATAGTGTTCTAGTTTCATTAGCCTGTTTCAGGCAGTCGTCGTTAGTTACTCTGGCAGTCCAAGGAATTCTCAACATTCGTCTTAGGAACCACATCTCTGTTGCTTCTAATTTCTTCTTAATTTGTTCATTTACATTCCAAGATTCACTGCCATACAGCAAAACTGGTTCTACATAGCATTTCAGCACTCTCTTTCTTACACTCAGTGATAGTGATCTATTGCACAAGATACTCTTCATTTTCTGAAATGCGGCCTTTGCCTGCCCTATTCTGCTCTTAATCTCTGTTGTACATCTTCCATCTTATGTTATGAATGTCCCTAGGTATCTAAAATTATCCACTTCGTTAAGAATTTTCCCTTCTATTTCTATGTCACATTTTGGTGTCACCATTTTCTTTGATATCACCATTGTTACTGTTTTCTTGATATTCAAGGAGAGTCCTTTCCTTGCACTCTCTGTTACTACAGTGTCCAACAATTGTTGTAGGTCTGTTGATTTATCTGCCACCAATACTGTGTCATCTGTATAGCGTATATTATTTATATTATAACCTCCAACTAGTATTCCTGGCATCTCTTTGATCTCTCTCATTATTACTTCGCTATATAGAGAGAAGAGAGTTAGTTAGTTAGTTATCAGTTGGGGTATCTTCGTTGCACTCCGGACATGTCCATAGGTGCTCAGATCCTCCCCCCAGCATATGCATCAGCGTCCGGTGGCTAATAGTGCCAGTTCTGTGTTGGTTGACGAGGCGCTTTGTTTTCCCGATGTACCTCTCGCGTCTGGCTGTGCCGATTCTTACTCCCAGGTCTTTCATCCTGGAAAGCGATGTGGAATCACTGGCGTCAAAATCCTCTGTTCTCTCCATATCTTTAAGGGCGTTAATAACATCGGCACGATCCATGGGCTGGCCATCTACAGGGGGTGCAGAGCCAGCCAATTTATCAGCTCGTTCATTTCCCTCGACTCCCGCATGTCCCGGGACGAAGATGAAGGTGACTTTGCGGACAACAGACTTCCGCAGCGACTCAGTCCACTGTCTACGTACAGATCCAGCTTCGACCTTCTGAATCATGCTCATTGAATCACTTAGTACACACACGTTGGTATAATGCTGTGATTCCAGCCATATGAAAGCCTGTGTAACTGCCATCACCTCCATCGTCATGCTGCTCGTGGTCATGGAGTGGGCACCACTGGATTCTTGAACGGTTCGGCCCGCTGAGCGGGCTGTAAATGCCCACGCACTTATCTGCTGCTTTACAACAGATCCATCTGTATAGATGAGCACTTCGGGGCTATCTGAGTGATCATAGATGAGCGCGTTAACCTCTGCATTGACAGCGGCAGGGTTCTGCTCTCTGCACCGTCTGTCGAGTGTGATAATGCAGGAGAAGGTACACTTAAAAGCTGGAGGCACCGGCACCCATTCCTTGCCGGGGTTGATACTGGTAAGACTGCAGACCTGTCCGACGACATCTTCCGCCCGACCCATCCATGATTTGCCCCTCTTTAGCCTGTCACCCTTTTCTCTGAATACAGCGTCATGCAGAGGGTGCTGCTCATCTGCACTTATTTTTAAGTATGCACGAGCTCTCCAGATCTTGATCCTGTGTTCCATTGTCGGGAAGTCAAGGAGGTATCTCATTGCTACACAGCTGGTGTCTCTCGTGCAGCCCAAAATGATGCGCATGGCTTCGTTTTGTACCTTTTCAAGTCTTCCAATCTGTGTAGGGCTGACAGTGAGGATGGCCAGGGCATACTCGATGCGTGAAAGCACAAGTCCTTGGAACAGAAGTAATAGCAGTCTTTGCTCGATATTGGCACTCGCCATGACTCTCATTGCTGCCAAACCTTTTCGAGCCTTCGTTATGACATAATCGACATGATCTCTGAAGGACAGGCTACGATCAAGCCTCACGCCAAGATATGTCATTGACTGGGTTCTACTCAGAATGCTCCCATCCATTCTTACTGCCGGCAGGTCTGTTTTCACAATATGGTTGTTTAGTGAGAACCATGTAACCGTTGCCTTTGCAGGGTTGACAAGGGCATCGGCATCAGCACACCATGAGGAAATTCGATCTAGTTCGCCCTGCATATAGTTGGCAACCGCCTGTCTATCTCGACCCTGTCGATACACGAGGATGTCGTCAACGAATGATAGAGTCCTACCCCTCCCATCCAACTGTTGTTCAGTGATCGGCACCGTATACACGTTGAATAGTACTGGTGACAGTGGTGAACCCTGCGGCAATCCTGGACATATCGTTATCGGCTCAGAAGACCAACTCCCGCATCTTAGCACCACCTTCCTTTGGAGTAGAACTGCAGCTATCCATCGTACAAGGTGAGGATGCACTTTCAGTCTGAGGAGGGTTTGCATCAAGTGCTCGAAAGATACTCTGTTATATGCGTCCTCTAAGTCTATGGCGGCCGCACATGTCTCTTCTCTGACCTGAAATCCTTCGTAATCATCTTGAGCAAAGACCGCCGCATTCAGCCATGACTCTTTGTTGCGTCTGTATCCTCCAAGTGTGGACGG
The DNA here is from genome assembly GCA_963921405.1 of Cepaea hortensis. NCBI lineage: Eukaryota > Metazoa > Mollusca > Gastropoda > Stylommatophora > Helicidae > Cepaea > Cepaea hortensis. The sequence goes on from OY992876.1 coordinate 443,205,489, forward strand.
GAAGCAGCCGAGCTGTTCCAAGTCCCAAGCAAGTCTGTGTGCTACAATTTTCTCCAGTAGCTTGCCAACAGTATTCTGCATCGTAATGATTCTGTAGCCGCTTATCTTGGAGTGGTCTTTGTTCGGTTTTGGCAGCGGCAGCAGGTAGCTGTGTAGCCATTCTTCTTTGACCTGACCCCTCTGGATACTGGTGTTGAATTCTCTGGCCAGTTCTTCCATGTCATCATCTGATATCACCATTAGGTCACCATATCGGATGCCGTCTGGGCCTGGGGCGGTGTTAGGTGATTTCTTGAGCATCGCACGCAATATGTCCACTGTGATCGTCCATTCTTCGTCTGTCCCGACCCCCTCGCACAACTGAGAGAGTGTTGTTGTGGTCCTCTGTCTGGCGGTCTCGTCTTTCTGGTCAGTCTGTTCTATGTAGCGTGCAAGAAGGGCCTTACCTTTATCCGCATCCGACTTTTTCCATGCGAGGTCTGTGCCTTGAAAGTCTGTAATACCCCTACGTTGTGCAGCACCGTTCATGCTCTTGTGGAGGCGCCAGAATGTCGTAAGAGATTGCTCGGAGCACACCTTCCTGCAGAACTCGTCCCATTTGTCGGCCTTGGCCTGTTTGGCGCAGGATTTGAATAAAGTCGTCGTCCTAACGACCTCAGTCTTCAGGTTCGCCAATTCAACCTGTGGCATGTTAGCCTTTCTGGCCTTTTGCCAGTCTTTGACAGCCTGCCTCTTTCCCAGCCATACCTTCTCGACCTCTCCATTCCACCATGGTGGCTGCAGCCATCTTTCTTGTCTCCTACGGGAGGAAGTTAGTTTCCTTCTTCTGATCTTGCTTATGGCGTCTTGACCAGTGGTGTCGTACGGGAAGGCATTGGTCTTGTTTCTTTGACTCATGGCCCCGTCTTTCTTGATCAGGATGACACAAGGGTAGTGGTCACTATCGTGGTATCCCAGTGTGCCCCACCGGCACCTTGGTGCGATGGTGGGCGACACCAGAGCCAAGTCAATGATGCTGTCAGAGTCGCCTGGTCGAGTGGCCATTCTAGTGACCTTCCCATCATTCAGACAGATTAGGGCAGCAGATGCCAGGGCGTCCTCCAAATCTTCTCCCTGTCTATTGGTGATGCAATTCCCCCATTGACTGCCTCTGGCATTGAAGTCCCCGCAGTAGATGATATGCCTTTCATCCATATCGAACAAACTCTGCCATTGTCGCACGTCGACCTTCCCATTTCGCGCATAGACGTTAACGATTACAAGCTGCACTGGTGTCATTATTCTTAATGCCTGCACTTGCAGGGCATCGCTGTTCCAGGCGGACATATCGATCTCAGACACTAGTATGTTGTCGCGGACCAGAATGGCCTGTCCGAGGTGCCGCCTGTTAAGGAAACCCTGAAATCCCGCCACATTGACTGTTCCGTCGGTGAGGTGTGTTTCTTGCAAGACTACAATATCGTTTCCGTAGAGTAGTTTTTCAAGAATGGGTCGGCGTTGACTAAATGATGCACAGTTCCAGTACAGTACTCGAACATTTCCGATACCCAATCTGTCACATTTTAAGCGCCTTCTGCGCGCGCCCGCCCTCTTACCACGTTGTGTCCTAGCTGGTCGTCTGGCCGTCATGTTAGGCTTAACTATCGCCACCGGGCGCCGATGATACGCCGAAAGAAAACCGGACGCGCGTGCACGAACTCCGTTGCACGGTCCGAACTCCATTTCACCACGAAAAAACACTTAATCCATACACATTTCGGAAGAGAGAAGAGATCTAGTGACAAGACACATCCCTGTCGTACTCCTAGCTTTATGTGTTCGTAACTACCCTCTTTATTTCCAATTTTAATTGTTGCTACTTGGTTCCAGTAAATATTCTTTATTTAAAAAAAAAAAAAAAAAAAAAAAAACTAGAAACAATGAAAGTAAGCTTTAATATAGTGACATTAATACAACCATTTTGATTAGACAGAAAACAAGTAGTATCACACAATAAATCTTTATCTCAAGCCATCACCATTAATATTGGTGTACCTCAGAGGTCCGTACTCTGTTATTTGCCATTTATATAAATGATCTTCCCTTATATCTTTCGTCGTCCTGCGATCTATTTGCAAACTACTTCTCAGTATATACAAAGGCTATTGATGGTAATGTGCTAGAATCATTCTTACTAAAGGAAATAAATAGTGTAATTAATTGGAGTCATGCAAACCGCATGCAAATTAACATTTCTAAAACAAAATCTATGTTAACAGCAACCAGACAAAGACTTCACTTTCTAAACCCTTAGAGAACGTTTCAATTGCACATTGGTAGCACGGCTTTAGAAAGTGTAACCGAGCACAAGGCACTGGGTCTTATCATAGATCAAAATCTAACCTTTAATTCCAAT